>OX421869.1:6800265-7121480 GCA_949127965.1 Pandemis corylana | reverse complement strand
ATTATATTACTGATCAACAAATACAAATATACTAAGCACATTACTGCAGAGGCTGTTTTGTAGTATATTATTGATCAACAAATAAAAAAATATATATAATACTAAGTACATTACTGCAGAGGCCGTGAAGTAAAGGTTTGCCGGACAAGTTCGGGATAAAACGAGAGTCCGGCAATCCCTGTTCCGGCCAAGGATTGTACAGTGCTTTTCTCAATCAATGTGAGGAAATATCATGTCAACCATCATCAAGTCATCTTGGATACAAAAAATAATGTCAAATTCGCACTCCCCGTTTTAGTTTTAATTATTTAAACGCTTTTGGTGTTTCAATGTACTGCGCATGAAATATGAATGAAATGCTAGTAATATATATTTTTGAAATGTACAAGTAACGCCCTTTCCAATGACACCAAACACGGTATATTTATTTAATTTTTTTTAATTAACAGAGTACTTTATGCCCGCTAGAGGGCGATACATTAGATTAAGTGGCACGTCATATATTATAACCTATCAAGCCACCAGCGGACGATCAAGAAGCTTCTAACGATACCTCAGTGTCCAGTTCTGATAAGTAGCTTAGGAGCTATGAGGGATCAGAAATGAACATACATACATGTATGTATGTATGTACGTAAACTCTTTATTGCACTTAAAAAAAAAACTCTTTTGCGGGTGGTAGGGCCTTGTGCAAGGTCCGTCCGGATCGCTACCACCATCTTACTCGCTAATCCTGCCGCTAAGTAGCAGTGCTTGCACTGCTGTGTTCCGGTGTGGAGAATAAGACAGCCGGGGAAATTACGGGCACAAGAGGCATTGCATCTTAGTCCTCTAGGTTGGCAACGCATCTGCAATCCCTGCGGGGTTGCGGGTGTCTATGGGCCGTGGTGATCACTTACCATCAGGTGACCCACTTGCTCGTTTGCCTTCCTATACATATAAAAAAAAAAAGTAAACAGAAAATTTAATTAAATTAATTAATTTATGTATTTCTTTAGTTACACATAAGTCGGGTTCTATTGCATTGTTTACGTAAAGGTTTATGAATTATGTAGTATATTTTGCACATCTTGTTTATTTTGCACAATGAGTTTACATACATACATACATACATACATATTTTATCTGTGTATCGTTTCGTGAGTCATAGACGGTTCTGGCTGAAAATCAGTGCTGCAGGTGTCTAACACCTCAGCGTAATGCTGAGCCAGCGACCGTTTCACTTTTGCGAAGACACACAACGCTGATGATCTATTTTTCATGTCTATGTTTTTTTTTTGTTATACCTTGTTTATTTTCTATAAAACTGTGTATATTATCTTATATTTGTGTGTCTTGCAAAAAGGAATAAATGCCTTCTTTCTTTCTTTTTAAAATAGTACAAAGGCGAACTTCTCCCTAAGAAGGGATCTCTTCCAGCTAACTTGGTAAAGAAAGGAACAGTTTACAAAAAGGAAAGACATACATAGCCTGTCAAAATCATAACCCTCCTTTAGCTATGCCGTAGTCGGGTAAAAATGCTATCAATCTTATTAGTTAGTGTCTGTATAAATATGTAAGTATTGCAAAATTTCCTCCGTGCACTCTGCACAGAAGTCACGGGCTCATGGGTAACAGCTATAAATAATATCATAATTAAATGTGAAAGTTTACATGTTTATTCCTCAATCATGCAAAAAGACCTAAGCGAATTTGGATGAAATTTGACATACAGAAGACACACAATTATCATTTCAAAAAATTCAGAATTCCCGAAGCATCAATATAACTGACTTCCAAGCGGACAAAGTCACATGCAAAAGCTTTAATACATAAATAATACTTAACTCATTAGTGGTAATAAACTATCAGGAAAAAATTAAATGGCAAAATATGAAAATGGTACAAATCACCACTCAGAAAAAACTATTTTAGGAAAATACCATACACTGTCAATATGTAAAACCTTTAAATTTAATTTAAACCAGATATATAATATCCAACTCACATTATTCCTTGGGCATTCATCTGCAGTGCCCTTACCAGCGGCCACTCCAAAATTATTGTCATCAGTAGTATCGCTATCACAATGTAAGTTCTGGAAAAAAAAAATATAAGGACAATACAATACAACAACCAACAATCAGCCAATTCCGTACTAATTCCTTTTTGCAGGAAATAAAATTCTCAATCCACACTGGGTCCCCGTGGGCCCACCAAGCCCTCTTATTCTGAGAGGAGGCCTGTGCCCAGTGTGTGGACGTGTAGGTATACAACAGAGATGAAGCTCTAATTAACATGACTATTAACTACAAATGATGATCACTTTCAGCTTTGTTAGTTCCATACCTAACTGCAGATAATTGATATGCAATGTAATGCAACTCACCCTTTCATCATCAGATCTCACAGTGGCATCATGTAAATCCTTCTTCTCCGGCCGCTGCACGGCAGATTTCAAATATTTTTTTAACTTAAGACGGGGCCCAACTTTCGGTATGAGTTCTTTGAGTTCAGGTTCTGCGAGAAGGAAGAGAGCTTCTTTGTCAATTCCGTTATCTGAAAATAAAATACAGGTTGTAAGCATCAAATCCTTTAAGTTCATTGAACTTTTTGAAAAAATAAAACCACCTGACATTCACAATAGGCGCACGATGACTGATTTTCAAAACATTGTCAATTTCCTGAAGTACTGAACGTATGTTCAGTATGACTGAGTTTTTATCATGAGATGAGCTGTTGTTAGCCTCCCGAATTTCAGTACTTTAGTTGTGGGGAATGATTTCACACAGCTACCTACATGAAATACTCTATAGATATGGATATGGCGACTGCTTTATGTTGTGGTTTTATATTATTTATTTTACAGAATAATCTGTATGAAATTCGTTGACTATTGATGTAGCTAGTAGCTAGTAACTAGTAGGTACTTACTTACCATCGAACACTTGAATAAGGGACTCTAAGCCCAAGCTTCGGAGAATAGCAGATGTATCTTCATCCATTTCACACACTTAATTAACTTAACGACACTTATTGGTAAGCAAGTGAGATCAACTTTTTGATGATTCTGCCAATGTCGAGGTTGGATAAGACACGGCAAGTAGGTGGGCGTCTTGTTCAATAATCTGCCAGTTTTCGGTGCGATAACTACCTGTTAATCTGCAATGAGGATACACACGGTTTCAACAACGAATCGACACACAATATGATATAAATAAGACGAAAATAGCTTACAGACAGCAAGTGAGACGCGTACGCGTTGCTTCTGGTTGCTTCCCTTCGACCAGCCCAGCGACTTCGTGTTGCCAGAGTCAGTTTTGTAAATTCCCCGCATCATATTAGGAAATCACCCTTTTTACGAAGTTTGTTTATAGGAAGATAATAATAAAAATGTATTAATATTGAAAAAAACTTTATTTTTATTATTTTTAATTGACTTGGTTTATTTAGCCTTAACTCATCAAAGGATAGGTAAGGATAATAATTTCGTGCCAACATTGTGTGCCGGTAATAATCCTTACTAATCCTTACTAATATTATGAATGCGAAAGTAACTCTGTCTGTCTGTCTGTCTGTTACCTTTTCATGCTTATACCGCTGAACCGATTTAGTTGAAATTTGGTATACAGATAATTTGAGTCCCGGGAAAGGACATAGGATAGTTTTTATCCCGGAAAATTGCATAGTTCCCGCGGGATAGCACAGCCCAAACCACTGGAATTTTTCAAATTTAAGGCGGAACAAAGTTCGCCGGGTCAGCTAGTTCCTTATAAATCAAAATTGCTCATTATGATAGCAACACTAAGTTTTATAATGTAGCCGCCTCATTATAATGAGTCTGTCCGATTAGCTAGTTTTAAATTTGGCGCCGCATAACAGACCAATCAGAAGAGAGTGTTGCGCGTCCTTTTTTATTATTATTCCAGAGTAGCAATTTCCCGGGATTAGCTCGACTTGTGTCATGTCGCTAGTAGTATATATAATTATGTATATTCTTTGGTAAGTGTGTATACATACTATGTAATGGAATCTTTTAACGTAATTTTCACCTATTTCTAGAAGTCCGATTAACTTGAAATTTTGCACGCATACGTAAATCTGATGACATTGCAAAGTGATTATGACATGGACCTGATCTGATGATGGAGACGGGAGGTGGCCAAGGGAACTCTGTAACTAAACGACGCAACCCTATCGAAATTGGGCTCGTTAGATTCGTCTTGGAAAGGACTTTAGTCTTAGATGATGTCCAGGGCCTGATGATTAAGACGAAAGGTGGCCAAGGGAACTCTGTAACTAAACGACGCAACCCTATCGAAATTGGGCTCGTTAGATTCGTCTTAGAAAGGACTTTAGTCTTAGATGATGTCCAGGGCCTGATGATGAAGACGAAAGGTGGCCAAGGGAACTCTGTAACTAAACGACGCAACCCCATCGAAATTGGGCTCGTTAGATTTGTCTCGACAAAAGGTGGTCATGGGAACTCTGCAATAAAACATGAACTACATAACGTCGTTCTAAGCGTGATATTTGTTAGTCTTCTTTACCTAAAGCAAATTATAGTTTAAAAAACCTAAGAATACACGCTTTAAAAACCACCGAACTAAAAATTAGAAAATATGTTTTAATTACCTACCTATAGAATTTGTGTAACAGTCAAGTGCTAGAAACTCCAATAATCAATTATGACTAACTAATTAGATTGGTTAAGATTACAATAAAAAATAAGTTATTAACAAAACAATAATTCAATTAGGTAAGTAGGTACCTATAGTAAAAAAGCGTGGCACTTGACTGTTACACAAACTCGAAATACCTATTCCTATTTATTATAGTTAAGATAAGGTCCATGTGTCGAAGACTTTACATAGGTATTTAAAATTAACTTCGATCGAACATCGAACCAAACTAGGTAAACAATAACCTGGGTTGGTAAGTACTGCCGCTTCATAAAAAAATATTGCCTAATTTATTAATTTAGAAATACTGATAATGGCCTGCTTATCAAAATTTCTTAAAAAAAAGCCTTTTTTAAAAACTCGACATGTAGACGGTCTTGCCTCGCTGTTTGAGATTGAGGCAAGTCCGTTTGATAGTGATTTGATACGCAAGCAAGACGCACAAGGTAACAACTTCATCACTTAGAACGGTTTAAGACATTGAAATATGTGCTTTCAACAAATTGAAATAAGGCTTCAATCCGTATTTATCGTCATTTTCTCATTTATGAGGCAAGGTCGGCATATATCTGGGAGATGAGATTCCAAACGTTTTTTAAAGCCACGATTATTTTTAAAAATAAAATTCTCGTGTAAAACACGGTCTATATGTATTAAAACAGTCAACAATTAAGTTGTTTGAAGAATCATATGTAATTTATTATAAATAACGAATCCATATAAAAACTCATTACGTAAGTATAGCACGTAATTTCAAAAATATAATGCGTAAAACTAGAACTAGGCTAGAAGTTAAAAATTCGAATAAAATCAATGCTGTGAATCAATGAATTATAGCGTGTAGCAGACGGTCTTGCCTCGTAGACGGTCTTCGACACATTGACCATACTTAAAGATTATTTTCACCACACTAGATTTTTATAAAACAAAGTTTTTATTTTAATTCGTTTCTTTTCTTTTTTTATTATCCGTATTGTTACTATATTAATAAAACTAGGCAATTTTAATTTTAATGAGCCATAATAGAAACAAAATTATTTGAAAACAAAAACTTTGTAACTTGATTGTAGGTAAGTACCTACCTACATTCATTTGCAATGTGGCCTCATAATTTCCTCGCAATCGAAGTGAAAAGCAGAATGTACCTACAACTCATCGACCAACTAGATAGGTACGCACATGAAGTGTAGGCGAGCACTAAATCAAATACCTAAAATAAAAAAAGTTTTATTTCGGACTTCAAATGAAGGTTAACTGGAAGAGATCCCTATACGGGATAAGTTCGCCTTTGTACATCTATTTATCTAATTACCTGTAAAATTAATGTGGTTCATGTACAATAAAAAATACAAATCCAGTGTTACTTTACAAGCACTTAAGTAAGTCTTGCATTTTCCCTCCAAATAAAAAAAAAAGGGTTAGTACCTAGTATGTTTATAATAAATAACAATAAGCGACTAAGGTCACATACCTACCTACCTAACTATTTGTTGAAATTCCCACGGGATAGGTACTTAGAGATAAGGACAAAACTGGATTCATATAGGTATTACCTACCTATTATGTATGAAGAGATTGATGAATGTCGATGAAGTGAAAGAGGTGTATGTATGTCAAGAGTATGTCAGGATCGTAGCAAGTGGAACAAAGTAGTTTCTGCCTACCCCTGTGGCAAAGAGGCGTGGCGTATGTATGTAATGTAAGTATGTATTATTATGTCCTTGGGGTGAGAGGAGCATTAAGCAGGAGGGGATTTCCCGAAATTTTGACAAGAACGGGAAAAAACAGGATTTTTGACCTTATCAAAACCTATAGCCTTACCTACCTAGGCATGGGGTAGGTAAGTAGGTACTTGCCGTTGACATCAGAAATAAGTGTCAATGTTCGTACAATCATTGAATTTGGCAAAAAGGTCTCGAACATAAGGTAGGTAGGTAGGTAGGTACTTAAAGGAAGAATCCAAAAACGGTACCTATGCGAAATTATGCGCGTCACAAAATAGGTACCTACATAGGTAAGTACTTACTGTATACAATACAATAGGTACATGTAGGTACCTATATATTACTATTTTTGCCTTTCATTATTAGGTACTTACCTGGCAACAAAAGAAGTTGTAAATTTCTGCGTAAAATTTTATGATATACCTACCTAGTTGCCTAGTATAATTATAACATCCTTAGAGTATACATTACATGGCCTAATACCCTTCCCGATCGGAACTACTTACCTAGGTATTACTATTTTTGCCTTTCATAATTACCTAGCAACAAAAGACGTTGTAAATTTCTGTGTAAAAGTCTTAAATTGTAAATAGTAGGTATAAAGAGACGCTAAATTCACTTCTGCGCATTCAAGGTCATGCTCAAGATGTTTGCCGGCAACTATAGGTACATATTGTAACATCATTAGTTTTTAAATAACACCTTTCCCGATCCGTCACTGTGGTCTGTGGCGCGGATCAAGCGACGATCGGCCCAAGCGTCGGCTTGTGACACAAAATTATTCCTAGTAAATGTAAAAATGCAATTTTTCATCAATGGTTCTTTATGACGCTATATCGTAAGACTATCGTCCAAACGACTTTACAACTATTTTTTTTTCGTAAATTTTGACAGGTTTTTGAGATAAGTTGTGTGTAAAAATCAACAAAAGCGGGTTCATACTAATTTCATAGGTGCTTCCCCAGATGGGATTAGCGACAGTTTTGTTGTTGAGGTGAAATGCCCAACTACAGAAAAAACAATGTAAAATTATATCAAAAATAATGTTATCAGCATAAAATGTCTGGCCCAAATACAGACACAGATGTTTGCTGCAAAGAAGTCAAAAGGATTGTTTTGTGACCCAAAGTTTGAAAGCACAATAAAAATTTACAAACATTGGGTCAATTTTCTCAATCAAAAGTTTGTAAATAAATTAATAAAAGATGCTGACATTTTTTGGGAACTATGTATATATTGTAAATTTTATGAATCTTGTACTGAATAAACTTTATGTGTAATAACATTGAGTTGGTTAAATTTCAGGATTTCTCTCGTGGTCGTTTCAGGTTGAAATACGATTTCAGTTCCATGTTTGCAGTTAGACTCCAAGTAGCGAGGGGCGTCCGGCCGGGGTTAAAGGAGGAAATACGCCTTTGCCGCCGTTGTACATCGAATGACTGTGACTTGATTGCGCAATCCTGCGACTTGAATGAAACAGGGCACGTATGCGAGACAAGATGGCCTCCGCGCTATTTAAGTTTTAAAGAGAAATTTCAGTTTAATCAAGCGTTTAAAGGTTGGTTTTGCAGTCTTTTGGGTCGGTATTTTGATTCTCTTTATGTAATAATACTGGTGTTCTAATCTTTTCGTTGGTTTATTCCAGAAGACAATGTAACCGGGCCGTGCCACGCAGCCGCTGGCTATGGATTTTATTAGTGATTTTTCACGTCTATTTATCACCGACGTAGCGTAAGTATGCCTATTGCCTTGTAATGACCTGCCGCTGATGACTGGGTAGTGTTTTGCAGTATTTAAACGTTGTTTATTGTACATTTCAGCTGATGAATTAGCGGCCGGTTGACAGTTAAAGCCTTACGGCAAGGCGGTCTTGCCTACATATCTCTGGATGGAGGCTCTGCTTTAATTCCGAGCTGCGGAGCCCTGTCTCAAGTCCCGGGCGGCCGTCTCGTATCTAAATCGGTCTAAATGATCGCGCTATCATTGTAAGTAAACTGATTATGACTGGGTATTGTAACTAACTATGAGATTGTATGGAAATTCATGGCAGTACGTTTACAGCTGATGGTGAGCTTGATGCTCTAATCCGGCGAGCGCCGTGTGAGGGCAGCTGCCCGCCGAACGCCGTGTACTAAATTCTTCATATGAAATCCCACTGTGTGGTATGTACTATTCTTATTAATTATTTAAATAATGTACTAGCAGCTCTAAGCTGAGGTGTGTATATCAGTCACTGCAAAGCGTGGCTTTAAGTCTTGGTGACTCCGGATCTGCCTACTCCATAAGGGATAATGGTGTGACGTGCGTATGCCTGTATGTAATCACCGCGTTGCGTTCTCTAAAGTTTCAAGGGAATGTCTAGGGAGTATGTGTGTGTATGTATATTGTTATTTATTCTATAAAAAGGACTGTTATGTCTATTGTAATGAACAAGGTGATTGATTGGTCCGGTTTTGTTCCAGGGTCGCTAGGCGAGGCTAGGCTTCGTCCGTTCATCGCTAGGCGTGGCTAGGCTTCGGCCCGTGCATCGCTAGGCGAGGCATCATATTGTTTCAAAACGTCACAGTGAGTGGAGGCTGCTCAGGACCTGTGTCTGCGGTTTCGCCGGGTGCCTGTGGCCCCTTCGCTCCACCACCTTTGGCGGACAGTGAAGGAAGGCGGCTCGACGTCTTCCGCTTAGCTTTATTTGTCTTTGTCTCTTCTGTGTAGGCATGACTGACTTCATCACAAGTGTAAATGATGAAGTCAGTCATGCCTAAGTGCAAGTGTAAGTACACTGCTTACACTTTTCACCTACTCTCAGCTGACGGCCACTCTAGCATCTAAAAATCCTATAAATTAAGTTGTTGTTGGCATTGCCCAATAAACCTAACCGTTAGTGTTGTAGTTTATAAATAATAACTAGTCAATGTCAATTCAAATTTATATATAGAATAATTAGCTGTGTGTCAAAATCATATTTACTTCAATACAAACATGCAACGAAGACACTTATTATTTTATTTCAATACGTTACAGCACGAAAAGTCTCTTAAAAGCATTTAATAAGCTTATGCTTTAGTGTGGTATAGTTGTGTGTGAAGTCAAAATTTAAATTCACCTCTCAAAAGTGAATTTTTAACGAATTTTCAATAAAAGTGCGGAAATGTCAGATCACACAAAAGGATCTAGTCTGCGTTCCCTTGCTGGGATTTTATTAAGCGGTAAGCAAGATTACGCTATTTGGAAATTCAAAATGAGGATGTACCTCATACATGAAGAAAGCTCTTAGATATGTTGAAAAGGCAAAACCTCTCGAACATTGTCGTCCACTATTTGTGAAACATAAAATATTGACTGTAATTTCACTTTACATATATTTGGTGTGCATTTTTGTATATAAAAATAAATCCAGTTTTAGATTAAATAGCAACAACAGACCACGTAGATTGTGTAAATTTAATTATGACATCCAATTGCCAGGATCTAACAATTATGTGAATTTCAAAAGGAGTCTGGAATATAATGGTATTAAAATTTATAATAATTTAAATGAGGACATAAAACAATGTAATAGTATTAATGAATTTTCTAGAAAATTAAAGGCCTACTTGATTAATAGACCATTTTATACTTTGACCGAATATTTTGATAAATTATATGAATAGGATTATTATGCAGAAATATTTATGGGTCGGATTATTTAAAATTGTATTAATAGTTAATAATTTAATTAAATAAGTTCGTGTGAAATTTTTCAAATTACAAATTAGTTTTAGATTTTGCATGCCAAATTGTGGCAAAGCATACATGACATGGATCAAATTCCTGTAACATAATAGGTATACTTACTTATTATAATATCTGTAACACCTGTATGTTCTTGCGAAATAAATAATTTCATTTCATTTCATTTCATGAAGATTTGTGGAGTACTATTGTGGACTGATGCTTAATACCTTCATTACCTAAGTATTCAACAAACTGTTTGTTGATGTACTCGGTCCCGCAATCGGATCGTAAGGCTTTTATTTGAAGTCCAGTTTCCCTCTCGACCATAGACTTGAACAGTTAGTCTCTTAGCTTACATTAGTAACATGCATAGCAAGTGTCATAGGCAATAAAGTGTAGCATAGCAACAAGTTTGTTTTCTTTCACTCGCAACTATTCCTGTTTGCAGGCAAGGAACCTAAGGCGCCCTTTTTACTAAATTTAAGGACCTTGCCTCTCACGCTGTAGGCCCCTTTGGCCTTGAGGTCTCATGCTCGCTCTGACCGAATTTGCCTAGTTACACATTTTGAGTAATTTTTTTTAGTATATTGAATATAATCATTTTATATATTTGTGGGGGTGCATCCGCCATTCTGACTCTTACTCTTATGCCTGATGGTGTCAAATAATCAGCTTTAAATAATGGGATGATGAATGCCAAAAAATCAGGGGTGTTATCGCTGGACACTGCTGCATACGGCGCAGGGCTGTGGGACATAGAAATAATACTAAAAACAAGACCTACTTACCTGTAACACCATCTGCCGGCATTTATTGTAACTATGCTTGTTTTTTAAATAAAGCTAAGTAATGATGAGGAAAGGGGGTATGCGTGTACCTAAGTGATTTTGACAGTTGTCATTGTACCGTCGTAACAAAAACACACGCCCCTTTCGTTCATATTGCTTAAGGTTAGCAGCTTACGTGTGTACTGCGTCAGCAGTGGTACTGTACATAAGCCGCCACAGTACATCATGTGGCGGCAGACGTGTGTACTGCGGCAGCAGTGGTACTGTACAGAAGCCGCCACAGTACATCATGTGGCGGCAGACGTGTGTACTGCGGCAGCAGTGGTACTGTACAGAAGCCGCCACAGTACATCATGTGGCGGCAGACGTGTGTACTGCGGCAGCAGTGGTACTCTACAGAAGCCGCCACAGTACATCATGTGGCGGCAGACGTTTGAACTGCGGTGGGACTGGTACTGCATATAGGACCCGCCACAGTACATCATGTAGCAGCTTACGTGTGTACTGCGGTAGCAGTGGTACTCTACAGAAGCCGCCACAGTACATCATGTGGCGGCAGACGTGTGTACTGCGGTGGGACTGGTACTGCATATAGGACCCGCCACAGTACATCATGTAGCAGCTTACGTGTGTACTGCGGCAGCAGTGGTACTGTACAGAAGCCGCCACAGTACATCATGTGGCGGCAGACGTGTGTACTGCGGCAGCAGTGGTACTGTACAGAAGCCGCCACAGTACATCATGTGGCGGCAGACGTGTGTACTGCGGCAGCAGTGGTACTGTACGGAAGCCGCCACAGTACATCATGTGGCGGCAGACGTGTGTACTGCGGCAGCAGTGGTACTGTACAGAAGCCGCCACAGTACATCATGTGGCGGCAGACGTTTGAACTGCGGTGGGACTGGTACTGCATATAGGACCCGCCACAGTACATCATGTAGCAGTTTACGTGTGTACTGCGGTAGCAGTGGTACTCTACAGAAGCCGCCACAGTACATCATGTGGCGGCAGACGTGTGTACTGCGGTGGGACTGGTCCTGCATATAGGACCCGCCACAGTACATCATGTAGCAGCTTACGTGTGTACTGCGGCAGCAGTGGTACTGTACATAAGCCGCCACAGTACATCATGTGGCGGCAGACGTGTGTACTGCGGCAGCAGTGGTACTGTACAGAAGCCGCCACAGTACATCATGTGGCGGCAGACGTGTGTACTGCGGCAGCAGTGGTACTGTACAGAAGCCGCCACAGTACATCATGTGGCGGCAGACGTGTGTACTGCGGCAGCAGTGGTACTGTACAGAAGCCGCCACAGTACATCATGTGGCGGCAGACGTGTGTACTGCGGTGGGACTGGTACTGCATATAGGACCCGCCACAGTACATCATGTAGCAGCTTATGTGTGTACTGCGGCAGCAGTGGTACTGTACATAAGCCGCCACAGTACATCATGTGGCGGCAGACGTGTGTACTGCGGCAGCAGTGGTACTGTACAGAAGCCGCCACAGTACATCATGTGGCGGCAGACGTGTGTACTGCGGCAGCAGTGGTACTGTACAGAAGCCGCCACAGTACATCATGTGGCGGCAGACGTGTGTACTGCGGCAGCAGTGGTACTGTACAGAAGCCGCCACAGTACATCATGTGGCGGCAGACGTTTGAACTGCGGTGGGACTGGTACTGCATATAGGACCCGCCACAGTACATCATGTAGCAGCTTACGTGTGTACTGCGGTAGCAGTGGTACTCTACAGAAGCCGCCACAGTACATCATGTGGCGGCAGACGTGTGTACTGCGGTGGGACTGGTACTGCATATAGGACCCGCCACAGTACATCATGTAGCAGCTTACGTGTGTACTGCGGCAGCAGTGGTACTGTACAGAAGCCGCCACAGTACATCATGTGGCGGCAGACGTGTGTACTGCGGCAGCAGTGGTACTGTACAGAAGCCGCCACAGTACATCATGTGGCGGCAGACGTGTGTACTGCGGCAGCAGTGGTACTGTACAGAAGCCGCCACAGTACATCATGTGGCGGCAGACGTGTGTACTGCGGCAGCAGTGGTACTGTACAGAAGCCGCCACAGTACATCATGTGGCGGCAGACGTTTGAACTGCGGTGGGACTGGTACTGCATATAGGACCCGCCACAGTACATCATGTAGCAGCTTACGTGTGTACTGCGGTAGCAGTGGTACTCTACAGAAGCCGCCACAGTACATCATGTGGCGGCAGACGTGTGTACTGCGGTGGGACTGGTACTGCATATAGGACCCGCCACAGTACATCATGTAGCAGCTTACGTGTGTACTGCGGCAGCAGTGGTACTGTACATAAGCCGCCACAGTACATCATGTGGCGGCAGACGTGTGTACTGCGGCAGCAGTGGTACTGTACAGAAGCCGCCACAGTACATCATGTGGCGGCAGACGTGTGTACTGCGGCAGCAGTGGTACTGTACAGAAGCCGCCACAGTACATCATGTGGCGGCAGACGTGTGTACTGCGGCAGCAGTGGTACTGTACAGAAGCCGCCACAGTACATCATGTGGCGGCAGACGTGTGTACTGCGGCAGCAGTGGTACTGTACAGAAGCCGCCACAGTACATCATGTGGCGGCAGACGTTTGAACTGCGGTGGGACTGGTACTGCATATAGGACCCGCCACAGTACATCATGTAGCAGCTTACGTGTGTACTGCGGTAGCAGTGGTACTCTACAGAAGCCGCCACAGTACATCATGTGGCGGCAGACGTGTGTACTGCGGTGGGACTGGTACTGCATATAGGACCCGCCACAGTACATCATGTAGCAGCTTACGTGTGTACTGCGGCAGCAGTGTTACTGTACATAAGCCGCCACAGTACATCATGTGGCGGCAGACGTGTGTACTGCGGCAGCAGTGGTACTGTACAGAAGCCGCCACAGTACATCATGTGGCGGCATATAGGACCCGCCACAGTACATCATGTAGCAGCTTACGTGTGTACTGCGGTAGCAGTGGTACTGTACAGAAGCCGCCACAGTACATCATGTGGCAGCAGACGTGTGTACTGCGGCAGCACCGGTACTATACTGATGCCGCCACAGTTCATCATGTGGCGGTATATAGGACCCGCCACAGTACATCATGTAGCAGCTTACGTGTGTACTGCGGTAGCAGTGGTACTGTACAGAAGCCGCCACAGTACATCATGTGGCAGCAGACGTGTGTACTGCGGCAGCACCGGTACTATACTGATGCCGCCACAGTTCATCATGTGACGGCAAATAGGACCCGCCACAGTACATCATGTAGCAGCTTACGTGTGTACTGCGGTAGCAGTGCTACTGTACAGAAGCCGCCACAGTACATCATGTGGCAGCAGACGTGTGTACTGCGGTGGCATTGGTACTGTCTGACTGAAAAAAAAAAAATTTACTTATAATGTTTCTGCATATCTAAATTACGTGACTGGAGAGCGGACTACTTAAATTCAGTTTAGTGTACGCTTGCTACTTAATATACGTAGACAGCATCTTATGTAAGTAAACGGAGTACTTATAATGTTCCGGAATATCTTAGCCAGCTACTTTTTATACTTGCCCCGTGTACTTAAGACAGTATGTGGAGTACGTATAATGTATCGCCATTTATATATGATACAATTACATTATGTAAGTAGCCAGGAACATTATAACACGTGATCAGATGCATTATAATGTTTCGGCATCTATGCTCAGTGCAAGACTGCCGTGCAACGTATGTAAGTAGCCTGCACCCTTACGTAATGTGTCGGCATATTTAAACTAACGCTGCAGTAGACTTGTGTACTTAGGCGGACTACGTAAATAATGTGCCGGAATCTTGACAGATCCGTTAATACGTATGCTGGCTCTTTATGCGGACTACGTATAACGTAAGTAGTCGGACTCTTTAATTTCATGATGCGGCATACTTACCTACGTAGGAAACAACATTATCAGTAGCTCGTGACGCTTACATTATCGAACATGCTGCAACCTACTTACGCGTCATGGGTCCGACTCCTTAATACGTAGGTCGCAACCTTATTACGATAGCGGTATACGTAAGAAGTAGTTCGCTGCCGGCTCATTACAAATTTCGTACCCGTAAGTAGCCCGTTTTTTTCAGTGTAGTTTTACTTCTTTCTTTAGATCAAAGCCTATTCAAAATTCAAAATTTAAAATTCATGCTAGATCGTCTCGTTCGATTCTTTATAACTATGACATTACCAAACGAGATCTAGTAGAGTCAATACGTACTCATGTACAAAATTATTCCTCAAGATTTTCACAAAGCTATCTTAATGTGCTAGTCACTACATAGTATAAAACAAAGTCGCTTTCCGCTGTCAGTCTGTCTGTCCCTATGTATGCTTATATCTTTAAAACTACGCAAACGGATTTTGATTCGTTTTTTTAATAGATTGAGTGATTCAAGAGGAAGGTTTAAATGTATTTATACGCTGACGAAGTCGCGGGCAGAAGCTCGTATATTATGAACCCAGTGCTTATCTTACTATCTGGTATCTTGTGCTGTGCTGTGATTGACCATTAGCTAATTAATATTTCTAAAGGACACTGAGCAACGTATTGTGATATCTTAATTATTTCCAAAGGCACATTTTGTAAGTGAACTATAAAATAAAATTATTTACCTTTCCCTTATCCGTTTATCTTTTTATAGCAGTGTATTAACCATAGTCAATAATAGATACATATATATTGTTGTAGGTGCCTTATATTCCAACATAAATAACAACCTCCATCCACTCAGGGGAGTTTCCTCCTTTCTCCCATTGCAACGTGATAGTACTATCTATTTATACTGAGTTTGGCACTAAATCCAGATTTAATTTATTTCCAGCAAGACGGTCTTAGCCTTAGCCTATAGACTAGTGACTGTGTTGTATGTTATGAAAATCCGTGTGGGTAGAAAAACCATGAAAGAGATTAAAAATAATTTGAAAAGTTCAATTAAATTAGTGGACAAACTCATTAAAGCGACGAACTTGGAGTCGCGTTCGGCGCCGACGCTTCCCTGGCCCCGGCGGTGAATACTTAAAAATTAAATTAATTTAAGAAGTTGACAATGTTGATTGCTTATTAGGATTACTTTGTATCTGTTCTTGGGATTTCTTAATAAATGGAAAATGTAGACTTGTACCTATAAAATTCGCAGCCTTAAAATACTTAAATCAAATTAAAATCTAAACCTACATCAGGTAGTTCGTTTAAAGTTATTGTGTACGAGTGCCTACAAGTTGTATTTTTTAAATAGACATGGTGCACGAATATTTAGTAGCAAAAAAAATTAAGCCTTCAATAAAATAACTCGTTGCTTGTACTATCCGATTATATTTAAATTACGTTGTTTTTTTTAAATTTCTTTATATTTTTCTACGCCTTCATTAAACTCAACTCGATTATAAACGACTAAATAATAATAAATACCACAAAGAGAAAAGTTTCTTGTGCGGGCTCATTGTGTTTCGCACAACTTTTTTATCAGCCGCTTATCTACAAAGATTAGAGTTTAAGCTGTATAGGTAGCGTACAGAGAAAATTATCAATTAAGTAGTTCATATCATACAAGTACGAGAGTAAACTTTTTGTGACGAAGTTTTGAATATTCACCAAGTTGTTTGTACTTACGTACAGTCAAAGCTATGAAAATGGTTGGATTTTACTCCTTAAAGAATCTAATACTTTTCCGTTGAACATGAATGCTATAATTTTATATAGGTAGTGAACAAATTGTTTCTTTTCGACATTACGGTTTTTTATTTTAAATATGTCTTCTAATCCTGATTGGACTGGTTATTTAAATACACAAGTAAATCCAGTGTTATCGTTAACATAAATAATTATTAATAAAAAATGGACTTCGTACATTCTTTGCACCTAGGTGCTCAAATATAATCTAAACATGCACACACGATTAAGACTACGGTCGTGTTCAAATATATTTAAGCACCTATTGGGACCGTGCGCGACGACAGCGCCACGTGATAGGCGGCCATTATGGACAATATTGTCACCGCTGTCAAACAAGAAGTAAGTAAATATTGTGAAAAATATTAATGAAATCTTGTGTTATTTTACTATATTACACAATTTTGGACAATGGTAGTCAGTAACATTATTGCCAATAATATTAAAATTGTTGTTTTCAGTGAAATTTTAGAGGTTAGATAACTTACTTTTTTTTTCTTACGGCAAATTTCCACTTATTTCTTTGGTCTCGTTTCCAACATGGTCTTGGAAATTGGTAAAATTTACAGTCGCTATTCTTCTTGGTGTTATTACAATTCACAACAACACATCTTACCAGGACCATATTTTTATCTCAAAAACGATTAGAAAATGTTTACTGCAATATGGATTTGACAGCTCAAGTCAGCGACAAAAATGTCAATTTTAGCCGTAGCGAGCGCTGTGATCGTTTAGGCTACCCCCTCCACCCGCTTTGCACTCTGCCAATACAGCTCAAATGTATCTGATGGCGTTGGCGACTGTAATGTACGTACAAAATATCAAGTTGTAGGCGATAGAGACGATTTGCTGGCGTCACACACGGGATAATCCCGGAAAGGCCGAGGATCCCGAAGCTTAACTTGCAAGACGTGTAAGTGAAGCTTAAAACGACGACCTATACCTATACAAGTAAGTGCATAGGTATGATAGGGATGATAATAAAAATTTCAACCGGATGATGGTTTTTAATGTAAAAAGGTGATTTATCAGTTTTACTTGTGTGCTGACTGTGACAGGCTCCATACATACATACATACATACATATATCACGTCTTTATCCCTTACGGGGTAGACAGAGCCTAATGTAACAAAACCTTAAGGCCACGTTTAGCATGATTAAGAGCGTATATATAGGTGGAAAGGGAAATCAAAATAGTGATGGGTTGCTAGCCGCATTACCTCATGATTCCTAAGATTTTCTCAAATTCCCTCGATGGACTTTTACCATCTGCGCGGAAAGAGAAGCAACTGGTAAATTCTATGTTTTTTCTTTACTCCCAGACCAGCATGGAAGAAAGCAGGTTAGTACTAACTTTATCAAATAGGTATACATTTCTAGACATAAGAAAAACTTTATTTATGTGTACCCATTCTTCAAATGAAGTATTGACTAAGTTGCTAGTACGAGTATAGATTAGTAATAACTAAAATTGGATGAGTTGACTCACGAATATAATTCGGGAAAGTTCCGATTAGTACCGGTTTTATTCAAAGACCTTAGATCACAAAATATGTCTCTGACGCGTTTTGTTGCCGTTTCGATCCGTAGTCATTTTCCATCGAGACGTTTTTTTGTGTGAAAACTTACACTAGAGGCTCAGAAGGAAAAGCAGTGTGTGGTCTTCAATAGCTTAGTCGTTAATTCAGGTGTTATTGTTTAAGTAGTTGTTGTAAATCATGTCTCACGAGACCTTATATGGTACTATATGTGTGTAACTAGTTGGTGGGTAAACCAACCCTATACTTAGGGTTGTAGCACGCGACGCGAGCCCGGACGATAATCCCCACTATCTCACAGCTGCGGCACGCTTACATAACTCCAAGTACTTTGCCCCTTTTTTGCCCAAACACGGAAGTGGTATTATGCTAATGAGATATGCAATTCTGTCGTATAAAGAAGTCTTGATATGACGATACATTTGCGTCTTGGTAAAGATATTGGGGAGAACTTAAATGTCTTGTATAACCGAGAATCAATTCTGTTCATTGAAATGTAGATAGCTCCAAAGATATTTTCCTATGTTATAATAAGTATAAATTAGGCAGTTGAACAGTAGCTATTGTATTTGTAACTTAGGCGATATTATTGTTGAATTCTTTTGTTATCCCTCTACATTTATGTTTTTTTTAGAGTTCTGAGCATGTTCTTCTGTTTCACAAAGATGCTGGTAAAATTTTCTTAATCCGACTTACCGATACGACCTGAAATACCTGACCTATGTTTTAACAAACTCTTAAGCTCAAATTTACTTGAAATTACAGAGCTTATTAAACTGTTTATAAAACAACTAAGATTGAGCCCCGTCTTAGCACAAGTTGGCTTATTATTGTTTGCTTAAGAGCTTCGTTTAAGTAAGCCTGGTTACTCTGAGATACTACTTAACAAGATCCCCTACCCGCAGCACGTCAGGCATGAGTCGCTTTACTTTAAGTTTAGCAAACTTACTCATCTCTCTTCATACTTTTTAATTTAAACAGGTAAGCGTGTAACTAAAATCTTACCTTGCCCCAGTGGACCGCTTGCGCGTAATCCTTTACCTTAGATAGAGACTAATAATATTCCCTACGTCGTTGTGCAATGTTGATTTTTATTTAACATTAGGAAGAAAGTATTAAATAAACAGACAAAAAGTTTGGCTTAAACTTGAGGTCTCAAGGTTCGACCATACGCACCAGTGCGTAGAAGACGTTGACGGTGCGTTTACGCAACAAAATGTATGAACAAACAGTGAGAAAACGTGACGCCTACGACGCGGCGGTGTGGTAGGTCCTTTATTGTCTCAGAGTGTATCATCACTACATAGTATAAAATAAAGTCGCTTTTTCTGTCCTCATATCTCGATGTATGCTTATATCTTCTAAACTACACAACGGATTTTCATGCGGTTTTTTTTAATAGATAGAGTGATTCAAGAGGAAGGTTTATATGTATAATACATGCATAATATACCGTGCGAAGCCGGGGCGGGTCGCTAGTTAAACAATAAGATCTCTGATTGAAACTCAATCGTTATCTGTTATATTTTAATTATTAAAAAATAAAAAACGCTTAAACATCCAAATAATATCTTAGTATGGTTTGTTCAAATTAGTTAGTTATTAGTAATTGTGTTATGGTCTTAAAAAAATAAGTAAGGGTTAAATATATGTACCTATTGTCAGAATCATTTATGTGCTCCTTTCGTTAAATTTATCGACAAAACTTATAGTTAAAAATCGCCAAAATGTCGATTCAGGTTTCTAAACGAAACACGGCTGAGGTTCCTAAACAAAATTTTCACATTGACAGATTATCGAAGGATTTTGAAAAAATGGGGCTTAAGTTCCTTTGGTCTAGGTGGTTAAAAACAGTTTGAAGCGTATTGGAGTCAATAAATTAATGCAAATCTTTCATAGAATCTTGCTCTCGTTGTAGCTACCATGATCAGCCTCTCCAATACTCCAGGTTAACCTACAAGATGTAAATAAATAAACAATTTAAGTCCAGGACGATAGTATATTACACAGTGGAGTGTCACTCAATCCACATCACGCTAATGGGCGGTGCAAGGAAGTGAGTCTGCGACTGTGGACTGTAAATAATGGCCTATCGTATGTAAAGCGATGTGTCTTTGTTGTTGTCCAATGTCCCGCTGTTACTAGTATTTACCACCGACATCGGAACCGAAAACAAAATCTTACTAATGCCCATCCCAGTCCATTTTAACGCTTTTGTGCAATAAGTCCTCCAAATACATATGAACATTTAATACCTAATATATAATAATAAAATTTCTAAACGACACTGAAAATTAGAACACAGAAAAATCTGAAAAGTAAAGCAAATGTACATACATACATACCGTCACGCCTCTTTCCCACAGGGGTAGGCAGAGACTACTTTATTCCACTTGCTACGATCCTGACATATTTCTTTCGCTTCATCCACAGTCATCAATCTCTTCATACACGCTCGTCGGTTTCGGGTACTCCTGACCTGACCTTTTTCCAAAACGTCTCCTATTTGGTCTCGGAACGTCCGTCTAGGCCTTCCCCTCCCAACGCAACCATTCGTACTCCCCATATAGATCTGTTTAGTTAGTCTACTTTCATCCATCCGCTCTACATGCCCAAACCAACTAAGCATACTTTTTTCTATCCTAGTCGCTATATCCTCTTTCACACCAGCACGTTCCCTTATCAGACTGTTCCTTATTCTATCTTGCAGTGATACACCTTCCATACTTCTTAACGCTCTCATTTCTACTGCATTTATTCTACTTGCTTCTTTTGCCATACCCAAGCAAATGTAATGTAAGTATTTATAATTGTAATAGTGTAAATTGTGATCATTCAACATTTCAGTGGATGTGATGTTAGCTGCATACCATGAGAGATTGTGTGGGAATTTACATAAAATTGTATTGTTTACAAAGGCGTTAAAATAGATGGGAATGGAGAATAGTCAAGTCAAGGTCACAACAACTAGACAGTTATTGCTCATGAAAAGAACTGCAATAAAATATCACGTAAGCAAAATGATCAATGGAGTTATGATCTCCGAACAAACTACGATCCGGTAATAGTGGCGCCGGCAACTTGGAGCAACTTTGAGCAACTTTGTACCTAATACTTGTGTAGTTGTTTTTTGAGAAACTACGCCCGTCAACAGATTAGTGTTTGACTAGCTTTTGCCCGCGGCTTCGCACGCGTTAACCATGAGCATTTCAAAGAAGCTAGCAATCAAGCAAGCGAGCACCCAAACCTGCAAGCATGTAAATATGCAAGCAGGCATGCAAGCAGGCATGCAAACAGGCATGCAAGCAGGCAAGCAAGCGTGCAAGCAAGCGTGCAAGCAAGCATGCATGCAAGTAAGCACGCAAGCATGCATGCATGCAAGCAACCATGCAAGCATGCTTGAAAGCAAGTATGCAATCAAGCATGCAAAGCAAGGACTCAAGCAAGCATGCAAGCCAGCCCCCGCATTGCCCCGCTGCCTTAATTTTTCTGAAACTGTAAATATTGCAGGATTTTTATAAAACAAACCTAACCTAACCTAAAGAGCTGTCCTAAAATATACCTACCCCAAATAGTTTTTGCCCGCGACTTCGTACGCGCTAAGATGTAAAACGAAAAAATAAGTTTTTTCCCGTTCCCGTGAAAATTTTGGGGAGTGCTTTCGGAGTACACTTAAAGCCTTTAAAGAAACACACGTTATAAATGTTAAGTATCTTTCTTCCGCTGTTTCGTCTGGAAACGTAAAATCCCGTTTTTTCCCGTTTTAGTGTTCCCCTACACTCCCGAATAAACGACAAATTTCAACTTTTTATGTCAAGTAGGTAAAACGTAAAATCCCGGTTTTTCCCGTTCCCGTAAAAATGTTAGGAAATCCTTTGTTAATGCTACCTTACATTCCCTAAGGAAGCTAAATGCTAAATTTCATCTTTCTACGACCAGTAAAACGAAAAATCCCGTTTTTCCTGTTCTCGTGGGAATTTCTGGAAATCCTTTCTCAGTGCTCCCATACACTCATCAAGGAAGGCTCTTACCAAATTTCAGCTTTCTACGACCAGTAAAACAAAAAATCCCGTTTTTTCCCTATCCCGTGGGAATTTCGAAAAATACCTTCTTAGTGCACCTCTAGGATACTCAAGGTATGTGTGCCAAATTTCAAGTTTCTAGCCATATTATGCCTACCGCAGTATTTCTTTGTAAACAGATATTTTTCCCGTTCCCGTGGGAATTTTGGAAAGTACTCTCTTAATGCTCCTCTACACTCCCGAAGCAACCTACATGCCGAATTTCAGCTTTCTGCAACCAGTAAAATGAAAAGTCCTGTTTTTCCCGTTCCCGTGGGAATTTCTGGAAATCCTTTCTTAGTGCTCCCATACACTCATCAAGGAAGGTTCTTACCAAATTTCAGCTTTCTACGACCAGTAAAACAAAAAATCCCGTTTTTTCCCTATCCCGTGTGAATTTCGAAAAATACTTTCTTAGTGCACCTCTAGGATACTCAAGGTATATGTGTGCCAAATTTCAAGTTTCTAGCCATATTATGCCTACCGCAGTATTTCTTTGTAAACAAAATATTTTTCCCGTTCCGGTGGGAATTTTGGAAAGTACTCTCTTAATGCTCCTCTGCACTCCCGAAGCAACCTACATGCCGAATTTCAGCTTTCTGCAACCAGTAAAACGAAAAGTCCCGTTTTTCCCGTTCCCGTGGGAATTTCGGGAAATCCTTTTTTTAGTGCTCCCCTACACTCCCTAAGGGAACTTGAAGGCCAAATTTCAGTTTTATACGACCAGTAAAACGAAAAATCGATCCCGTAGAATTAAATATATAAATCCCGTTTTTTTCCTTATCCCGTGGGAATTTACAAAAATCATTTAAACATTATTTTACTATTATAATCACCTACTTCTATGCCAAATTTGAAGAGTCTAGTAATTATAGTTCACAGGATTTCGTTAAACTGAATATATAAATCCCGTTTTTTTCCTTATCCCGTGGGAATTTCCAAAAATCCTGAAATTAGCTTTTGCCCGCGGCTTCGCACGCGTGAACCATGAGCATTTCAAAGAAGCTAGCAATCAGGCAAGCGAGCACCCAAACCTGCAAGCATGTAAGTATGCAGGCAGGCATGCAAGCAGGCATGCAAGCAGGCATGCAAGCAGGCATGCAAGCAGGCAAGCAAGCATGCAAGCAAGCGTGCAAGCAAGCATGCATGCAAGCGAGCGTGCAAGCAAGCATGCATGCATGCATGCATGAAAGCAAGTATGCAATCAAGCATGCAAAGCAAGGACTCAAGCAAGCATGCAAGCAAGCCCCCGCATTGCCCCGCTGCCTTAATTTTTCTGAAACTGTAAATATTGCAGGATTTTTATAAAACAAACCTAACCTAACCTATAGGGCTGTCCTAAAATATACCTACCCCAAATAACTTTTGCCCGCGACTTCGTAGTTACGCGCTAAGATGTAAAACGAAAAAATAAGTTTTTTCCCGTTCCCGTGAAAATTTTGGGGAGTGCTTTCGGAGTAGGTACACTTAAAGCCTTTAAAGAAAGACACGTTATAAATGTTAAGTCTCTTTCTTCCGCTGTTTCGTCTGGAAACGTAAAATCCCGTTTTTTCCCGTTTTAGTGTTCCCCTACACTCCCGAATAAACCTACGTGACAAATTTCAACTTTTTGTGTCCAGTAGGTAAAACGTAAAATCCTGGTTTTTCCCGTTCCCGTAAAAATGTTAGGAAATCCTTTGTTAATGCTCCCTTACACTCCCTAAGGAAGCTAAATGCTAAATTTCATCTTTCTACGACCAGTAAAACGAAAAATCCCGTTTTTCCCTATCCCGTGGGAATTTAGAAAAATACCTTCTTAGTGCACCTCTAGGATACTCAAGGTATATGTGTGCCAAATTTCAAGTTTCTAGCCATATTATGCCTACCGCAGTATTTCTTTGTAAACAAATATTTTTCCCGTTCCCGTGGGAATTTTGGAAAGTACTCTCTTAATGCTCCTCTGCACTCCCGAAGCAACCTACATGCCGAATTTCAGCTTTCTGCAACCAGTAAAACGAAAAGTCCCGTTTTTCCCATTCCCGTGGGAACTTCGAAAAATACCTTCTTAGTGCACCTCTAGGATACTCGAGGTATATGTGTGCCAAATTTCAAGTTTCTAGCCATATCATGCCTACCGCAGTATTTCTTTGTAAACAAATATTTTTCCCGTTCCCGTGGGAATTTTGGAAAGTACTATCTTAAATGCTCATTTACACTCCCGAAGCAATCTACATGCCGAATTTCAGCTTTCTGCAACCAGTAAAATGAAAAGTCCCGTTTTTCCCGTTCCCGTGGGAATTTCGGGAAATCCTTTTTTTAGTGCTCCCCTACACTCCCCAAAGGAACCTGAAGGCCAAATTTCAGTTTTATACGACCAGTAAAACGAAAAATCGATCCCGTAGAACTGAATATATAAATCCCGTTTTTTCCTTATCCCGTGGGAATTTCCAAAAATCATTAAAATATTATTTTACTATTATAATCACCTACTTCTATGCCAAATTTGAAGAGTCTAGTAATTATAGTTCATAGGATTTCGTTAAACTGAATATATACATCCCGTTTTTTTCCTTATCCCGTGGGAATTTCCAAAAATCCTGAAATTAGTTTCTTTGTTTTGTAATCACCTACATTTGTATCAAAATTGAAGAGTCTAGTTATTATAGTTACTGAGATAGCGTCACTCGGAGTCGAATATATAATTCCCGTTTTTTCCTTATCCCGTGGGAATTTCCAAAAATCCTTCCTTAGTGGATGCCTACATTATATAAGGTATCTATGTGCAAAATTTCAAGTCTCTAAGTCCAGTGGTTTGGGCTGTGCGTTGATATATAGTTAAGTCAGTCAGTCAGTCAGTCAGTCAGTCAGGACTTTGAATTTTATATGTATAGATTACGAAACTTGGTCCACGTAATATTTGTACGTATTGCCTTTCATTAGTTATAGGAAGGAGTAAGCAGCGTACGATACAATGTATCTCTTAACTTGTTGTATAATACTTAAAACGTTAACTTGTTTTAGAACCCCGTATAAAACGTTGTAATTTTCTCGTTAATTCAGCAAATTATTCAATCACTATACGCTTCGCACAGTATGTACAAACTTGTTTTTTAGTACCCAAATGTAGGGCATGGACTTGTGAAGCTAGTTCGTGGTGACTCACATATGGGCACAATTATGTCTATATAAAAATAAAAATGAATGTTGCTAAGAGCAAAACTCGGGGACTGCTGGACCAATTCGGCAATTTTTTTTAAATGTTAGTTTCCTTAAGTTCTACGAAATGTTTTTATGGGGAAGAAGTGCGTGCAACTGTATGCGCACAGCGTACCGTATTTTACGGGTCTTGCTTCGCCATTCGCCGCCTCCTTTTATTATTATTTGGTCTGAGACCCCTAACGATACCGCACAAAATATGATTTCTCAAACGTTTATCTTTATTAAGTTAGAGGGTATTTGTTATCTGATCTTTTTTGTAATAACCCATAAATTATGTATTAGTGCGTGTCACCGGCGGCCCTCCTTGCGCGGTGTCAGCTGGGGCGCGTGCTCACAGTGCACAGCTCAAACAGTACGGACGCTTTTAATCTAACTCTATAGGTTTCTCTTGCTGTCTCACTCACTCTTATGGGTTTGATACTTGAATCGGCCGAGTGAGGGAGACAGCAAGACCAACCCGAATGGCATTCCAAGAATTCGCAGACTGTAGATAGTTACACAGTGTGTCTTAAAATTAATCCGAAATACTTCAGCAGGTCATTTGGCTCGTTTGACTGAACACTCCAGGGGCCTTACCATGACGTCTTAATGCGATTCAATTCCGACTTAGTTCAGGTTTTAGCTGTAATTTTTATTATAGATCTGACAGCGAGTAAACCTAAACTGAATAGCATTAAGGCGTCATTGTACGCTGTACAGTTTTTCAGGTTTTTTTTATTTAATTATTTTTGACAAATGTTTCCATACAGTGGTTGATGTTCAAATCATAGGTACTGAGTCAAAGGAGCGGCCTAATATTGAATCTCAAATTACGATAAAAAGTCTTTGTGGGAATAATCAATCGAACTAACTCAATAACCTGTTGTAATATTCCGGAATAGTTCTAAGACATCTTACTTAAATGTAGATAAATGAAAATGATTTGAAAAAAAAAAAGACTGGAGCATTGGAAACATTTCAATAGTTTTTAAAAATTTTGTGTGTTTGCTTACGTTAACCTAGACACTACTTAACGGATTTTCATGGCGTTCTGTCATGTAGATTAAACACATTGTTTCGACCAAATCAGATGTCGGAAAGGAAAGATTGACATGGAAAGTTGGTAACAGTTTAAAATTCGTCACTCTCTTAAAAGTAAAGTCCACGTGAAGCACCAGTTAGTATAAAATAACGTCCTGACTAGCTGACTGACCCATCACCGCCCGGCTGAAACTCTTATATGGGTAACTAAGGAAAGAAGGTTAGCTTAAAATCGCTCCAATAATGGAAATTCTCGTTTAGTTCTTCCGGGATGTGACAGTCGAAACAAACCCAAAAAGCAATCTTATTTAAAAAATATATATATTTATTTGGGGCAACATTAAGATCCATTTTGGGTTAGTTTTATAAGTTATACACTACGTTAATTAATTAGAGGTAGATGTACGAGTACCTACTGATACCGCTTCCACTGTGCGCACTTCGGCGTTTGTAGCTCATCGACATATATTTTTATTTTTAAGACACATAATCTCCGCAAAGTGAGTTACTAGGTAAACGCCACTTTGTAATACTCGTATGTGATTTGATTTTTATATCGCCCAATAATAAGAAGATTGTTAAAGTGAATACACACGGGTCGTATTTTATTTCCAATTCTTTAAAGTATCTTCTCCCAGCATGAAAAGGCAGACTCTACCTGCAATTCTATTTGATTTTACTTTCTACTAATATTATAAAAGCGAAAATGTGCGATTGTGTGATCTATGTAAGTACCTAGGTACGTATTCTTTCACGCTAAAACGGCTGGCGGATTCAGATGCCATTTAATGCGCTTATTTTTATTCTAATATTCCCACGGGATTGGGAGTCACGCATGTAAAATCCCAAAACGCCAACCGCTAAGTCAAATTCTGATGGAATTTGAATTACTCCCGTAATAATTCATTCACACAGAGTGAAAAAAAAGAAACAGTACATTTGGAAAAAAAAGAAGTCACTTTCATTCATAAAGCGACATCTATTAATGAGCAGCTGAACTAATTCACCCACAGTAAACTTATTTTATCCTTCTGTTGCTTAATATTATTGTAACATATTACATGTACCACATATTTGAACTCAGGTTTTCTTCCTCTTTCATTTGATATCTCGTTGAATAATATATCATAAAATATTTTTAGTGGACCCTTTCTTTGCGGTATCTCGACTTTTAGGCGGAATATCGAAAAAAACGAAACATGGGATATTAAGTTAGACCTCCAGCAATACAATTAAAAAAACACGCGAACAGTTTGGTGGAGTAGTTTTCACGTAACGCGTGAACAAACAACCAGACAGACAGACAGACAAAAATTCTAAAAAAGTGTATTTTTGGCTTTTACAGCGCGTATAAAGACCTCTTAATTCATTTTTTCTTAATATCTCCTATGTACAGACATCGACTTACAATTTTATTGTATTTATAATAATTTTATAGAATAGATATTATGATGAGTCACTCAGAGATTGATTTCAGTTAAAAAAAGCTAGTGTCTAAATATGTATTTCTAATTTTATCTAGACATTTCGATCGGCTTATTTACTTCGATATTTGGATTAAACTAGATAAACAATAACAATGTCTCATAACGTTTATTTTTATCTTCAGGGTTACCAAACGGCCAGGTAAAAACGAATGGTGTCTTCTTCATTCTAATATTGGCGGAATCATCGATAGCATCTGTGGACCTACATTTTTGAAAATGGAATTGTATTGAACCCTCAAAAGTCTCAATTAGGTATTCCGGACCTTATACTCTGAAGTTACAAGATTGTATAGTGCCGTTCTGCTCACGCCAATAGTTATTAGCAGGAGACTGAGAGAGACTGTATTATAAGAAGTTGAAAGTTCGAATTTCGGAATAGCCCCCAACTTTTTCAATCGAGGCTTTTCTAACTATAAATATACTAAGAAGCAAAAATAATGAATCACTTTTCATACTAATTTGTATCGAAAATTATCCATTATTATTTATTGTCGTCAGTTTGAAATCATGTTATAGGTAGTGTCCGACCGAAGTTTCGGTTTCGGTTTCGGTTTCGGCCAATTTCGGCCAAAAAAGTGATTTCGGCCGAAGTTTCGGTTTCGGCCAGAATCCGGCCGAAACCTTCGGCCGGGCCGAAATTACTTCGCGGCCTCTCGCGGCTCTCGCATCGGGAGCATTCGGCTTAATTGGCATTGTTCATTTTTTTTAAGCTGTGCCTTTAACACCTTTATTTGATAAAATGGACTATTTCAAGCAACTAATTTGAATATTATGCTTTTACGTAGCTTTGTTAATTAATAATAAAATATTTTTTCGCTGTTTGATAATTCGTGAATTTAGACAGAATCCCAATCGCCTTCGTTCGGTTGGCTATAAAAAAAAACGGCTTTGTCTATGGTTTTTGTCGATTTGACAGTGACACGTGACAGTTGCCTTAGCTAAACTTTTTTTTTAATTTTTGTGGCAAACATTCGATGCTGGATTCTGTCTAAAAACCGGGTCGTTCGGTCAAACAAAGGTTCAAAGTACTTTTACAAAAATATCTGCAATCATAAAGTATTTTTGAAATCGGACAAGATAAACCGGATAAATGATGATTTTCCTCGAAATGGTTTTCGAATTGGAGCATACTAAAAAAAATGAACAATGCCAATTCGGGCGCGTAAAGTAAAAGTACAAATTGAAATATGTACTCTAAGCTCCAGGAAGAAGGACTACAAAATATTCCGAAACATGTCGAGCATCACTCGACTTTTTATACGTGAGTTATCCGTTTGTGTAATTATGATTAGTCTCACGGTAGTTTCATGTACCTATATCTATTTTCATTAAAAATAAACGTTTTTTATTTTGTTTAACAAAAAAATAAACGTTCTCAAATAAGAAATCCTTGCAATAACCTTTTCCTTACGATTTGTACAGTAATTTTGAATATTTTGATACATCTTCAAAAATTTCGGTTTCGGTTTCGGTTTCGGCCGAAATCAGAAAAAAACCGAATATTCGGTTTCGGTTTCGGTTTCGGCTAAAAATCGTGTTTCGGTCGGACACTAGTTATAGGCGATGCGGCTAGCAATCGATCACTATTCTGCCGTCATACGGAAAAAGGACGCATCTAACATTTTTGTCGAAATTGAGTTAGGTATATATTCGGGATCAGGAAAAAAAGGCGCATCTACCAGTATTTTTAATTTTTACTAAAACGAACCGCAACCCCTTTAAACTCACAAGCAATTAGGGCACATCTGCGACAAAACTTCAAGTTTGCTAAATTGAAAAAACATTTCTTATCTATACTAAGTTGAAAAGAAACAATTATGCAGAAGCGTTTTATTTATTTAAGAATTATTTACGTGGTCATAAAATGAAAAGACGTTTTTGCATGTTCTTAAAAAGAAAAAACGGTTCTGCATATATGCTCCTTTTCATCTTAGTAATAGAACTGCTCGTGTCGGGCGCAAGTGGTAGTAGTGTCTTTTCTACTTAGTAAGGTAAGCTATGAGGGGTGAAGTGGGGATCGGGGTAGGAAACCAGTCGAATCATTTGCGCCCAGGCAGTCGAGAGTGATCGACGCGCGCGCCGCTTTACGTGCCGAAATTACGACAAAATGGTAAGTTACAACCCTCGAATTGCTTTATTCACATATTTTAACCATCGCATGAAATATTTTATGGTTTATTATATTATCACTACTAATTATATAGGTACGAATGACATTACGAGGACTGGTTGTTGAGACGCGCATGCGAAAAATTATCCTTTACAAACGAATTGGTGGTTGTGGTTTTCCTTTGGAATTCAACCTATTTTGCCCAACTTTTAGAGTTCCGTATCCAAAAGGTACCTAACAGAACCCAATTACTAAACCTTTGCAGTTCGTCCGTCCATCTGTGGCATAGCTTTATCTTTTGTGTCGTAAAACACTAGGCTAGACTCTTGATTTTTTACAGAGTGTTTTACAATTGCCGTTACAGAATATTATATTATTGAGCTTGACACTAATATTACTTCCGTCCACATATATATAATTATCTTTTGAACAGTAATATTAGGCTAGACTTGATTTTTTTACAAAAAGTGTTTCATGTTTTGCAACTATATCAGAATATTTTATTATTGAGTTTAACACTAATATTTACCTTGTTACAGTCTGACAAAACGAGACGTAATCGGTGTTCAAAAATACTAGCTATGATTTCATCAACCAGTGCAGCATGTCCTTCACAGTTGCCCAAGATTAACATTGAGAATCTGCCTTTGCGTAATAATACTAATTCTAACGATGAGGATCTGCCTGTTCCTAATAATACTAATTCTAACATTGAGGATCTGCCTTTGCTTATTAATACCAATTCTAACAATGAGGATTTGCCTTTGCCTAACAATACTAATTCTAACAATTATGAGCTGACTTTACCGGATACTACAAATACCAACAACGAGGAGCTGATTTTGTCTATAGCCACCAATGAAAATAACGAGGATCTCTTAAATAACATCGATTTGGATTTTGATTCGGATGATTCAGTTTTTGATAAGGATTATGTACCTCCAAGTGAGCTCCAAATGTTTTTGGAAGATTCTGATAGCTCTGTGAATACCATCCCCGGTTCGCAGCCGGATAATTTGATCGTTCCTGAGTCACCTGAAGTCTCAAGCGTCGATAACACACCAGAAAATCTAACAAAAAAAGGGGAAATCAGAAAACGTAAAAAGTATATCGAGTCAATAGCACAGAGGAAACAAATAAAAAAAATGAAAGATATGGTAAGCAAATATAAACTAAAACCAGGATGTAATATTAATGGATGTAAAAAAAAATGTCATTCCCATTTTACAGAAGAAGAAAGGAAAAATATAAACCATCATTTCAGAAACCTGTCTTGGACAGAACAACAATATTTCATAATAAATAATACCTCTAAAGAACAACCAAGGAGAAATACCGTTAAGGAGAATCGGAAACTAAATAGAAATCTAACGATATCATACTTTCTAACAAACGAATCTGGAACAAAAGTGAATATTTGCAAAGTATTTTTTCTAGAAACGTTGGGTTATAACCGAAAAAACGATAAATCTGTCAGGAACGCTTTATGCAATACCACAAATTTAACCCCAGTAGATAAACGAGGAACCAATCCTAATCCAAAAAAGTTGAATGAGGTCCTTATTATAGAACATATAAATTCGTTCAACCCCTCAATATCTCATTACAGACGAGAACATGCACCAAATCGGAAATACCTTCCGTCTGATTTATCAGTGACCAATATGTACCAAGATTTTTGTGAAACACAAAATATGAATAACCTTTCTGATAGCGAACAGGTTTCCTACGATGCCTACAGAAAAATTGTGAAGAAATTAAACATATCTTTTACAAAACTTGGAAATGAAGAATGCGAGGTGTGTGAAAAATATTTCATGCACAATCCAGAGTACAAGGAAAAAAGACACAGAAATTGTCAAGAATGCCGAGATTATGAACGACACCGGGACAAGTACACATCAGCTAGGCAAGCATACAAAAATGATGTTGAAAAACAGAATAACTCAGACATCAACAACACAGATACTGCCTATTTTGCCGCTGATTTAGAGAAAGTCATAATGCTGCCACGTCTTGATGAATTCAAAGCTGTAATGTTCTGCCCGAGAATAATCGTTTTTAACGAAAGTTTTGTTCCTATAGGTGACAAAAAACACAACGCTGCTCTTCAAACTTATGCAGCAATATGGCACGAAGCAATAGCTGGCCGCAAAATGAGCGACATAACAAGCTGTTTCAAAGCTTTCTTGCAGGCAAATATGGACCTGAAACATGTAGTTATCTGGTTGGACAATTGTGCGGGCCAGAACAAAAACTGGACATTATACAGTTATTTGCTCCATGTCGTCAACTCGGCTGATGTTAATTACGAGACGATCAAATTAAAATATTTACAGGTAGGCCACACCCACATGGCTGCAGATGAATTTCATCATCAAGTGGAGCTTTCCATGAAGAAGATGAAACACATCTATGATTTCGAGGACTTTCACCAAGCAGTTTTGAAAACCAGAACAAATATTAAGGTAAAAGTAATGAATGTAGGTGATTTTTATAATTTTCATGACTGTTCATCACTATATAAATTACAAAATTCTTCACCTCGGGCATATTTAGCTGAAATGCGTGAAGTAACATTCACTAGAGGCACTCATGCCATTAATTACAAAACTGACTTCCAGAGTGATGAAGAATTCTCCCTTGACTTTCTGAAATTAAAAAATATTAAATCTGGTATACCAGCTCCAACACCGGTGGATGAAAACAGAGGCATTAGCCGAGAGCGCAAGTCTATGATCATACAAAAATTGACACCCTTAATGCCAGATAATAGAAAAGTATTTTGGCATAATCTGCCTACTAATAAAAATAGCGTTGATCTCACTCAAGTTTATGAAGAGTAATTTGATGTTACTTATTAAATGAAAGTACATGATTGTTGATTAATTTTTATGTTTAAAGAAGACTGTTTTTTAAATTTTTTTACTTTGATTATGTTTTTTTAATTTAGTTTACAATGAATAAGTAAATATAGTATCGTAAATTTAAATTGATACCACCGAGGTTGTGATTAAATAATATGGTTCCTATCCTATTAGAATTAAGAGAAAGATTGAGACTGCACGTATTTATTGATAGTCTTTATTTTTGTACGTGAAAAGGTTAAATGTTGTATGTTGAGAGGTTTGTAACTGTTACAGTTTTTTTTCAATATACGTAAATTTGGTCTAATAAGTTGTTTTATTTCGCAAAATATCTAATATATAAAAATCTCGTTTGTTGTTGAACTCCTGGTTGTATTCGGTAGGTCTGAGAATAGGTCGTAGGCTATTTAATATTATTCTTCGAGGACGGGGTCGCGGGCATCAGCTAGTATACCTACAATATCTGGTTTTAGGTTTGCTGGATGGATTAAAAACTAAAAAAATTTAACTCGCCCATGTAGAAATATTCTCAACGTTCACAAAAATACAGTTCGTAAACTAAGTTGAAACGCAGTTAGTGGCTAAATACGTTATTTTTATTTAGATAACTTAAAACTGAAATCACGTTACCACTAAGTTGGAAAGGCGGTTCATAAATAACTAAGTTTAAAGAACGTATCTAGCCAGAAACGACTTTTCATTGTAGTTTTTCGTATTTTGTTGTATTTTTTTTACCAAGAAGAAAAAGAAAATTAATTTTGTTTATTATAATAATGAAAAAAACTATAATTTGAATTTACATTAAAATAGTTCAAACATTCCTACACATTTTTGCATTAAAAAACTGTTAAATTGTTTATTTTCCTTGAGGCAGCGAATTTTTTAATTTTTAAATTACAAAACAATTTTTTTCTCCGTTTCGACTTTAGCGTAGAAACGTCCTTTTACCATATGACGGCAGTATTTTGAATCCGCTTTCCATCCTGTGTGTGGACTTTAAGTCTTGATAACTTAGGTTCAGTAAACCCTGTAAAGGGTTAAAACGTGATTTATGTATATATGTATTATATCCAAAGTGAACCAACACTTGCAAGTTTTTTAAAGCATTCTTACCACCGTTGTAATTGCATTTAATTCTGCACGTATTATAGTCCGGGAAACAGCCATTACACTATAAAGCCAGTTGAATTGAATTTGGACGTGTAACAAACAAATGGAATTATCTAATTCTATAAAGTATTGGAATCCTGTTGTTAATTGACCGTATTTATCTTAGTAACGAGCACTGCCTAATCCGCTACGGAGCTCGTGTGCCCTCCTGTTAATATTTCACCCCGATACGCTTCATACGTTTGATCCTTTTTTATACACCTACTTACTCAGTTTTAAAAGCTAACTTAGATTGTATAACTTATATTTTATTATATTATATTATTAAAAGTGTAGTGGCCATTGATTGAAATCTAGTTTCACGGATAAATCTCTCGCGAAACAAAACTTTAAATTCACTGGCAAGTCTGATCGGGGATTCATTTAGAGAGAATTTTACTTACAGTCATGGTATATTTTTTTTCTTAGTCGCTCTCTTAATATAATGTGGCAAATGTCCCATATGTAAATAGATCAATATTTACTAAGTTCGGGATCTGTGAAATTAAAATTTAGTTTTATTTTATCAAAAAAGATCAATTCCCTTAAACTCATCGAACACAAACGACGCCTCAAATAAAAGTGAAACCATTAAGAAAGGGTCTGCATTATTATGTATATATTTATTTAATAAGTATAAAACATGATAGTGTTTAGGCATCGCGTCGTGGAAAGCTTTTAACCAACAAGGTCATATAAGCAGAATTCATTTACCCCTTTAGACAATTCCATTTCTTACGTACCCAATAAAGTCGACTCACTTCATGACCGAAATAAAATTGTCTACAAATCTAGTATCCGCAATAACATGCCAGAATCTGGATACGACGCGTCAACAAAAACAAGTAAGTACTACTTGGGCACAATTTTAGTACTTACTACCTACTCCATGATTCTCTTCATTCGATTCATTGACACCACTAAATAATATCCCTCTCTGAACAAAATAGGGTATAGGAAAATTGTCGATGGGCAACAACTTTCTAAATAATTTATAAATAAGTGGTGTATTTACAGTCCGCCCACCTACTTGAAGTTGTAAAACCACCTACTTGTAATAGAAGTCACATCAGATTACTCTTCAACAAACTGTAAATATAAATGTTCATTTATAACTTGACTAGCCACTTCGAAATATTATTAATTACGTAACTTTTATAACTTTCTTTTGGTAAGTAGATACCTAATACGTAACGTGTTTACGTCCCTCGATCCCTCTCCAGAACTCGATTGAATTTCATAGGGTCCCCCAAAAGTTACGCACCTACGTAACCACCATAAATGCGTGCGTAATATCTGAGAATTACGCAGCCTGCATAATCTCGGCTTTTGGTTAAATAAAATCGCAGTCATAAAATGGAACGGTTAAGCGGGAGCGGGAGCGATTTAATCTTGTTTGTGGCCGTTTGTGGGCGTATCGACCGCCGACGCCAGCGGCACTATTACACTGACAGAAAACCGACTGATACATATACCGCACATTAAAACTAGTGCATGTTCAGTAGGTGTATCACTACATCTATACTAATATTATAAAGAGGAAAAATTAGATTGTTTGTTTGTTTGCATTGAATAGGCTCCGAAACTACTGGACCAATTTCAAAAATTCTTTTGCCGTTAGAAAGCTACATTATCACTGAGTGACATAGGCTACTTTTTACCGCGGGAAAATACCTTTTCCTACGGAAAAATTAATTTATCGCGGGCAAAGCTGCGAACGGAAGGCTAGTATAAAATAAAGTCGCTTTCTCTGTCCCTATGTCCCTATGTCCTTATGTATGCTTATATCTTCAAAACTACACAACGGATTTTGATGCGGGTTTTTTTAATAGATAGAGTGATTCAAGAGGAAGGTTTTTATATATAATTCTACGCAGACGAAGTCGCGGGCAGAAGCTAGTAGAATATAAAACAAATTCGCTTTCCGCTGTCTGTCTGTCCCTATGTATGCTTAGATCTCTAAAACTACGCAACGGATTTAATGCGGTATTTTAATAGAGTGATTCAAGAAAAAGATTTAAATGTATCATACATGCATATATACTGTGCGAAGCCGAGGCGGGTCTCTATTATAAAATATATGCCGCCTAACTAGTTCCATTATTGCCCCTAGAATCGAACTATTTTTATACAAGAGAGATAAGTCGTAAAAGCCCATCGACGGAATGGGCAAATCTTTGGAAACATGTTTTAGGCGATGAGCCCATCACTATTTTGATTCCATTTTTAATCTATACCCCCACAATCATACTAAACTTGGCCTTTAGATCTCGTTACGTTAGGAGGATAAAGATATAATTAATATAATTTATGCAATTGTATGTTTCAAACAATGTGGTAGGTACCTATAGTTCGATGGTAATATTCAATGGCGTTCCTTCCGACGCTTTATAAGACAAAGTATTTTCGCAGCGGAAATTTCACTCGACAAACTGTTCCTTTTACAGCCGGCACGTGCCTAAAAGCCCTAACATGCCAGTAATTTAGTGTTCCGAGGAACATCAATGTGGGTTGGCGATTTACCAGCCTACAAGCTTGCTAATAGTTGTTCTCAATTATCCGGTCCACTTTTCGCAATTACACCCGTTTCAGAAGTGTAACTATGCCATTCGACCCGCGACCCACGTTCCCGACAAATAATATGCCTAATATGTATACAGTAGAGAGAAGTTGTTTTAAATTAAATGCGGGTAGAACAGATTAAAAAAGTTGAAGCAGGCATGGAAATTAAGGCTGTACTGCATTTATATAGAAAACTAGCTGTTGCCCGCGGCTTCGACCGCGCTGAATTAAAATCATCACTCGACGTATCTATTAGTGAGAACTGTATGAAAATTCGTGCCATAGTTTTTGAATTTATCGCGAACCGACAGACAGACACGGCAGACTTTGTGTGATTGACATAGATTCTATATAACTAGGACTGTTTTTTGGTACTTATGTTATTTATAAGCTGCCTGCTTCAGAATTTGAAAACCAATAGAAACCATCAAACACCGTTCGATAAGACTGAGGTTTAATAAATACTTGAATGGCTGAATTTAGTCTAAGACAATACTTGCGGATATGGATATGACACAGATATTGTAAGTGAAGAGAACAACCCGATTGTAAAACGTCATTAAAAAACTAGAAGTTCTTAAAATAATAGCCTGTTTTACACATGATTAATGTTGCAAGTATAAAACATCAAATAATACACTGACAAGTAAAAATAACGGGTCACTTTCCATACGAGGCGCCATACAAAGTAACTCTTTATTTTTGCGCGTCAGTAGACTTAAATCAATTGTAGAAAAAAGTACAGGGAAAGTGAGAGAAGCACGCCAAGACGGGGGCAGGTGGTATCTGTAAATACAGTACACATTTAAAGCCATAAGCTTCTGTGTCTGTTCGCATACAACCTTTATGTGCGTATGACGTATAAACATTTTCATATTACGACTCCCATTTATGTAATAGAATAGAACTACGAGTGTAACTACGCACTAAATACCCTATATTAATATTTGATAAAAAAAACAAGGAAGCTAACGAGCAAGTGGGTTTGATGGTAATTAATCACAGCTTAGAGGGCCGAGATAAAATACCTCATGAGCCGGCATTCCACCTCAGCCACAGCAGCGCAAGCACTGCTGCTTGGCGGCAGGATTATCAAGTAAGATGGTAGTAGAAATCCGGACGGACTAAGCACAAGGTAAACAAATACTAAAAATCAAACTTTTTTATGTCTGTCTATGTAAATAACTAAAATAAACTGACCTCACACTGCCTACATTTTGCTTAAGTGCAGGCGTCTGCTAACAAAGGATTTTATATTCACGAGCCGAATTTGTACGGAACCCTCAATACGAGAGTCCGAATCGCACTTGGTCAGTTTTTTTCAACATTAATAAGCGCAAGAAAAAATAATTTACTGTTCTAAGCTTAACTGTGATGTGGTACCCACAGGGGTTTTGCTAAGTGTGTATCAAGTGTTACAAGACTTCTATTTAATTTTCCCGCCACAAGGTGTGCCGCATTACATTACACCGCAACAAAATAACCTGCCAACTGCCTGCGTACCTGTTTCACAGATGTGACCCATTAGGCTGCCTTGTGTACGCAATAGTGCGAGCTCAGGTATAAAACTACAGTATTTGTGTGTTATAAAAAATATATAAATGCACATCATTACGTAAATATGTATAAGTTTCATACTTGAAATGAAGGAAAACATCGTGGGTCGGTGAAAGAAAGCATCGTGTGGTAACCTCTGCAAAGCAATACAATGGTGTGTTTGAAGTTCCCAATCCGCACTGGGCCCGTGTGGAACTATAGTCCGAGCCCTCTCATTCTTAGAGGAGGCCTGTGCCTGGTAAGGGGACGTATATAGGCTGGAGATGACGATGACTTGAAATAACATACACACATACCGTCACGCCTCTTTCCCACAGGGGTAAGCAGATACTACTGACTGACTACTTGACATAAAGCTGAAGCAAAGTCCTGGGTTCGAATCTCGGGCAGGCATTTGTTTGTTCCCCACTCGTGGATGTTATTACGTAGTAAACTATGTATTTAACTATCTAAGTTTATTGTTTGCCTAGCACGCAAGCACAGGCTTTGCTTAGTTTGGAACTAAATACATAGGTCAATAGTTGAAATCTTCCCACGACATTAGTTGGTTATTTCATTGTTCAAATACTTTGCGAGTCGTTGTGTGCGTTTACAATCTAGGTGCCTTATGTGCAGCCCAATGCTGGGCACAGACTGGCTTTCAGGAGGAGCGAGCTTGGCTTGTATTTAACAGGTGAGATCATAAACATTTTTTATAATGATGACTAATTAAAAGATTATACATAATAAACGCTAAAGATATAAATCTGCATCGAAGTTGTCAATGGCTATTACTTATTTGGCTAGAAACAATACCACGTAGTCCGAACGGACTAGTGACACTTTAGAGACAAGAACACACCCAACCTCGAAAAATCCGGCTTATGACTGAAATACGCATTCAGGCTGCCGAAGCAAACACTAGCTTGTTTACCCACCGTATTTGCGGAGGAGTTCATAAATATCCTGTGCAAGAGGGTTCGAAATGACTGCCTCCACCCACGCATTACCGGTTCACCCTTTATACAAATCGGTATGCACAAAAACTCTGAACCGTTTGGCCGCACGCACGGCATAACCAGAAATGGGACGTGATGAATTGCGATCAACATCTAATTTTGAGCCTAATATTCTGAATTTACGCAATTGCGATGGCGCGGCAACAACTTAATGCGTAACACGTTATAGAAGTAGAAACCCAAATATCATTAAATTTCCAGGACGACTGGATAACTCGGACATATCCGGAAAAAAATGGTATAAAACTCAAACATATCGAACGCTAATCAAATTTTCCGTACGAGTGAAATGTTACGCTCGTCAGTCGTATTATTTCAGCTTTTGAACAGCATTTCAAACTTGTGTAAGTACTTCACTTTATACGCTGGACAAATGGGGATATAAAAACTGCAAGCGTATTCTTTTACCACGCCATTATCTTCGGCCCCATGCCAACTTCATAGATATCTCACACACGATTGCGCCGTATCATTTGATCAAAAGTATGTTTTTGTGCAATTTATAAACCATAACATTTCACTCAATAAAGCGATGGCCAAGCCGCATATTTAAATTTCATCGATATTACCAAGAAAATTGCGACGGTGAAATTTATCGCGAAGTAGGTACATTCCGCACGGCGTATGAGCTGCCCGCAGAGGCATGCACTCGATTAAAATTTTATACTAGTACTTTGAATATATTTTGTGCATTAGCCTGGGAGATAGAACTTAAAAGCTTTTCCGAAATACATAGGTTTGGAGAGTCTGTTCAGTTTCACGTGGGATGCAATTTCTTACCATGAAATAAATTGTATGCTTATTTCCGAAAAGTCAGTACATCTACAGTAAGAAAATTTATACGAGCTTTATTCAGATTATTGACTCCGTTCCCATATTTACCTTTGATATCATATCCGCTCAACGAACAAAAAGTACGACGCCCTCAACAAAATACGACATTTATCGTGGTTACATATTCAATAAGGTCACTGCGTATATCAGATTTTCAGAAACAGAAAGTATTAAAGGTGGGGTAGTCGCACGGCCCGAACATTGAGATGCTTGGAAACGTTGGGCGCACGAACTTCTTTATCTACAGGTAAGTGGGATTGATATGGTTGATGTTAGTTTTTGTTGCCTGATAGATCAATTTATATTTCATTTGGATTGTTGTCAACAAGTTGGACGAGTGGGCTTCAACAATATCAAATATTTTTGTCAAATATTACACATGAAAACAGGACGCTAAAAATATAAATTACGTATGCAGACCAAAATTGACAAGATATTTAAAAGCATCCCTACTGCCAAGCGGCATCTCTTCCACACAATCTTCGGGAGAGGAAATACCTCCTCACTTTGTAGAATTTCTAACAAAACGAAAGAGAGAAATAAAAGCATTTCTTACTTATTTATAACATTAGTCCAAACGAATAGACGTGATAATGAAATTTATATCATTACAGGATTAACTAGCTAACACAAAGCTCCTTTGTCCGAATAAATACGACATCAGAATGCAAGAAAGGCGGAGTAATATCGCCGCTAAAAGAGCTCCGTCAAAAGTATCACTTTTGTTTAGGAGCTTTATAAAGAATGCCTGCGACAGGGAAAATACGGGACGAAGCTAACAAACGTGGCCACAGCAGATAACTCACTAGAGGCTTATTTGCAGAGCCACCGCAGTTCATTAGGCTCGTAGATTATGCCGACGCAGGGTATAACTTAGCTTCATAAAGTTCACTATGATTATTAGAGAGGAAACCTTGTTATTCGCCAAAGCAACGAAGTATAGTTAGCTCGCTGGCATGAGATGAAAATTGAAACGGATGGCCAGGTTAAATAGAATGCCAAAGGTAAATATTATATCGCTGGCGTATTCCTCTTTAACGCTGCAGCAATATTTAGGTAGTTAGGATATTTTTTACGAGTAACTATTTGCAAGTTCCGTCGGAATTCCTACAACCATCTGACTTGCTAATCCTGCCTCCAAGCAGTGCTTGAGCTGCTGTGTTTCGGCGTACAAAATAAAGCAACCGGTGTAGTTACTAGGACATAAGGTATCCCATCATAGCCCTCCAAGTTGACAACGCGTCTGTCTGTCTGTGAGTGGTGGTGCTCACCTTTGAGGTGAACAACGTGCTTGTTTCTTATAATGTCATATATCACAAAGAAATGGAATCGACCCTAAACTTACTCGTATTCAGTTGCGTAACGTTCTAAACCAAATTTTGTTTCGTCACCCATTTCGCTCTCACCTCTGGAACCAGCGGGGTCCGCCGTTGACGAATACCTGCGCCAAGTTAGTACAGCAGTGCCCATTTCTTCACGCAGGAAGGTCATTTAGTATGTCCCGTTAGCACAGCAAAAATTTAAGACCTTCCCCCCAAATAATAATTTACTTTAAGAAATAATTAAGAAGAAAAGTAAGAATTTTGAGTAAATAATAGTAACGAAACCAATCAAAAATAATCCAAAGCAGACCCGCAAGCCATACCTTTCTCAAATATTCACAAAAAAAGTAAGCTAATAGTCCGGCTTCGACGCTGCGAATAAATTGGAACCCTTTTCGATCACGACGACTGGCTATAATTAAAGTTTAGACAGGATTTAACGCTCGAATAATCTCAGGACAGGGACGGTTGTCACCATAAAACATGATAATTGCAATGTAAATTCCAGAGGAATTCAATTCAGCTGTGCTCCCGTCTTGGACGATTTCATTACAGTTTATTCAGGGATGAGCCATTCCGAATTGGCTCGACCTCATCCTGTTGTAATGCTTTTTATATTCGAGCCACTCATTTATACGGAAATCCTCCATGGCGAGAGGTCAATTCTAATCCCGACGATCGTTCTTGGAAGGCGCACCCTTGATGTCCTATTGAAATTGGTTTTGTATTCTATTGTAACCCAAAGATTGAAAACTGTGGATACCAACTACCTAATTAACAAAACGTGTTTCCTGGTTCGTTAGATTTAATTTCTAAGTCGTTGCCGAGCTTTATTTTTGTCAACACTGAAAAAATGTGTTATACCCATGGAATAAAGTATGAATAGTACATTTCAACTTTTCCCGGGAGACTAAAAATATGTACTTTGAACTGTACATTCGTTACGTTATAAATTTCACCTAATTAAATACTTCCGGCGTTTCCGCCCGTTACGATAATACGGGAACTTTCGCTGATTTTATTTGTCCGAATTTAATTTTTCCACATCATTGGACCGCCAATAGGGCTCTGCGTTATTTCATTTGTCCGAAGCTTCGTAATAAAAGTATCGAACAACGATTTCATGAAAATCCTGAAATCCATTAATGAAGAGCCCACTTCAAATAAATTTCTTTCGATTCGTTTTAATTTATATTACTTTTTGCCAAGATAATCTAAGACTTGGCCTAAATCAGGGTAAACCAGGTACGCAAATATCGACGTTAGAAATCAATAAGGGCGTATCCCGTTAAAATGTTGTAACTAGTCAGAGTATAAGGCTATAATCAGCGTATTTTTTCTGCGTCGATTGCTCCGGGTCTTGTTGCTCTACGACGAAATGAAATCTGAAAATCAGGCAGTATTTTGGAAAGTTTGAGTGATTTTTTGGTCGTAACTGCTCCTAAAACAACGAATTTGAACTTTTTAGAGGTATGTCGAGTCGAAATTTATGTTTTTCACAAAAAATTAGATACGCTGTTCCTGTTTATACGCACGATAGCTGTTACGACCTTTTTGCGGGATGCATTTTTAAACTGTATTGCTTACGATATTCTTACGGTTCGTATTTTTCTAAAGACAACGAATAACCTCTTAGATACTGCAATTTCGTGGGAGACTATTATAAAATCATTTATCTTATCATTCATGCAAAAACTTGATACTGAATAAAAGTTACACTACTTATCGAATGATATCCCTAAAATAACACCTCTTAAACCTCTGTACACCCCAGAACATTATGTATGTATACTTTCTTTAATAGGACGAGGAGCGGTACCCCCTGTCACAGAGTTTCTTAAGCTTAAAAGTATGTTTCAGCCTCTAAAATTGTTAAGTGTGATGTAATGAAAATAAATCATTTTCCTTTTTTCATCTCATTTTCATCATATGCATAATCCACAGAAGCTCAATGAGCACACGACTGTGGCTTTGAACCCATTTCTCAATAAATATCAAATGTTAGTGCAACATTTCGGAAAATGATTAAGGATATCGTTTGAGTTCAAAAAGTCAAAAGAAAACATGCACAGGACTATTTCTAGAACCTACTTACGTAAACCAAGAAAATCGCCAAAATTAGATTTGTGTAGGTACGGTTGAAGCACTTCCGTTGGCCGTTGGCTGCGATAGGTGGTCCCTGGAGCACAGCACAAAGCAAGATCGATGCCTTTTACCGCTGATTACATTGTCTTGGGATCGGAATGACCACAATAGACCTAACGAATTTACAAAGAAATCCGGAAATAAACGTCGTAGGTACGACATTTTTACGGTTCATTTCGAGATTTCTGTTTGCTTTAGCGGTCAAAGTGCAAAACCATAGAAATAATTTGATGGTATTTGTGGTCTATGATACGGCTAAAATAAGAACATTCCCCAATTTTTAACATTTACATCAAACTATAGAAAACGCGCTTAATGGCATTTGTATTACTGGGTCGTCTTTTCAACAAAGGTTATTACGAAGATTCTTTAAAACTCGTAGGTGTTTCTGTAACTCTAACATGAATAAATATGTTTCTAATTAGACTTTGGAATTTTAGTTAAATGCAATGCCCTTTAAATGAGTGTGCTAATGCTATGACAAATGACGTGTGATTACGAATTTTTAATGCCAGCTCATGGAAACGCCAAACTTTAAACACATAGCAAAAATTTAATGCTTTAAAAAATTACAAAGAGAAAATATAAATTATGAAAAAAGTAGAAACGACGTGTTTACTATAGGTACTCTAATACTTTAGATATACTTGTAAGTTTGCGAGAAACGAAGGCTATAGGCATTAGTCAAGCTTTGTTGTGCCGTTGATGTCCTACGGAGGGGTTTCCTTGCCATCATAAGTCGCTTAGTGCTAAACATGTGCGAGCTAGCACTGGCATGTTTGTAATTGCTTGTCGTGCAGAAGTTTGTGTGTAACAAAATGTGCTTAGGTACCTAAATTTTACCAAACTGCAGCGTTTATCAGATGATGTTAGATGAAAGTTGAATGCTTTAGATTGTTTGTGCTAAGGTAGTTTTGTGATATGTCACTAATACATACCTACCGGACATACCTGCACTCGTATACAAATTATAGATATAATGTAGGGTACCTCTACCTTACTCAATTTATTATTATATTATGCTGATCTGGGAGCAAAGAAAAAACATAGAATGTACCAGTTGCTTCTCTTCCCGCACTGATGGTCAAAGCCCATTGAGGGAATGAGTGAAAATCATAGGAATCATGTTATACGCGATGTAGCTAGCAACCCATCAATATTTTGATTCTATTTTCCACCTACCCACAATGTTGCTAAACGTGGCTTATAGGTCTTGTTACCTTACCTTAGGCTCTGTCTACTCCGTAAAGGATCTATGTTGAAGGAGCACTATCTGTCATCTTGTGCATGAATCTTGTAGCTGGCTTTTTAGGTATGTGTGTATGTGTCTATTTATATCTCCATTTATTGTAAATGTGTGTTTCATGTATGATATATTATGTATTTCAGTACTTAGTATATTAATATATATATTCTAAATTGGCATTGTTCATTTTTTTTAAGCTGTGCCTTTAACACCTTTATTTGATAAAATGGACTATTTCAAGCAACTAATTTGAATATTATGCTTTTACGTAGCTTTGTTAATTAATAATAAATATTTTTTCGCTGTTTGATAATTCGTGAATTTAGACAGAATCCCAATCGCCTTCGTTCGGTTGGCTATAAAAAAAAACGGCTTTGTCTATGGTTTTTGTCGATTTGACAGTGACACGTGACAGTTGCCTTAGCTAAACTTTTTTTTTAATTTTTGTGGCGGACATTCGATGCTGGATTCTGTCTAAAAACCGGGTCGTTCGGTCAAACAAAGGTTCAAAGTACTTTTACAAAAATATCTGCAATCATAAAGTATTTTTGAAATCGGACAAGATAAATCGGATAAATGATGGTTTTCCTCGAAATGGTTTTCGAATTGGAGCATACTAAAAAAAATGAACAATGCCAATTGCACCACCTGCTCAGATCTGTTCTGTTCTCCTGTCCATTGTGGTTGTCTATTGTTACCTTGTAATATTCTGTATACCTTTTTTCTGTTTTGATTGTTATATGTGGTGTTCAATAAAGAGTTATTGTATTGTAAAGGATATACACGTTGTGTATGAATGTATTTATGGAATGTTAATGTTCTCAAATAAAGTTATTTGAATTTGAATTAAATAAATAAAACAATAGATATGAGATACGAACATTATTCGATACCTACGAGTACATTATCCTATATTGACTTACTCATCGATCAATTGTAGGAACAGGACCTGTAATCTGTAATCATGCTTCTGTTGCGCCTACTTTCCATGAATCGCAAAACAAGTTAGATAAAAGTAGGCATACCTCGCTAAGTGTTGTGAAAGGGAAGTAAGGGGAAACTTAGATTGCTTGCGGGAAGCGGCAGAAACTTAACCGATATTTAACACGGGCTACTAAATTTTTGCTTCCTAAAACTTTTATTTCCTTATCGAACATCGAAGTCAATGATCAACTTTTACGACCGTAATTTTGTTTAATTTTGAAGCTTTAAATCAACTTTAAACAATGTTTCGTTTTTGTCGTACCGCAAAAGCCGTGCTAGCCTAGTGGTTCGATGGCCTCTTAAACATAGGGTCAAGGGTTCGACTCCGGGATCGCACCACTGAATTTTCAAAATTCATGGTCGAAATTACATCGGGCCACGACCTTCTCGATGAAGGTAAACATCGTGAGGTAGCCTGCATAGGACCTGTGCAGGCCATTGGTGTGTACGAATTTCCCCAACAGCACTGAGCCAGTGTGGGATCTGTAACTTAAGCCCTTTTACTTTGAGAGGAGGCCTTTGCCCAGTAGTGGCACGTTTATAGGCTGGAGATAATAATGTTCAAGAGCGTTTATAAGGGATACTAGCTTTTGCCCGCGACTTCGTCCGCGCAGATAACGTCAGAGTGACGACATAAGATACCCCATACATCCACTCATGTCTCCAAGTATAAAGTTTTTATTTCCTATCACGTGGGAAATTCGGAAAATCCCTTTCTAGTGCACCTTTATACTAATCAAAGAATAATATGTGGGTATGCCAAATTTAATGTCTGTAGCTTTATTGGTACATACAATATTTCGTGATTTTCCAATCTCGCCGGAAAATCGGGATAAAATGTATCCTATGTCCGTCTCCTAATATTTATTTATTTATTTATTAGCCTCAAATTGAAAAGTTACAATTTTACCCATAGGGTGTAGCTAAATACATATTAGTTCCTAACAAGACGAACATTTACATTACATAAAATAATCCATTTTAAATATAATAATTATTGCCAACATACAAATCATAATAGTATAATTAAATAATGGCATTTGCTTTACTTAATACCAAGAATTATTAATTTATAGTCATATTTAATCAGTAGTCATTTTACACAAAGTATACAATAATTTACTAACATTCTAAAATTCGTCTAGGTTACAAGGACTTAATTCAATCAGGTATAGTATACATCATCTGGAATACAGCATCTGTAAAAATGTCAACTTATAACCATCACGGCTCATGAAATACAGCCTGGTGACAGACGGACGGACAGAAGTTTTAGCAATAGCCATTTTTACCCTTTGGGTATGGAACGCTAAAAAACACCAAAAACACGACGTTGCCAGCTCAGTAGGAATAAACTCTCTTAAAATGCGACCCATTGCGGAATTTTAAAACATAAGTCTTAATGACTTTCTTGGCAGGCGCTTCCATGCTATTACGGCATTTATTGCGAGAAGGTTCCACTGTGGGGCAGATTGAAATGATTCGACTGTACGTGACATGGGTTTGTTCAGTAGCATATGGCAAATGGGGAACAGTAGGAAAACTGCCGAATCATAAATAGTTACCGCGCCCTTCCAAATCGTTCGGCAAACAGAACGTGATTTTCTCTTTCATTCTCAGTGTTACATTGTCATGTTGACCTGCTTCTGGCCGTTTTGTTTACATTATCGGATAAATGTTTCACACCTGGCCTTTAGAATGATTTTATCGCCACACGAGCTCGATCAAGAAAAATATTAATTAATTTCTCTTTTTTGTAGCAAACAACGAAATTTTGTTTTACACTTTACAGAACAAAACAAATGTACAAAAGCGATCTTATCTCTGGAAGTAGTTTACTCGGACGATTGACAACACATCAGAAACAAAAGTAGTAACAATATGAAAAGTTAAAAGAACCAAATTCTAATAAAATTATCCAAATGGAACTTTCGAAGTTGTTTTAAATTTTGATTTAGTTTTTCTTTGGTATCAATTTTTTCCCATTAAATTTTCTAAATAATATCATCACACTATAATAATGTCAATCTTAACGTTACCTATCTGAAAGAACGGCATTTCCTCCGTTGAGTGTAACAGGGTCGGAAGTAGACGAAACGTGTCAAACATCCCAGCCACGAACTACCAGTAGAAACAACAACATAAATGTAAAAGCTTCATGATAAAAATTTAATAAAGCCCGAAGCCCCTAATTCGTATGCTGATTTCAGAGACTAAAAGACCTCGCTCTTCACACTGCAGAATACGAACATAAGCGATAATGTAACGTAGCTACAGTTTCTTTATTAAAAGAATACAATGAAAGTTTGCATTCTTTCTATAGTTCTTCTATTTTTCTGAATAGCACTTAGAGACAGGCACTCAATAAACGTTTAATAGTCCTTAAGTTTACTTTCATTTATAAGTTTTAACTCAACTTGCGATCAAAATATCAATGTTCCTAATTATGTAAATCTTCAAACTGTGCAGGTTTAAATATGTGACCCACTTCTAATTTGAAACTTGAAACTTGGTTCGCATAAAATAAATGTGGGATGTATGACAGCGCATGCACTCAGTCTACAAAAAGTAAGTAGGTACTCCACCAAAAAAAGTTTAAATAAGTTTGCATTTCGTACTAGGCCCAGCACATGGATACCTACACCTACATAATTAAGCCGCAAATGTGTTCTGGATAAATATATTGAAAAACACTTAACGTGAAACAATGTCCCAATTGGAGGTTTTCAGCACTGAAATTGAAGGCAACGAGGATACAATAATATCAAGCTATTTTTGCGACTACAGCAAAGAGGCACCATTAAATTCGCATTAGAGTTCGCAAGCCCACGCACACCAACTTATGTGGGTAACGTACATTTAATCTAAGGTAGATAACGATATTTTATTAGTGTTTGAAATGTAAACCTATTTATAACTCAAAATATCTGCAGACAGGTATTGCAATCGTCACTCACTTCACTGTAAAACGCTCATAAAGAATTAGGTGTACATTATGTATTACTAGCTTCTGCCCACGACTTCTTCTGCGTAGCTTTATACATTTAAACCTTCCTCTTGTATCACTCTATCTATTAAAAAAACCGCATCAAAATCTGTTGCGTAGTTTTAAAGATCTAAGCATACATAGGGACAGACAGACAGACAGCGGAAAGCGACTTTGTATTATACTATGTAGTAAAGTTGATCAAGGTATAGTAACAGAGAAATCTCGATTTAAGAAGGTTATACTAATTAGTACCTACTGTCAAAATGTATGATGCTCTCAAGCATAATCCAAGTTTAACGAGTAGAACCATGTCCATTTTGTTGCTGCAGTAACCTTTAGAAATTGTGCCTTTTATTTTTTATTTATGTATTACTTGCTTCTGCCTGCGACTTCGTCTGCGTAGAATTATACATAAAAACCTTCGTCTTGAATCACTCTATCTATTAAAAAAAACCGCATCAAAATCCGTTGTGTAGTTTTGAAGATTTAAGCATACATAGGGACATAGGGCATAGGGACATAAGGACATAGGGACATGGGGACATAGGGACATAAGGACTTTGTTTTATACTATGTAGTGATGTAAGTAGGGATTTAAAAAAACATTATCTCACGTTTCTGAGAACAGTCATTTAAGAAGCAAAAAAATTTAGTATTTATTAATGCGTAGAAGATTTTAACTTCGTTTAAAAGTATGTAGATTCCAAATTTTATCAGATTCAATAAAACCATTAATTCAGCAATCTGTTGAAAAGCTGCCAGATTCGTTCAATAAAATTATTTTCAAGAAAACCAATACTGGCGACGAAACTTATGACTTGCATTATGATCTCATTATTTGGTTCAGCTTTTTAAACCGCTCGAAGTCGAAAGTCAGGAGCAAACTTACTTCCAATTTTTCTGTTGAAATATCTTACAGAGTAGTGGAAGCAGTCGCTATGTACTAACAAGCCCGGTCTTGGGTCTAAGCCGCTAAGCCTTAGTGCAAGGGTTGCTGGAGACAAGACGAGGGATTTTTTTTATTTTCAAAATAACATCCTGCCGCGCACCGAATTATTATATTGTAGGTACGGCCACGGTCAATAATTTCGAGCCACTATGGAACGCTGTCATACTAACATTACCCTAAGAACGTTTTAACAAGCTAACAAGCCATCATCTCACTATGACAACGCACAATGTATGCTCAACAAATTAAAGTCCTCTATAGCATAGCATAGTAACAACGAATCTGCAGGATTTACGCAAAGGGACAAGATCGAAAGAACGATCAAATTAAAGTAAGAATTTTGCCTAAATAGATTTGTGTTTTTTTGGTGCTATACTCGTAAAAGCTCAACTATATTCTTGGCAACGTTTTCTAGTTTTTGTTAGTGCCCGGCGTACCCACTCGACTGCGGCGCCGCTATAAACGCGTTCTACATCGCTTAACACTAGCTGGCCAGCTATGAGTTTAAGAACGTTTCACATTATCCGATTCAATATCCATGTTGGACGCCGATAAGATATGGGCGCCAGTTAAAGGTAAGAAATGTGTCAGATGCGATACCCGACATCAAATCGGACAATCTAAAAGGCAGGTACGTGATGCACAATTTTTTCGTTTTTCCTGTATCATCAGCGTCCGACACCGATGTAGGACCGGAAAATGTGCAATGCAAACGCTCTAAGAGTTGCTAATTGTCAGGGCTGATTATTTTATTTTATTCCATATTTTGAACGTAGTTACGAAATTTAGAGACGCTTAGAGTTTCGAGCCCAAATAAATGAAAAAAAAAAACTAATTTTAAAAACAAGATGGAAGCTTCCGGTTAGTTACCGCCACCGCTTGCTAGCGTTATTGCAGATTGCAAAACTTTATGTATGCAAAGTAGGTATGACGAAACTTTCAAATAGATATTACTTTCAAATACTGCACTAACGATAGTATTAGTTTGTTATGTACCTACTTGCTTTATATTTATTTAAAACGTATTTCGAATATTTATAAATTTCTAAAAGTAAAGCAGCAACGGAGATAGCAGAGAAAATAGAAGGAAAATAAAATAACCGTCGAGAAACGATTTTCTTCTTCAAAACTATTTAAAATAGCGAGACCGGTAATGTCTATTTACCCTGTTTGCAGAAATTCCAGCGCAAGAAGTACGCAGCCTACTTCGCATCCTGTGGTTATTTTCATAACATTTTTTATAAACGTGACAAGTCAGATGAAATATCCACTTAATTTTTTTATAGAAAGCACCTTTATTTCGAAGTTTGAAATTACTATCACGCAGCGGTTAATTCAAAAGATATCGATATAATTAAATAGAAAACTATATTTTAGTAATCTAGTTCATTATGAACATTGTATACAAGGGTCCCGTCCCACTGCTGGACAAAGGCCGACTACTAAGCACATTAAAAAATCTAAGGCTTGCTGAAAGCCGAAATTAATTAAATATTTTTGTTCATCCAACTGCACATTCTGATCAATTCGTTTCATTCACATATTCACCATTAAATACAGAGTCAGGATTTTACAAAATCATTTCTACATGGGGAAACGTAAGCTCGGCTGGCTAATAGAGGGTATTGAAGTAAATGTGTCGTAGTTACGAATCAGAAGCATAATTAGTCTCAGAGGAATGAAGGCTTATTTCATTCTATGGATCCCGGGAGGGAGTATTATGCTTTTCGTTATTCCGGCAAATTGTTCTGTTACGATTAATACAATGAATGTCGAAAAGCTTTTTAATGAGAAATGTTGTATACAGATATACAATATAGCTCCTAAGCCCTGTGTTTATTCAAATAATGTTCAAATAAGACCATCGGCCTTTTTCTTATTTCGGTTGTCACCATGTTTATTGAGGGTTTGTTACTTGATGTCAAATAGTAATTATAATAACGCACTTCCCTTAAATGTAAAGAAATCCTATCACAAATGAAACTCAACGCCAAACTCACACACGTCTCTAACTTTTCACATTAGAAGAGATGCCTATTATATTATTTTTAAGTTACCTGACCCCATAACCTATTAACGCGTTGTTTACAAACAAATCTTGACAGTAATGAATATGCACGTCACCCCGTGTAGTTGTCAGGTAGCTCTGGAAAGGTATCCGAATTCCATCGCGCGACGCAGTGGCACGTGATCCAAATCTCGAGCGACAAGCGCCGCAAACAATAACCTCATCTACATCGCCGTGCAACCCACACATGCGAACCGCGGATGAAACAACACGACAAAGCTGCTAAAACGGGAAATCTAGTTATCCTTGTGGAATTTCACTTTTAATCTTACATTGGACAGGCAAGAAAAAGTAGATTGTACCTAGTATATCACGGAATTCCATTACCATCCTAATATGAAGTATAATTTTGTACCTACGTCTTATTTACAAGTCTGTTTCAATAAGGATTTCCTAAGGAAAATTAAGGAAACTTTCGTGAACGCTAACAGTTACATTCTATGGATCTGTCAGCCATATCTTCCTTATTGAAACCATATGAAACAGACCGTAACATCAAAATACGAATTCAACCTTATAGTTTTTTTTCTAATGTAGAAAGTGGCAAGTGGCCATTTTCATAACTATACTTACTTTAGGTTCGAACTTTTTGAGACAGGCTAAAAATTTAAAATTTATGAAGTGAAAAAAAATTAAGCAAAATCACCAATGCCGCATGAAAATGACTTTACTTTTCACATAATACTTTTATACCAAACCAACATTCGAACGAATGACCTAAAACATAAGATGGTGTGGTAATTTACCCATTTCCCTGTCCACCCTTGGCTGGCATGCTGTTGTTTTATTGTGTGCGAGGCGAGGCGTTGCCATCAATAATCTGGGGCAGTGAGCGCACATCAGTGCCAGCAAATAGGAACCCGATCCCACAAGACAGGCGTGACAGGAGACACCGGCAATCCAACAACCCTATCGTCGGTATTTACGTGATTATTAAATAAAATAATTACAAGCAGATTACTACTGCTACGACTAACGACTAGTTTTTACCCGCGATGTAGTCTGCGAAGAAATTGTTTGCCGATATCCCACGGGTACTTTCCAATTTTCCGGGATTGAAAGTATCTACTCAGCCTATTTTATTCTTACCAAATTTCATCACGATTGTTAAGGCGGTTTTAACGTAAACAGACAGACAGAGAGTGTGTTTGACACATGTGAGTTGAGTGAAAACTGTAACTTTGTATTCCTATACGAAGTGTTTAAAAGTTTCTTAGGGTATGACGTTAAACCGAAAGTCGTTATAAGTAACAATTTTCTAATCTGTGAATTATAATATCTTACGTTCTTATTTATATATTATCAAATGAAACGCACCCTAAATAAACACGCAAAGGATGTTTATCTTTAGATATTATGAATTGCGATAGTTCATGAAACACTAAGGCTCTATTAAATTCCATTGAAAATGAAAGCGGAGAACTTTTTTGTTGTTTGTATGTGCTCTAATTTGGGGCAGGCAAAAGTTAGTGAAGCCTAATGAATATTTGATGGAAACAAATTTCAGTTTTAGAAGTTAAGTTGCTCCGCTATTTAAAGCTAGCTCGGTTATTGCCTAATAACATATATTAGTTTATATTCGACTACAAAAAGACTCAACAGCGCGTTGCATTGAAGGTTAATGAAGACTCTTGATATTTCTTTTGTTAAAAAAAAACAAATTTTTAATTAAAGTAAAATTTATTTACTTTTGTCACTAAGTGAAATTCCCGAATCATTTTAAAATACCTACACAAAGCATACGAAGTTAAAAATCCATTGAAGTAAAAAATTAAAGGGAACCCTCGTAAATATCCTAATAATTTTTTTTTGACACGACACAAATTAAGAGGATGTAACAAAATTCCTTGGATCCAGCAGAGTGCACACCCTTGAGTAGTGTATTGAATGTAACGTAACTTTTGAAACTTGTAGTCTTGTAATATTGTATCATTTCAAAAGTTAGCCACAGTCAAAGTGACGTCGCAGCCTCGGCCGTGATTTGTATCTCGTACCGGCCACTAGTAGGTGCACACATACACGACACCCGCATGCGAGGAATGACATATGGAAATGGCTTTGCAAAGTTTTTGTTACATTTGCGCTTTTCCGATCTGCGTTGGTTTTTTTCTTTGCTAGGAAACCTACTGTTTGGAAACGCGCCGCCGCGACGTCATGCGGGTTACGCGACAATGCCAAAAGCATCCTGGGGGGCTACTCCGAAATTCGATTTTCGTAGTTCGTATCGTACCATCCTCCTCACTCTTAAATTAATTGACTGTTAGTGAGAGCGGAGCGGTATGAAATGAACTTCGAAAATGGAATTTCCAGGTTTAAAGCCTGAACATGACAGCAGGCAGACTAGACAGACTGGACAACCTGAAAAGATTAAAATTTACACAGCGAATAGAGACACGTCAAACAGTTACCTTTGCATCAACGCATAAAGTCGCGCATATTAGTGGAGATTGCGCGAAGGTTTGAGGTTTATGCCCTTAAATAAATCGTCTTAGCCCGGAACAGTGTGAATGTAGCAAAAACTTCGCAGCATTTTCAACTGTCGTCCCACACACGTGGATTCGCGTATTTGTGCACATGTCAGTGGCCGGCACTTCCCTAAATATTCTAATATCATATTTAATGTGTCTTTGAACAGTCTAGAAAAGAGGCACTGAACATCAAATAGCTCAGACAAAGCAGTGTAACTATTATTACTTAAATTACAGTAGGTATACATATAGTATCCTTAAAACGAATGTTACTCTGATCTTTCAATAAATATTCGACATTATCCAAATCAGTTTGTAATTTGTATAGCAGTACCTTAATCGACAGTTCACATAAAATAAACGTGGCCTTTAGGCCTTGTTAAGCTCTGTCTACCCCGTAAGGGATAAAGACGTGATTTATGTATGTATGTATGTATTATATAAAATATCAAAATAATTAACTCAAATATTCTATTCATACAAAAACCGTCCGAACTTTAAAGGTGTGATATGTAATCTTTCAGACGAGTAAGCACCTCTATACGATCTTTATACAGCCTTATCGTGGAGCCTCCACGGTTGTCGGCAATCAACACGCTTGGCTGTACTTCCTGATCCCCTCTCCCGCCCCTTATAGCCTTAGAGCGTAAAAACAACCGGAGAAGTAAATCATTTTGAAATGATTCACGTATTTCAAAGCAATTGCATACGTCATGGATTCATGATCATAGCCTTAAAGGCAAAGGGTCTACGTACTGTGGAAAATTTTATTGTGTATAAATCAATTGATGGGCTTAATCTTCCCCTAAAAGAATATGAATAAGAATAGTTTATTAGCTGATAAAATACGCTTACAAAATCACAAACTGGATATACACATGCGTAGGTAGGTACCTATCGCGACCAACTAAAATGGCAGCTACTCAGCTATGTCAGCCACGAAAAAATCCGGCGATAACGTATTTGACAGTTTCGTCTTCACATGAATATCGGCGGAACCGAGAGTATGTTGCTTACCTCTCCGTAGAACCTACAGTTTTTCTTGATAAATAACTGCTCAAATTCACCTCCGTTTGGTTTAATGGTCTAATCTTGCAGTAGATCAGCGATGCGGTTAATTCAGCTCTTCAGTCTGCGTGCTTTAGTTTTTTTCGACGACCTTGTGAGTATCTGGGTATGGAGTACTTACCGATATAGGTTAACAGATCAGCTGAAGACCTCAAAATTTGCACGGGAAGATAGGTGTTATGAGTTGGAATCGGTTGATGCACGTGCAAGTATACTTTATTTTCATTAGGTACTTTTAATGCATTTATGGTTCAGCAACATAAGGGACAACTTTACTCGACAGTGAAGTAATTAATAATTGTATTAGGTACACCTCTTACACCGGAAAATAGACTTTTACCTTTTCTTATCTTAAAAAACAGATAAGTATGTATTTCTAAAAAGAAGGAATTTGTTTTTTCTAAACAAAAATTGAACTATAAAGAAATTGGTTTGAAAAGAAAGCAATATATTTACTTAAAATAAAATACTATTTTCTAGTAGGTAGTCTTTGCGCAGGGTTCCGGCCGCCCGTGGCGCAGTTTCAAATATTTCCGAGGGTAATATCGCCACGCGAGAAACGACCGCCATCTTGCCAGTATTCTTTTCTCAGCAATACAATAGCGCGAAAATCACATTTCAATGAAAACGGTCCACCGCATTGTGACAAATAATCAATTTATTTTTGGAACCTTAGTATTAGATTAGATTAAAACAGAAACAAATGTATCTGCTTTTTAGATTTGATTTATGAAATATGAATTACATTTCTGCTGTCTGCAATTCGGTTTCTGTACCTTTTATTAAAATCATGCACGTATAGTCTTCCAAGTAAGTGCTATACCATTTTTTCTACCAGTTTCTACATCAAAATAAAATTTATTTTAGCCACTTTAATAGTAAACAATATTGAACTTTAGGGTGGTAAAGGCAATCAGATAGTATAAAATATAACTCGTCTAGAGTACTGTAGGGGAGACCGAGGCGAGTTGAGACAGAGGTGAGTTGATACAAAGCCTTTTTCTCTGCGCCTATGACAGTGAGCGAGGTCACAACTTCACACAAACTGTGGAGTGTAGAAAGAGCAACGAATTAGCGAAGTTACCAGCCCGATAAACTGTCACAGTTCAGATAAATCGGCTTTGTATCAACTCACCTCTGTCTCAACTCTCCTCGGTCTCCCCTATACCAGCACATACTTAACAGACGACACTGATTTACTCAATCCACTATCTATTATATTATGTATAGCAGTAGTAGCTGTTCCAGTTGAGACCGCAAACTCAGAACACTATTATCAAGGTGTTTGATCCAACCGACAAATATTGACTCGACCTCCGAACAACATTATACACACATCAATCAAATGAACGTCACATTTATAGATCTTAGCGCGGAAGTTGGCCAAATAGTAAGCAAACACGAACTCAAATACGCAAACTCAGTTCCGTTACATATAGAAGGCATACGTTGTTAAGATTACGAGATTCGTAAACCAAGATTACGAAGAAAAGGAACAGAAATAAAACTTGAAGTTTATTTACACGCCATCGCCATCTGTTTGACGAGAGACTTGAGTAATCTAAACTGTAAGTAATTAAAGAAATAATGAAATTAAAACAGACACAGGAGTGCCGTAGCGTTGCAGTTGGGAGATGAGAAGGGTAATCTAAAATGCAGATGCAATCTACGGCCCATACCAACTAACTGCATACGACGTCATTACAGAGTTTCCTCGATAAATATCAAGCGCTGTGAAGCTGTTTGTTGTCCGTTAAAATGTTCAATGCCTTTTATACAACATCTCTGGCCGTGTATATTAGACATACTCATCTAACACTTGTACAGTAAACATTATTATAAATTACTTCACAGTAGAGTTTCATTTAGAGAATAAAACCTTTGCAAGTCTATGAGTCAAGTTGGAAGTCAGTGGTTAGGTAGATACCTACTGTAAGTATGTCTTCGACCAAACACTGTCAAATATTTTCTCCGTAAACACAAACTTTACTGATTAATACGTTATGCTTCAGCCTTTTATTCGCAGAACATAATCATATCATATATCATCGTCATCAATAAACTATCGAAATTATATGAAACTTCGTGGTACATTCGCAGCGATTTGCTTCCTGCGAATTAATAATTAATTACTTAGCAACTTGGAAACAGAATTACCTGGGAAAGGAAGGACGTTGTTACTCTAGTTTGAAGCTTTTATTATTTTAATGGCTCTAGTTGCGCAGTTAAACGATAACAAAGGAGTCAACTTTGCCCGCGTATTTAACCTAATATTTATAACGGGTATAACTTTTGTCATTTACACCCGATAAAAACAGTGGGACATAAAATATACAACAGGATTAAAGGAGTGTGTCCACTATTAGTGCCTGGCCCGGGACAGTCCTGCGGTCCAGAGTATCGTAATCCCTCACCGAGACTCGCAAAGACGACTAAGCGCCTCTCCTCTACTGTCTTTACATAATTGAATAGTTTGTTGCTCTAGAAAATGACAGATATTTGAAGACACATTCGTATCATTGTCATCATCATCATCATATTAGCCATAGGACATCCACTGTTGGACATAGGCCTCCCCCGTAGACCTCCAGTTATTACCTCGCTCGGCTGGTAGCGGCTTGCATCCACCGTGAACCCGCGACTTTAACCAGGTCATCCGTCCACGCATTCGTATGTTGCTCGGTAATAAATTGTCTAGACATTAAAACCGACAGATTTAAATACATAATGCAGGAACATTTCAGTTTTGTAGCGATCCGAATAGCGCCGTTAAGTTATCGGATAGCATTCAAAACCAATATATTCTTAATAATGTAAGATTAGAAAATATGGTTGCGTTACCGGCCCTTTTAAAATGTCGTGGACTCGTATTTTGAATACCAATACGTCTTATTAGTGTGGGAATGTTGCCACAGCAAGCTCATTCCAACGTTTCGTATTTTAAACGTTCTTCGTTTTATTATAGCAATAGCCGTGCCTGCTTGCCTCCTTCCGTGTTTATTTTATAAAGTCACCGCCGTCCACCCCACCGGAAAAGCTTGGCCAACTCGCAGGTGACAAACGTGGGTAACTTTACCCAATCAAGATAAACGTCAGATTAATGTTTTGTTGGCAATAATACTGGCGTTTATGTGCTGGCCTCATGAAATAACATATTTTTATAGCTGTTACATATTACAGCTTTATATTTGATACAGAATTTTCCTGTTAACAAACCAGTGAATGTTGTTACTTAGTTGGCTAATATACATATACATAATAATAAGATGAAGAGGGTTGAAACTCTGTATATGGAAGATATTTAATAAAAAAAAATGGCTGGGGATACTTAGAATCGATAACAGAACACATTCCAACAGTTTTTAGAATTTTGGTCTGTTTATCTGTATATTTGCGAGCGCATCGCGTGAAAAAGTCTGACGGATTTTGATGCAAACGTTACTAATCTGTTGAGAAAATGACCGGCCAGGTTATGGGCTACTTTTTATCCCGGAAAATTTCAAAATTCTCACTTAATAGGGAATAAATGGGGCTTGTAAGTCTACTGAAAAGGGAGCCAATGTCCATAACTATAATTACTAGTCTTGAAATTTGGCACACAAGTAGGGAATCATAACTGCTGAAAATTAATTTCAAGACTTTTCAAAATTCCGGTGAGATAGAGAGAAAAAAAAAGATTTTATACTTTGAAATCTTTTTATTATTACTAGAATCTTTAAGCTTGGCATATCAGTAGGTAACTATATCTGAAAACTGATTTCAGGATTTTTTTAATTCTTATGGGATAAGAAAAAAAGAGTAAGAGTCTTGCTAATATTGTTTCTTGGTATTTGACAGACATATTCCTTGATGGTCAAAGAGGCGCACTACAAAGGGATTTTCCAATTTTCCCACGGGATAAAAGGACGATAGAAAATATTGACTTTGTATTTAGTAAACATGTTCTTTAAAGATCACATAGGCGTCATAAAAAGGGGTTTTTCAAAATTCCCACTGAACAAAAGGATGAGATAAAAAATAATGGCAGTCCATGCAAGAAACGGGCTTATTTCGTACGACTCGCATATGGCTGGTTTTTGTACATTTTCGATGGGAGAGAGGAAGAAGCAAATTTTGATTCTACGCGGATGAAGTCGCGGGCAAAAGCTAATGTTAAATAAGGTACGAAATTTTAAGATCTAATTACGTAATGCGTTGATAAACTAGTTTTGTGAAAATAAATTGAAAACCTGTCAAATCCTCTGCATAATGCAAAAATCCTGCGAACCGCAGACCGCGCACTCAGGGGCTTTACCTCCATCCTCTATCTCATTTGCCCCAGAATCACATAAGGACGTAATCAACTCAATAAACCAAAAGGATTTATCCATCCGTCACAATTAGTGGATCCATTCTAATTAGTTGTAGGCGTACGAAATATTACAGCTTCCCCGTTACCGGGTGTAGAGTTGTACGTCATGCCGTGAGACGGAAACCCTATTTAGTAATTAGACATCGCCTCACACTTAGCAGCGGGTTTAGATTTAATTACCTATTCCCACTGATATGCCAGCGCAGACTCTACCACAGCGGCATAAAGAAAGAAAGAGAGACAGGTAGAGAGGAAAATAGCGAGAAAAAGACACATAGATTTAGTGTGTCTGTTACTCGTCATGCTACTTGTCATACTACTCGTAATGCCCAAGGCCGTCTCTCTCTTTCTCTCTCAGAAATAAGAATATAGCAAACGGTCGTGAGTTCAAACGCACCTCTCATCTCTGAGTTTTTCGGAATTAGTGTGTGAAAAAAATTATATTTGAGATTTAACATGAGCTTTTCCGTTAAGGAATTCAACTAATTTTATTAATTTTTATAACTAACCCGGGAAAGCATTAGCAGTAATACGCATATATAATTATGTAGATGATGACATGAAAAAGTAATTATAAATAACGCAATTTTAAATCATTTGGGTAAACAAAAAACTACCTACATTAATATTTCCTTTTCCAGGTTACATAAATCCAGTGGCGTGCTAAAACACAGTCCCTGATAATTAACGATGAAAAGCGTTTAGTCGGGGCATTTACGATTAACAAATTTATATCGTCGATTTATATTTTAGCGGGCTTGTTTTTTGAGGCAAAGTAAAGTTTGAATGCGACTTCCTACCATCCGTTACATTTTTAACCACAACGGATGGAACGGAGCAGAGACGGTATATTCGTTTGGGGTTACAGATTATTTCTTGCATGAGTAAGACCAAGATACAAACTTCGGAAAGGAAGTAATCGATGTATCATTTACCATTTCCATATATGTTTCCATATGTATGTTACAGTGAAAGAAAGAAAGAAAGAAAGAAGACATTTATTCCTTTTTGCAAGACACACAAATATAAGAGAATATACACAATTTTATAGAAAATAAACAAGAAAAAAAACACAGACATGAAAAATAGATCATCAGCGTTGTGTCTATTTTCTTAATGACCAGCGTCTCACTTTGTCTTTTGACTATTGTCGGATGGCCATCAGTTGCAGAGGTTAGTGGCTACATAATAGAAGAAAATGACCATACAATACTCCGACTGCCACTGAATTTATATAGGAAGGTATCATTCAGTCCAATACAATTAAAAGCATTTGGAAGACCGATGATGCTGACGGACATTAAGAAAATAGACGCATTGTAAGTATGTGACTAAAACTGTTTGACAACGGTGACAAGCGACTATTATTGAACTTGCGGTCATTTTTGCTCAGTTGGCTGTGGCTTCGTACAGGAGTTTTGCTTGAAGGTACCATGCACAGTGGCGGATCCACGGGGTGATCAAGTAGTTCATGACCACCTCCTTCGGCACTCGTAGATCCACAATCCACATAGAACAAAATCCACAATTCCGACACAAAAAGAATTGGCAACAATGAGCTGCTCCTATGACCAAAACTAGGGCTTCTAGCTTAGCGCTATTGATCGAATTACGGCGTTCGATAGTTATTGTGACCACCCCCTAATCTGAAAACTGGATCCGCCGATGACCATGCATGCAATGTTGTCGGTTGTCGGTTAGTATTGTCAAAATTACTGCGAGCCGCCCTAATAACAGTTTGGTTGTTGCTTCTTTTACAGGCTACCGTATAGGGTGGGACCCTATGGTGAAGGCTTTACACTCTGCACACACCGTCCGTCGGTCTGTCCGGACTTTATACTTTGATCCTTCAATGCAATGGTAGACACTTTAAATTCACATAGAGCGTTATCTATGTTATTGTAATGACAACAATAAAAATCGTTTTATTCGACGTTGTTTTGCTTGATGATAACCATGAAAATGTGCGGTGGAACGGAATACTTCACGTGCGATTCTGATTCGTTCACGACCTGTTTATGCCACCTTAGTGTGTTATTATGATAAATACAACGTGTCCCATATAAGTCACGCCACATTGACACCGAAGATAGACCATCTTAAGAGACACCGAACCCAGCATGACCCTTACATTTATTAATATAAAAATTAATCACTATTTCCCTTGATCAGAGCACACTGCTTAACAAGCGCAAGTTATGAAAATGAAAATGAATGAAAATGAAAATTTATTTTTGCAAATTGGCCGCCAAGGGCTCTTTTACATGTCTTTTTGAAACTACCAGCACATTCGGAAAGACCATCATTGCCAAGAAGAATGCGCCGCAAGAAACTTTAAGTTAACTTTCATTTGGCTAAAACCATGCAGCTTTATAGTCATGTTATTATGCTTTTTAAGCTGGTCTAATTCCTGTGCGATGTGCCACAAGAGACCCTGTATCTATCAAGAAAGTGGCAAGCTCTAGCTCTTCACATCAGCCGCAGTCAAATGGTGCGAGAGTGCGGCGCCGTGTCTCACTTATGCGTTGCATATTTAAAGCCACTGCAGCAATGCTTTAGAATTGCTTGAGGTACCCAAACGCCACTCCTAACGTATCTGTCGACGACTCTGAAATGTTTTAACTTTGATTGAATTTAATTATAAAGAATAGTTTTGCATTTTAAGTCTAATACAACACTTCACACTTCTAACTACTACCATCTACTGATACCATTATTTATATTTTTAAATGAAATTTATTAGTACAATATTCATTTTACATCACTGAAGAACTGGTGCGACGACAATTTTACACTAAAATACGATAAATTAGGTAGTTAAATAAATAGTATTACATATGAACTCATCCACTCAACCTACTATTTGTAATAGCTAAAAATAGAATGGGCCAAAAAACCATTTTATCACGGGAACAATCTATTAGGTATTTATTATAAATTTCATACAATAAAACCACATTCAAGATTACTACTTTTTCATTTATTAACATGCACATAAATAACCATAGCCAGTGTAGTCGTCAATTATACTTTTAATTAGTGATGTGTATTTCCTAACAGCATTCGCTTTTTCGTCATCTGTCGACAGTATCTGTTTGCTTCTGACGTGGCCTTCTTGTTGCAACCCATTTGATAACCAAAGAGCGGTATTAGCCACTATGAAAACAGCTGGACCAACTACTTTCAAGTCACTCTCGAAAGCCTCTCTAGAGTAAATATTAGCAACATCGTTTCCCGCTATCCTGATATAGTTTTCAAAGGTTTCATAATAAGTGTCCAAGAGCAGTTCAATATGGTTGTGTCTCAAGTCTGAATCTGTACTGCTTGTGACGAGATATAGGATGTCGTAAGCTGGACTGCAAATGCGACTGGACTGGTAGTCAATGAGGCAAGCTTCTGACGGCTTGGAATCCTAAAAATATAAATACTTATTAGAAATAGGTAATGCTTTGATTGCTTGATTTTTTTATTTAGTATGCAATTTTTCAATCGATTAAATCAAATAACGATTTAAGTTTACTGTCGGGTTAGATTTCGATTCAATACTCTAAATTTTGATTATTCACAAATATGACTATCATTAAGTTTGAAATCATTTAAATAGCAAAACATTGCAAATGATTACATCGTCACCCTATATAGTCTGTGCAGTTGTTTTACTATTAATATATTTTTATTATTAGAATCAAATGTTTTGCTTACTTCGTATTTAAAAAGAATATTTTCTTTCCAGATATCACCATGGCAAATACAAGTTTTAGCGGCGGACTCTGTGGCGCGCCTCATGTAGTTAGCGCAGTTTTCTTCAAGATTCCTTAATATTTTTACATATTCTGTGTTTGCAAATTTATCCAACGCTTTCACGAGTCTGTCCTTCAAGACATCAAAAAATCTTTTATCAGTACTCTCATTCAGTGGCACACATTTTTCTGCTATTTCACTGTACAATTTTGTATCTGTTTGCTGTAATATGAAAGACAGTGCATGAAACTTGGCCAGTGCTTTTACGGATAAAATTATGTGATCCAAGTCTAAAAATGCTCCATCAGAATGAGGCCCATATCCATCTTCACGCATATCTTGCATTACTATAACTTCCTCACAGTATTTATTACTAGCGTAATAACATCGAGGTATTATGTAGGCGTTTATCGAAATCATTTTCTGAATGTTTTGGTACTCGCTAAGTACTGAGCTGTAAACAAATATTTCTCTGTCGAACATACGCGTCACTGCATCACTTAAACGAAATCTCTTATCAGTTGGAGCTAATTTCAGCACTAATTTAATACCTACAACTTCGCTGTTTACATTGGTTCCCGTCAAATTCAAAGGCACTAAAACGCCAAAGTAATTTTGGCCAACACTTTCAAAGTTGTGTAAAGAATAATGCCAATCTGCAATACCACAAGACTCAGCCACAATCTTCAAGATTTCACTAAAATTATACTCCGTTGATAAGTTACTCACGTCCATTTTCTCAAGGTGACAACTTTATAGGTTATCTTGCAGGTTAACCTAAAAACGCGTGTTCTTTTTAGCAACTTGCTCGTTCATTCGTTTGAGCTGACGATTGCTCCACAGATAAAGTGAGAAAACGGAGCGACGTTAAAGTTTATTGGTATGTATTATTATTAACTGCTGTCACTTGTGTGTCAGTGTCAATGTCAAACGATTCTTCTGTAAAACACGTCTTTCAATTCAATTAAATTTTTGGTAATATAGCTCCATCGATACTATCGATGATTCCGCCAATGTCGAGGTTGAAGAAGACACTATTTGTTTTTAATCAGTCGTTGTTCGGTAGCTTCATCGTGCGGTACTCGGATGAGAATCTAAAATGGACAACAGAAAACACATATTTGAAATGAAGTTTTCATGTTGAAAGTGTCACGAATACCTCAGAAAAAAAAACCTAAATTTTCTGTAATCATAATAATTATACTCCAAAGGGGAACCGAAAAGAGTTTATACATAAATAGACGAAAATCTAAACGGCATCGTGGCTTCCGGGCAGTCTCTTTCTAGGTTTTATAAAAAAATTACAAATCGAATAAAGTCGTACCTACCTACTAAAATATAAAATTTCCATTCGCAGCCAACACCACCATTCTACAAAATGATACCTAAGTAAGTAGGAAGTTGGATTTAATATTTTTGTTTAAAGTAAATAAAGCGCCCCGAGAAATTAATATTTACGCGGTGTCAATATAAATTGCCGCTGCTATTAAAATATGCTAAGCGCTGGGGAAGGATTGTCCCTCAAAGATTTAAATGTATGCAAATATAAAATGAACCGTCACCTCGTTTCACTGGTTTAACGCCTCCACAGACGCTGAATCGTGTTAAGCGTAGGTACTAAGTTTAGATTAGCTCTGCGGTAGGTAATTCAAACAGGTATTAACGCCCAATATTAAGTAGCTTATCCATTTCTTCGATCAAAACATTTCTGTCTTTGTTGCCATCATATTCGTTAATCGTGCGGAATGTTACAATTACAATTTCCACAGAATCATCATAATCATTATACTCAGCCAAAATACGAGGGGTGGCTGATAAGTAATCTATCTCACCTATTTGTAACGCGACAAAAATACTGGCCACTATGATTTCGTATTCACTGGTTATTCTATTTTCAAAATATAGGACATTCATTTGTTTATGGTGTCTCGTTCTCCTTTGTCACTTGATTGTTCGCATCATGTCGCAGGAAAATTTGAAAATGAAGAAAATTGAGCAACGTGCTGTTATAAAATTCCTCACTAAAGAGGGAAATACTCCAAGCAGATAAAACGGCGTATGTTACCAGTGTTTGGTGATTCGTGCCCGTCTTTTTATTATTTTATTGAATCATGCGTTAGGTACTTTGCGCAGGTCCATTTCAATGAACAAAAAATTTACCTTGCTACTCCGCAACTCCAACAACTCTTGAACTCTTGAGTAGCGGAGTAGCAAGGTAATTTTTTTGTTCATTGGGTTAATGTCACTATTTAAAAAGTGTAACAAGTGCATTTCTCTCACAGGAGATTACACAGAAATATAAAAAAAACACCCTCACTAGTCTTTTCTTTCTTAGTTAGGTAAATTACTTTTCAGCCGCCCCTCGTACATACCACACCTGGGCACAGGCCTCCTCTCAGAATATCCAATAGTGTTTACTATGTAAATATTAGTATCTGTTACTATTCCCCGCGCCGTCCGGTATTTGTCTGCATTTCCGAGAAGGCAATGATAAATTATAGATATTTTATAGCATTACATACAATTAAAATTAATGGGTATTCTACATTTTTAAAAATCAATACTAATAAATGATAAAAAATAAATACCCACTTTATGTAAAAAAAAAATTGTCACTAATCGGGCTTCAAACACCCTGTGAAGACTTCTTTGCGCTTAGCTCATGTAGTAGTAGTAGCACGTATTTAGTATGAAGTTTCCACCATCATCCCTTTAGTATTTCATTAGAGATCCGCGTTCGTATGAAAGGATTGAAATTCTATGGGCTTGGTGAGTTGGCGCCGGTAACAAGCGCTTGTTTTACCCACGAGCACAACTTTAACCAGACATCGCATAGTTTTAGAAAATTAATAAAAAGAAAACATTCATTATACCCTGCAAACAACGTTGAAAGGGGCAATACCTCAAAGTTAGTGTTTGCTTCTTTTCATGAAAATATTAATATTGATGCCGAGATCAAAACCGCTGACCATTATTAGATTGTCCGCTGTACTATACGGCGGGTCGAGATACCCAAAATTACGGTTGGGTTGCGTCGAAAGGAATGAAAGAGGTGCATTTATTTATGGGCTCACACCAACCTTGGGCAGACCAATTTATTTTTGCACAAGAACAAATAGACCTTCCTGTACATTAGTATATGGCGAGGCTTCCTTCCGATTTAACAATTTATTCTAGGTCTAAATCTATGTTGAAGCGGGTAAGACTCAGGTATCCATACGATAAAAGTTTTTTTTTGCATCTGATTTATTGTGCCCAAAAATCCTCGTATTATTTTTAATTAAGTATTTATTATTTTTGTTCTTCCATGCTGGTCTGGAAGTAAAGAAAAAACATAGAACGTACCAGTTGCTTCTCCTCCCGCGCAGACTTTAAAAGCCCATCGATGTGCGAAAATCTTAGGAATCATAATACTAGGCGATGCGGCTAGCAACCCATCACTATTTTGGTACCCCTTTCCACCTAAGCACCCACAATCATGCTCAACGTGGCCTTTAAGTCTTGTTACCTTAGGCTCTGTCTACCACGTAAGGGATAAAGACGTGGTTTATGTATGTGTGTATGTATTATTTTTATTGCAAGTTTACAATAGTATGTGCAAAGCATTGGAATCAGTTTTCGAGTGCAAAACTTGAAATAAGAATGTTATTTTATGCTTGAACTTTACTGCATGCAAAGCAGATTTCAAAAGTACTTGGTTTCAGAAAATGGCTTCCGCATCACCCAATAAAAATATTATCGCCAATTGAGTTTTGGATCAAGTTCGCCGGTGCTTCTCCGGGGAGCATAAAAACGGTAAGGATTACACCATAATCGTATTACTGAGATAGCTAACGTCTTAATCGCATGCAGGTAACGGCCTGTTATAGGCGATGCGGCTAGCAACCCATCACTATTTTGATTCCCCTTTCCACATATACGCCCACAATGATGCTAAGCGTGGCCTTTAGGTCTTGTTGCATTAGGCTCTGTCTACCCCGTAAGGGATAAAGACGTGACTTATGTATGTATGTATGTATGTAGGTAACGGCCAACTGCAGTATCCGTATAATGCAGGAATAAGGTATTCCTGCAAATTGAAATCCCACCATCCCCCGTCAAAAAAACGGCAAGTTCAATACAAATTCAAGCCCTGACTCAATGACTGAGTCTCAAGTTCGGGTTTTTCTCATTCATTTTAATTTTGTCATTTTTAAAATCCAACAATATCTCACAATTCATGCATGCAGCTGAGTATTCGTTTTTATTTTTCTTGCTCTTCAAAATTATACGCATATGGTATAACCTTTTAATTATTTACGTAGGACCCGTACGGACGTTATTCAGCAGTTAAGGATGAACATGTGAGACTCTAAAAAGCGTAAGTCAATACATTGTTTTTCTTTTTGACGCTTTTCTTTCTGAACTTGGCCAACACTACCAGCAAAATTAATACAACGATCTTATGCTGAACAAGTACTGCAAAATTGTTAAGTTTACGATTTGATTTAAATGAACTTTATAATCTCTCGGTACGCAAGCACTCTCTAAAATAGAAACGAAAAATGCTGGTTTTCGATGTTAATTTCCAAAGAAAGACTTATCAAACTTGTGCTAGCTGGATTGCGGTAAGTAGATATACACACTGTACAGTCAAGCTCAAAGGTAGCGCAGTAAGATTGAGTGTGCCTATAGTCCAGCGCGAACGGCGTCCTACATAATTACTAGTCATAGTTTAATTTGAATAAATATATTTTGGCTTTGACACCGAGCAAGCAGTACATGTATATTATCATAATGTAGTTCAATATAAATTCTCGCATAATCTGCTTATTTGTTTTTCCGTGAATTTTCCTCAAGCTTCAGGGTAAATGGTAATAACGGAGAGATCAAGCGGCAGTATACTCGCAGGTGAGCGAATGGAGTCATTCGAATCTATGAGCTCCTGTACGAATTGGACTCATTTGTCCGTCCGCTACATTCGTTCGGTAGGAAGTAAGCCTCAGTTTTATTAAGGCCATTTGTATCTTGATACTGTTGCCGTTAAAAAGAAATTGTACTCGTGGGTGCGTTACCCTCAAAGTAATTTGGGTCAGGTACGTTTTCGGAGGCTTAAAACTACAGACATTTTAGGATAAAGCACGTTTAGATTTAAGAGCTATGCTCTTGACGTATCGTAAAGACGGCCACGAAATGGTGCTTAGGCTTTCCGTCGTTGGGATAATAGCCGTAAGTTGCGTCGCGTTTTAATTATGCCGCCGCAGATTACTTTATTGCGTCTGATAAAATGAGACTTAATCCAATCGCCGACGTCACTAACAACATTGCGCGGATGTCCCCAGGGCTTCATTCTCGCATAATTACATAACGATAACCATATCGGAACGTGACTCGCGCAAAAAGAACTCCTTTTATTGCGTATGTCTCAGCCTCTTTTGCACGTATGACGCTTAATGAAGAGCCCTCGGGGGGAGTTTTATTAGATTTTGTTTTAGCTCACTTCAATAAAAAGAAATGTAGACGTATATTGTATACCGAGTTACCAACTGTCGTACCAATCTGAAGTAATTGCCGGTTCTGTGTTACGCATAATCAATTTACAGTAATTATATTGAAAGAAACACGGTTTCTCTCCTTTTATTCTTTTCAAAAAATTATACTGTTGAAACTCCGAGCATTGCAGTGACTCAAAGCAATCCTGTTCGCGCGGATTCTGTATTTGGCGCTAACTTTCACCAGTTCCGACGACTACCGTTAAGCGAAGTGGACCTGTATTGCGGTTCCAGATTGAATTTTGCCTAAGAACGGCTCTCGGGAGTGCAATCATTATTATCTCCTCTCAGTTAAACAGTCTCGCTGAACGCAAGCACAAAGAAACAACAAAGTCACTTACAGAGATGATTGAACCGTTAAGTTCACTTACACTGTGAAAAGTTTTACGGTCGTTCTAGGACACAGCTAAAGATACATCGAAAATATATTTTTTAAATGGGTATATTACATTGACAAACAAGACTTATTTACTAGCGGTAATATTGGTTCTGGTAATGGTATAATTTTAAAAGCTATGAGCAAAATTTATCCTTTGATCAACAATATCGAACATTATGAAACGACTGAAGCACTCCTTACATTTTTGTCCCAATTAACGGCATCCTTAGAAATAATCCTATTTCATTTACCAACAAATAAATGTTAGGTAAAGGCCGCAATCTATCTTTCGTTGATTATAGTTACTTTATCTATTTCCTGGCACCGGCGGCATCAGAGGACGGAAATCGTCTCACGTCGGGGATGACGAAGGTCCAGAGATCGAGGGCGCGCGCGCGCTGCATGCCAAATATGGCGGCAACAGGCCCTAGCACACTAGCATTTACAACCGACATATAGCACCTCTTTCACACAAACTCGCTGCTCAGAAAGGGATACAAGCATTACGTTTGGGACAAAAGCTAGCATGCTAAGCCTGTTGAAGTTCAGTGTCGCTGTCGAACGACGTGAGAGGGTAAACAATACGAGTGATGTTTGCATCGTGGAATATGATTCATCCTTTTCTATATGAGTTACAGAATTGTTCAATCTGACACATAGGCTATGGCTGTTTTAAAAATTGAAATGTTAATCAACACTTATGTGAAATTTATTATGTAAGACAGTTAGCGACTGTAAGTAGGTACTGGGCAGCGTAATAGCCATGATTCCTATATAGTTAATACTAGTAGGTATTAATGCTTGTTACGCGCTTGTTATCATAGTCCTGTGCAGAGTCAGTGGAATATTAGAAGGTATGAACCGATTGGCTCGACCGAAGCCCGCGATGGTGGTTGATGCAGAAGGCCAGTGACAGTCCTTTGATGTTGCTTTTGGAAGAATACCAAGTTCAATAACAAAAAAGTACATATTGGCTTGCTACGATGATCCAGATTTACAACAACACATAAATCAGCGTTATGATAGTAGCGCGTTAAGCGGGAGTAATGCCAGGGGCACGGTGCACGGTCGGTGCATTGTCTGCTTCGTGAATATTCATAAGATCCCGGACCGATGAATTGTCCCGGCTATTTCCCTTATAAAAGAATATCCGAGTCCTTTAAGACTCTAGCACTCTAGATTGAAATAAACTGGATACTTGGCTGTTTATGATGTTTTTTTTCTGCGTTTAAGAATTTATTTCAATGTTCATTAAACTTACCATTGAGGACTTAATGCTCGACTGAAATAAGATGCATGAAAGGTATAAAAACAGTGCGTCACCGATTACATCATTGAAAAACAAAACTTAATACGATGAAGACACATTCTAAAAACATAAAACTATCTCGAAAGGTTTTCCTAAAAATTAAAATCACTGATTAAATATTCCTTCATAACTTCGCGTGAATGGAGCACAATTTAACATACTAATCCTCAACGCTCTTCGTTAGAGAGGAACTGCAACTAATAACATTAGATTGCACCCGCCACGGATGAGCTACTTGCCTAACTGAATGTCAAGCTCAAGTAACTTTGTTTTTGTCGGTATAGCCAGCAGTTAAAATATAGAAATCCGAAGTAACTCTACTAGAAACTAGTAAAACAGAGCAACGTCTTCATTGGACCGTTTTAAGTCAGAACAAAGGTATGTACAGTTGTAATGATTAATTAATCAGGCTAAAGTTTTATTGGTGAAAGACCTACTTTGATTCGGAATAAATTACTACATAGTATAAAACAAAGTCGCTTTCCGCTGTCTATCTCTATGTATACGTATGCTTAGATCTTTAAAACTACGCCACGGATTTTGATAGGGTTTTCTTTTTAATAAACGTAGTGATTCAAGAGGAAAGTTTTTATATGTAATTCTACACAGACGAAGTCGCGGGCAGAAACTAGTTTTAATATACACTAAAGTTGGGCCAGCAGATATTATAATTGATATCGTTAGTAAATGTAAAACAAACATTGCAAGGCATAGAAAGTAAAACTTAAACTATTTCTCTTCGTTAATTTCTCTAGATTTATATTCAGATTCCTTTATTTAGTCAAGTAACATCAGTCACATTTAGCAAGTCATTCAAAACTAAACTTATGCGAACATTCATAACCTACTCAAACAATCCAATCCTAGGAAATCTGATTTGGTTTTTCCTATAAACAAGTCCACAAACTCATTTATTGAGTACAGTGGTTTGATTTCAAAGAAGTGATTTCTAGAGGAATTAAATTATTCTGTGCAGCCAATAGTCACGTTGGCTTGCTTTACGGCGGTGCAGATGTAAAAGTAAGCAGAGCAGACCCAGTGTTTGTTTGCACACGTTTCGCTGCATCGGCGGAGTGCTCTTGAATCCTTCCTTCCACATTGCAAGCGCTCTTGCATATCCTCCGAGAATAATCAAACGTTGTTGTACGAAGTTCTGTGGGACTTTCAAAAATGTACCAGCTTATTTTGGTGTTTTGGTTAGAGCTGTACAAAGATCTCGTTTATATATAATTTACTTTTAGGTAGATGTTTTAGTTAGAGATGTACAAAGATCTCGTTTATATAATTTACTTTTAGGTAGAATAAAACAATGAATGAAACTGTTTTTCATGATTTAACTTCACTGTATCGTGGAGATAGCAAAGTAAAGTTATTCATTCGTTGGGAGTGTGTTATTGAACCACACATCAATCACATTGTGAAATATAAAATGAACTGAAAAATAATAATAATCCAGAAATGTAATAATTACGATCTAAGGAGATCCTTAGTACCTTGGTAACTCAGTTTAGCAAGACTCATTTCAATGACTTTCTCTAGCCTATTAGCAAACATCCCATTTTACTTTCAATGCTAAAAACCTGAAAGTTATTTTATTTTTTTCGCTTTGTGACTATAGTACTGCAGTTTGTGGTGCATTATTCATAGAACAAGGCACTCCAATTAGACACTTCAAAGTTTCCCGAGTTTGAAAGGACTTCGTTCCTGTACTAGATTACATTGGTTGTTTATTGCCACTATGCAGACGCTGCGGGACGAATAATCAGCGAACTATTGTTTTATTGTTATCTATGGACAGAAACTTTGATTAATTTAGCTATGACTGTTAGAAAATGTAACTGTATTATTGAGTTATAATTTCGGTAAAGGCCCTAACCAACTTCAACGCCTTGGCGTCGACATGATGTCTCAGTAGGTACTTTACCTAAAAAATAATAATAATCCAGCGTGTACTTCAGTTACCCCGTCAAGTAAATATCGAAATAAAAGATGGGAGTCGCTGACGACCCTCTCACAGCCAAGCATTCGCGATAACAATAGCACTTTACTTCAGGTAGGTACCTACTATTACAACACTTCACTCTTATCAAAATGTTTAAAGTAATATTCCAAATCTCGGAGCCACCGGGAGCATTATACGTGGTTATACGGATAAGTTCAACTAGGTATATTTTTGTCTCGATTTGGTTTGAGAATTTTAAGCTCCTTACTTAGTTTTTCTTTTCTTAGGCATAAGTCCAAAAAAAATACGGTCTGGCATCGTTTTATGTGTCAAACTAAATATGTAGTTTGATTTATTTTGGAATCAACTATTTCATTATACGGCAGATTTTTGAGGATATCTCCTTCCTGATTAACTTAATGATATGATAGAAACATTTGTATCCAAATTGAACTAGAGACACACACACACACAAATCACGTCTTCATCCCTTATGGGGTAGACAGAGCCTAAGATAACAGGTACCTACAGGCCACATTTAGCAAGATTGTGGGCGTATGCGTATAGGTGGAAAATGGAATTAAAATAGTGATGGGTTGCTAGCCTCATCGCCTATAACATGATTCCTATTATAATCGCCCATTCCCTCGATGGGCTTTTACCATCTGCGCGGGTAGAGAAGCAACTGGTACATTCTATGTTTTTTCTTTGCTCCCAGACAAGCATGGAAAACTAGAGACAATTTTTATAAAACCATTTGAGTATTTTGTGCGGTACACATTTTCAACATGAAACTACCGGTGAGACTTAATCATAATTACACATAAACTCACGTACAAAAAGTCGAGCGATACTCGGTACACATTATTAATAATACGTTTTATAGAACATGTTACTTATTAGTTTTTTTTTAAATAATAAAGTAGAAAAAACAGTGAAATAAAACCTCTGTAGACTGATCGGACCGCCGATATCCCGCACCCCTGGGAACTGCGTGGAATTTATACAGAGGTCGGGGTCGACTTAAAAACGTTCATGATTGTTTTTCTTTTAAACTTAGGGGAACCCTTTCAGGTTTTTCTGTTTTTGTAACCTTGAGGGTTTTTTTACGTAAGGCACAAATCAAAGTCTAACCACTTTTCACAGACTGCCAACAGAAAGAAGAATTATTTGGCTAGTAGCCAAATAATTCAAGGATTTATACAGAGGAACAAAATTTATATTAAAAGGCGTAAATATTTTTGAAATAAAAATACGGAACATTAATTGTTGAAGAATAAAACCAATACAAAAAGTACGATTATATTATGTAGTAATGTTACATTTAATGTGCCCTAACTTTACAATCTAAGACAAAATTCGTGAATTTGTTTAAAAAGTACCAACAGTTTTTTTTTTTATGTTAGAGAGGCTAGACAAACGAACTAGTGGGTCACCTGATGGTAAATGATCACCTCTGTCCATAGACACCCGCAGCGCCGCAGTTAAGATCCGAAAAAAGAAAGGTTTATGATGGATATTCAAAATCTCGCGGAAATTTTTATTAATTAAGATTGTATTTGGATATGACATTGTAAAATAAGCAGGATATTTTTGTATAATTTTAGTCCTTAGTCGAAGCTTTCCTACGCAATGTGCACTTATTTAATCACAAATAGGCTGCGAATGGCTCTTTTCATGTCCGATTGATTGGCGGTGAAGGCTATTTGGGAACGAAGGACGCAATGTTAATTTCAGCGTCAATCAAATTTCAAAAATCAAGCTTATAATAAAGTATAATCTCTATTTATAGCCGTGAATAAAATAATTGCCCGTTAAATAAAATCGTTGTATTAAGGCCTGACTGAAATTTGCCAAATCTGGCAAATTGAAAAAACTATAACAGTGAGCAAAATGGCTCTCAATTATTTGTCTGGATTAATACCTTAACCAATGCGACAGCTACGCGGTGCTAAGCTAACCTTTTCTAGTGCCAGTAATGCCACAATTAAAATCAAATTAATGTCACAGTTAATTGACACAAACTTAATATGCTTACTAACTCAAAGCTGTCCATCATGGCATGACGAAGTTATTTACAGGATGAGTAAGTGGATAAGTTAAATGACAAAGTTATGCGTAACTTGAGACAGCAGCACTATCGTGACTCGCGACTTGTCAGTCAAGTTCACTGTTTTGAGTTTGTTCGCGGTTGTTTGGTTCCTTGCAACTTCCAGACAACAAAGACATTGCAGACATCGAAACTTCTGCGGCGAGATGGTTGCATAGCGGCTGTGTTGACGTGAAAATATAATCTGTTGGTAATAAATATTCAAAACGGTCCAAGGCCATTAAGGATCATTAGAATTAAATAACGGGTGTCTATGCGTCTGTGACTAGTTAAAAATGTATGCGAAAGGTAGGTGCATGTTTCAAAGTAGTACGGCGAAACAAGTTTGGAGAGTATCACTATCATTACATAGTATAAAACAAAGTCGCTTTCCTCTGTATGTCTGTCTCTATGCATGCTTAGATATGTAAAACTATGCAACGGATTTTTTACAGTTTTTTTAATTGATAGAGTGATTTAAGAGGAAGGTTTATATGTATAATTCTACGCAGATAAAGTCGTGGGCTTAAGCTATCATTGTATAAATTAAACTGCGCAGACAACTTGTTAACTTGCACTTGTTTTTGATGTTTGTGTTGTTTTTTGCAATGATTCTTTTTCAATATTTTATAATTAACTAGGAACGTTGGAAATTGTAGGTACGCTAAATATTTAAAAATTCTCTTAATACAAATATAAGGTTACGTTTGCAGTGGGTTTCACTATGTGAACTGTGACCTACAGTAGAATATTTTCACATTTAATATAATCGTTTCATAGTCATTTTTCGGTCAAGCATTGGATTGGAATGTGATGACATTGAATGATGATGTATGTAATCTTTTGAGAAATGGGTCCAGGGAGGATGATGGCTTTACCCTAATCAATCAATTAATTCACATAACATTTAAAATTTTCAATCTTTTTTAACGAGCGCTAACTCGCGTTAGTTTGTATGTTTACACGTTTCATATTTTGTAATTCAAATTTGACTTGGTGGTCGGATTAACTTGGGTGAATAATTTTAGGATGGATGACAATGCAAGTAAGGCAACAAAAACGCTGCAAAAGATTGTATAAATCATATAAATCGTGCTAAACGTGACCTTTAGGTCTTATTGCCTTAGCCTCTGTCTACCCCGTAAGGTAAAAAGACGTGATTCATGTATGTATGTATGCATGTAGATTTTTATAACAAAAACTTAATTTTCACTGCCGTTTTCGTCTTCCCTTTGTGGATTGGAGCTTACACTGAGCTAATCTAGAACTCACTAAATCAATCTCTCAAAGGCTTTAGTGAAAGGCTAAGTAAGGAAAAGTCAGGCTTCTTTGCTCGAGGTGGAATACTTTTCATGAGAAGTAGTAGTCTTACAAGTCTTGTTACTTTAAGATGAAATTGTTATAGTGACTTCGTTCATGAATAGAACCTTGAAAGAAAGTACGTATCCAAACATTTCTGCACCACACCGAGAAAACATTTCGTCTAAAATAACAACCGCACCTACGTTACAAGATATTTTCCGAATATAAACTACAACAATCCATCGTTCATTATTAACATCAAGAAGCGCCGAAAATAAATACCAGACAATAAAATAAGTTATAAGACAAAATAAAAAACACGCTATTGAGAGCGACGCTTGAAAAGAGAGTCCATGTTCCGTAAACATTTTCATAAAGAATGTGAAAACAACTTTAGAAAGAAGACTTTTGAATCTACTCCGTCCGTACAGATTTGAAAAAGACGGAACTTGAAATATGTTTATTATAACTTCAAACTTGGGCTGGGTAGTAGGGTACGCTTTAATTATAAGAAATTTTCCTCAAACAAATAGCTTGCATGTTCTCCTACTTAGTTTGACGGTGGTTTATGGCGTTCTGTAATCTGTACTGCCCTGCATAATTTTGTACTGATACTACTACTACCAAACCAAAACTTTACTTTTTTAGGTGGTAACAGTTTGACTTTGAACTAAAAAAAAATAGACTTACCATAACGTTATAGTACATTACTGCCGAGTTCTGGAAAGTTCGGATTTGCCCGATGAGGTGGTTTGCAAGCCGAGCAACGCGAGGCTTATGAAGAGACGAGTCAGGCAATTCATGTTTCCGTCGACGAATGTATACCTAGTGCTTTTCTCAAACAACATGAGGAAAAATAAAACATCAGGAAAAAACAAGTACTATTTAATAGAAATTGCATGAATCAAACAAGTTTACAAAAAATAAGTAAGTAGTTTAAATATTTACCGCCTTCTAAAAACTTTTTTCAAAACATAAACACTTAGAAAATTTAAAAAAAAACTTGCACACGCACTGCGATGAAAACCGAGCGGTTGGCCGGCTGTATAGAATTATTCTATCGTCATCCCAACTTTACATGCAATTGAAGTTTTAAAAGTTAACGAAGCGGGAGAAATAGATTTTAGTACATTTCATTTAATACCTAGGTGGTAGGGAAGTTTTGTTTATTGAATTTCGTAAAGCAAAAAATGAGGCACTTCCCGTGATCTTTTTTCTAACGGAAAGAGAAAATTTCCGAGAATGTTTGAGAAAATAATTATGTCGACGACTAAAGAATATTCATGCCGTTTTAAAAATCCACGTAGTGAGTAGTGTACTTTGACGGAATTAAGGTAGGTGGATGGATCACTTTACAACAGTTGTTTTGTTCATGAAGTCAACTATTCTGTCCATTTCATTTCACTATGTAGTATTTGATAGATACATTTTTGTCCACACACAAGTATGTACCTACCTACTATACCTATTCTTAGTATACTATACCTATTCGATTAAAACTTGGCAGAGTGCATTGCTAACACTTCCTATATGGAAAACTGCGCGACATCCACGCCCGAGCATGATGGGGTGTTGGCATTATAGAGGCCCAGCAATCCAATCCGCACGACACCACTAATGCCCGCACTCATAAAGGTCCAAAGTTAATAAAAACTTTATCGCGGGCACGTCGCGGATATAAAATATGACTTTACAGGGCACCTGCTCAACAATACATAAAGCCGGGCATTAGATACTTGTCACAACAAATGAACGCGGGGAAATGCCATTTTATGGTCCATAAAGCTTAAGGTGAGCAATAAATAAAACACAAGAGTGTTTTCCCGTAGTGGACAAGATGAATTTAGGGCGTAAACAGACGCGCGGGTGTAAAACAAGCAATTGGGTGAAGCGATAGTCCTCGCGGATGAGTTACGACGCCGTTCCGACGGAGATACGCGGCCGGGATTACAAAGTAAATACTTGGTGGCGTAACCATCTCTATTTGTAACTGCGAAAACAAAAACAAGCCTGCTTGACCGCCGGGCGGATGTAGTTGATTGTACTTCGAGTACGAGTACGTACCTAACTTACGGGTTACCAATTGGAATTCAAGACTGGCGTCTATTGGTATTGGTAGCGGCCGATTATAATTATTTATTAATTATCTCATGTGTAGTCTCTGTCCATAGTCTAAGCTTTGCTTACATTAGAACAAGAATTACTAGAACACGTTCATTTACGCAAAAGCTAATTTGCTATTGTTTGCTGGTAAGCTATTTTGGCACCTACGTTAATGCGCGGTGCACGCGTATTTACTGCGACTAAAGTGCACCTGTGCTGAGCAAATCTGCATATTAACTAGCATCAGTCAGTATACGTACAGATAGATTTCATAACCGGGCATTCGAAGGCTGATAAAAATGTTTGTTTTTTTTTCGATTGTGAACTAATTGCCAGCGTTTCAAGTTGCCAACAATCCATGCTCGAAAGTCGACTGTATTTCTCATTTCGTGTTGAAATTCTATTTCAAACGATACGTTATCTAACGTTTGATTAATTTAATTATAAAATAAGCTTGAGTTTTTTCGTACACTGCCGCTAATCATCCTGAATCAATTAGTATTCTTGAATCGTGTCAACTGATTCTGAAGCACGTTACTACACACGCCACGACGCATACTAAACAAGTGCTTAATTCTTGTAGATCGTAAATTGCTAAGTAAATTCTCACTTGGTTGGCCTAGATTCTTAACAAAGAAACAACTTGCTATGTTAGCTTGTTCAAATCTCTAGTCAAATTTCACGCACTGCCAATGATCGTATTGACTTGAAATTCAGTAAACATTCGAGGTTGGATGTCGATGCAAGTACGACTAGCATAAAAGCTTGTAAGAGACGGTGCATTTAATTTTTAACAAAACTTTTAAGCGCTCTACTCGTTTTGATAGTAATTACTTAGCCAACATTAATTGGCTTGAAGCTAGATTGAGTGTGGTCGTTACGGAAAACTCCAAGTAATGGCTATTTGACGCTCTCCGACTCCAAAGATATTTCAGCTCGGAACTGATCTGTTTAAGGAGGAGATCGTAGTTGAACGAGTTCATTTTTCACTCAACCTTTACGTTCGATTTAAGCAAATCGATGATAGTTCACACAAGATTCACACGGTAAAGGGAAATTAAGAGGTTGAAAGATATTATACACGAGGCGAATATCTAATGTTAAGACAACTATAAACAAAATAATAAGTAAAGAGGTAATCTTTGTTTCGTAGACGGTCTAAAATAACTATACTGATTTCAAAAATTATTTCGCTTATGGAAAGATTCTCTACCTAAGGCGGTCTGCCTTTGTCCCTGAAGTTACAAATTCTATATTCGTAAAGACCATTCTGCTCACATTACACTAATATTTAACCATTCATGGGAGAGTGAGAAGGACGGTGCAATACTCTTAGACTGATTAACCTACAGTGGTGTAATTCGTTGTCACTATTTTAGACGATGACTTGAAAATACAAAACATGAAAGGATTGCTGCCAAGCGCAAACCACGCGCTACGCGGTGCTACGATTCGTGTAGCACATCTATGATTCAGAATTCTATGGATACAAATCGGAAAATTATAATTTTGTTTCTTTTCTGATTCTTACTGACCACTAGCGATTAATTCAAGCCCCGGCCCTAATTTTATCTTTGGTGTTTTATCTCGTCTAAGTAAAAAATATTATGTTTAATCAACACCGGAAGAAATATCCGTGGCGGCCCAGGAAGTGATGGAAAATTTGTTGCCTAGAAAATCTAGGCAAATTTATGATATAGCCTATGAAAATGTCATGGCGTGGAGACTGGAACACCGGACTTTTTCATTTTCGGTGGACGAATTACTTTCATTAATTAAGAACCTGAGGGCCGATTTTTGAAAGCACATCACTCGAAAGTGGTATAAATCGGTTTATATCTTCAAACTACAGCCCTAATCAAAGTTTTGACTAGTTCACAAGATTAATGAGAGCCGTACCTAAGTACCTTCTATGAAAGAAAGAAAGAAAGAAAGAAGACATTTATTCCTTTTTGCAAGACACACAAATATAAGATAATGTACAACATTTTATAGACAATAAACAAGAAAAAAAAAACAGACATGAAAAAGTAGATCATCAGCGTTGTGTGTGTCTTCGCAAAAGTGAAACGGTCGCTGGCTCAGCATTACGCTGAGGTGTTAGACACCTGCAGCACTGATTTTCAGCCAAAACCGTCTATGACTCACGAAACGATACACAGATAAAATATACTACATAATCCATAAACTTTTACGCTACTCTCTTTCTATGCTACTCGTATTTTAAATCCAGCTCAATTTTTCACCGCTTTTGAGTGGTATTTTCACACATGTGCTTTCAAAAATCGGGCCCCTAGTCGTCGATAAAGTATTGTGTGCAACGTTGTATAAAGAAGTCAAAAAAAGCTCGTGGCGTATTTCTTACGATGTTCGCTAAGCTCACATCGACGTTTTTGGCCTCTCTTATACAACTGTTGCATAAAATGCTATTCCCTCACTGTACGTCAGGGACAAAGACTTTGTAGTCTTTCAAAAGAGGCATTTCTTCTCAGCCCTGCACGTTGGCGTCGTATATCGCTGGTGTTGCGCGTGACAACTAGCAGTGGTAATCTCTTACCAGCAAGACAGGCCATATTGCCCAACGCACTGACGCTCCCAATGGCATTCAGCATTTCTTTCTACCCTTATCTCATACCGTTTGACCGAAGAAAACAGTGGCGGATTTACCAGAAGGCTGAGAAGGCTCGAGCCTAGGGCGGCAGATTTTGGGGGCGGCAAATTTGGGGATTTTGGGAGCGGCAAAATTTGGGTGACGAGCTTTTTTTTACCTCATAGAAATCAAAAACGCCACTGGAAGAAAATGATAGTGCGTTATTAGACAATATTGCCTCAGGCACGTTTACCTTCATATTTAACTGAAAAAAAATATATATCCTGGTCCTTAACTATAGGTATGTTTCCGTGCCTTGTAATGGAGATTGGTAAGGTATTACGTCGCTAACGCGAACCGTAGGCTTCCCTCGCAAGTCGCAAGCAGTTTCGCGCAATTAAATGGCGCTGCATCGCGGAGGGCTAATCGAGAGTAAGTCGATTGGGCTGATGGGCTCCAAGAACCGCTTCGGGTTAAATTGGATTAAGGAGCTGTTTTGAATTGAAATTGGAGAGAACCTGGAGTGAAACGACAGAAGATATCGGTGAAGACTTGGTGGCATACATACCGTGGACTTTTAGAAGCAAGAGTAGATTAGCTAATTAACCAATTGCTGATAACAACGGTTTGTTATGTTTCTACGGATTACACACTTCAATCACTCTCGGCTACTGTTAAATGCGCCCAATTAATAACATACCAAAATCCCAAATTTAAAATGTACAGTCAGCGTCATATATAAGTCACGTTTGAAGCACCCAAATCGGCCAAATAGTCCGATACATCATAGAAATGATGCGTGGAATTTTTTGGTCACTTTGCGATGTTTCATACTATATGATGCTATCGTGACTGATATTGAATAAGAAACTTCTGAGATTGCAATCGGAGCGGCGGTAATCTTAAGAGACGCTAGGCATAATCCTATCCGAGGCGCGGCCGAGTGCCTTCGAGAGGCTCCGCGTCAAACACACGCTTACCCCTGGTCGATGTTTATTGATCACAGCACTCTCCAAAATAACCATGCAACTTCTTCGGAATTATCGGATGCAAGGAATTTTTCATTGATAACATCGCCAGAAAACTCCCTCCTTAATTTTTTTAAGCTTAATAATAAACAAAAATCTTAGCAATCATGTTATAGGCGATGTGGCTAGCAACCCAATCAACCCATCACTATCTTTAATCCCCTTTCCACTTATACGCCCACAATCATGCTAAACGTGGCCTTTAGATCTTGTTACCTTAGGCTCTGTCTAACCTGTAAGGGATAATGACGTGATTTATGTATGTATGTAATAATAAACCTGAAACTCATTTTTCGCGAATGATACAAGTAATAAGAACCCTTTGGTGCAAAACATCAACTCTTACTCAATATTTTTTAAGTGCAGTCAACAAGTTTTTTGTTACGAAATAAACTTCGTACCAATCAGGATACCAACGAGGGCGTGTATGGAAATGTAAATGTCCTGGAACAACCTCCTAAGCTGTCATAATACATTAAAGTGGTTCTAAATCCTCGCGTCGCTCCGTTCCGTCGCGATCTTAAAGGATATTTCACACCCTGAAGTATACCTGAAGAATTATAATAAATCTACATAACCTAAAGAAAAGTTTGTGCCTTCTAAATAAACAAGTGGCTTTACATAAAGAATGAAAGGAAAGTAACGAAACATCTCCTAATTTGGCGTAGGTAGGTTATGTTGTAATTTTAAATTAGTTGGTTTAAATAAATGTTATTTGTTGACATGTTAATGTTTCATAAGAATGTTTTCATAGCGAGTGACGGAGTGAAAACTATCCCTCCTATAATTACTCTTGCTGCGCGTTCCCGCTGTGAAATACAAAACACAAATAATGCATTTGCATGGAAAACATATACATATATTTCGCACAAGCTTGGTTATCTTGCGTGTGAGTAGCGGAGTAGCAAGGCAAATATTTTTTGTTTATTATGTGTTATTAACCAAGTGTAACGGTATCGTTCTAATACTCAAGGTCTTGTTCGAGGTGAAAAACGCACTGAAAATTTAATGCAAGGGCGACAAAATGCTTACGTGGTGCAATCAACTTGTCAAAGTTTGAAATATGATTAAGAACCGCCCCGTGTCGCCATTACAGTTGCTGATCGCCGAGCTTCGAGCTCACTCGCCTCTTTGCGATCAAGCTGATTAGTACCAGCCAGAACACAAGCTAAAATGGCTTTTCATTCTAACAGTTTATTTCCAGGTTCAATGGGACCCTTACACAATGGTCTCCCAGCGCGAATGGATGAAAAATCGAAAAATAAAGCTGTTTTTCTGGATGTGACGCCAAGAAGCACGCCTGTTTTGAAACTACCATCGCCTAATGCGGTAGCTCCTATGAGAGACAATTTAGTCAATCCTGATATTTCTCGGGATATAATCTACGAGAATATCAAACCGGTTTTCACTATTTTACGGTTGATGGGCGTTCTTCCATTGACGAGGCCTTCCCCCGGCGTGACTCTGTTTCAACCAGCGTCTCCGTCTATGCTATACTCCACTATAATCTACATCAGTCTGATTGGTTACGTGTTATACTTGTCTCTACATAGAGTCCAAATAGTGAAAACTGGTGCACAAGAAGGCAAATTTGAGGAGGCTGTAATTGAGTACCTTTTCACGGTGTATTTGTTTCCGATGACTGCAGTGCCCATATTATGGTATGAAACAAGAAAAATTGCTGGAGTTCTGAATGGATGGGTGGAATATGAGGCAAAAATATTTTTTGATATTTTTTGTCGTTAAGATTAAGATGGAATTTTGAAAACATTTCTCATGATATTATAATATGTACTTTTCAACAGGTTGCCTACAAACTGCTATCTGGGCGCGTTCTTCCTGTGGGGCTTTACAAGAAAGCCCTGGCCATGGCAATTATCATCCCTATCCTTTCGACGGCCTCAGTTATCATCACCCACGTAACCATGGTGCACTTTAAGCCAACGCAGATTATCCCATACGTATTTCTCGAAATTCTGACCTATATTTTGGGCGGTTATTGGTACCTTCTCTGCGAGACTCTTAGCATTTGTGCGCATATTTTGGCAGAAGATTTCCAACAGGTTTGCATCTGAAACGCTATAAGTAAAACGTACACGTACGGATACTGACCTTGACAAAGTCATTAATTTGGTCGTCAAAGAGTACGTACAGTCCGTGAGCTCTTGAACGCCATTCGGGTTTGTCTTGGTATCTCACTCATCACTCTTATGGGTTTGATACTTGAATCGGCCTAGTAAAGGAGACAGCAAAACAACCTGAATGCCATTTTAAGAGCTCATGGACTATAAGTAAAGCCCACTATCATCACTATCATCACAATCGCCACAAACTTTTATTTTGTTTTCTCGTTCACAGGCTCTTCGCCACATTGGCCCAGCTGGCAAAGTGGCAGAGTACCGTGCTCTTTGGCTGAGACTCAGCAAGCTCGCTCGCGATACCGGTATCGCCAACTGCTACACATTCACATTTGTCAGCCTCTACTTGTTTCTCATCATCACATTATCTATCTACGGCCTACTCAGCCAAATCTCAGAGGGATTTGGGATCAAGGACATCGGTTTGGCCTTGACCGCTTTTTGCAGTATTATGCTCCTGTTTTTCATATGTGATGAAGCTCATTATGCTTCTCAGAACGTAAGTACCTGCATCACAGAACTGGTGCTCTGTTAATTTTGTTACAATGCCGTATTTACTGCGTACTTCCAACAAAACCTCGTCCATTTAAAGTATTACCTACCTATATATAACCTTTTTATAACTAAGTATTGCCTTTCTTTGACTGTTTAGAAAACTTTGAATCGTGGTTGCCTTAACAATTCTAAGTTAGTAGAGACATCCTCTTCGGATATTAAAACGTTCTATTTAAGTCGCATTTTACGCTTAATGTTGGCTCTATTTCAGCGGGCATAAGGTCCTTTTAAAAAGCAAGAATTGCTTTTCAGTTGAACTAGCCTCATCGTAGGTACTGTTGGTAATTTTGTAGTTAAAGATACAGCAAGTCTTTAATGCTTACTGCACTTGTCTTGTATAGGTACGGCTGAACTTCCAAAAGAAGTTGCTGATGGTGGAGCTGTCCTGGATGAACACAGACGCTCTGACAGAGGTCAATATGTTCCTCCGCGCCACAGAAATGAACCCCTCGCAGATCAGCCTTGGAGGCTTCTTTGATGTCAACCGGACGCTTTTTAAATCAGTAAGGGTAATTTCTAGCGTCCAATGATCAGTGCTTGGTGCGTGCTTGAACACCTATTTTCACGGGGAAGATGACCTTGTGAAACTATTTAATCCGCCAAACGTTCCTCTAAGTACCTAATAATGCTTGCAAGGTTGCCTGTGCCTCCCTCCTTCCTCTCTCCTTCCTCCATCTCTCTATCTCTCACTCTCTCTCTCTCTCTCTCTCTCTTCAGGTCTCTCCCTCTTCCCATTTTGTTCTCTCTGTTCTCTATCGCTCTCTGTACACAGCTCTATGTCCACAGTTACTGGCTACAATGGTGACGTATCTAGTGGTGCTGCTGCAGTTCCAAATCAGCATACCCGACGACTCGCAGATGCAGATTCAAGATGACGATGACTTCGTAAACGCCACCACTGCCGTTACGGAATCTCCCACTACTTTTACCACCACGATCACCACCCTTCTAACCACTCTCGCCAAGAAGAAGAGAAAACACTAAGCCGAACTAGCGTAACTTTCATTATTATATTTATTCATAGAAAATTGCTTGATTACCATTACTATAAATAAAAATCATTAAAAATAATGTTAAAGTAGGTACATCTAAATATATCACTGCAATCTACATTAAATTATGTAAGTTATGTAACTTAAACTTAAACTTATGTAACTTAAATTAATGTAACTACGAAATAAATGAATTTTACGATTGTCGTCCACTAACTTGGGTGTTATTAGGTTGGTATGTACATACTGTCCATAATAAGCAGGTAGTTCGTCTAGAATAAAAAAAGCTCTTACATATGTATTATGGTTATATAAAAGTGTGACGTAGTTTTATTCCCTTAAAAAGTATTTTGTGAGTATGTATCTAAATGAATATATAAAAAAACGAGCTAAGTTGTTCCGTACCGTCAACTAATGCTCACCACCAATCATAATATTTATTTATTTATTTATAAAAACACAAATGCAAGTTTGTCAGAATAGAACACCCTCTCGGATTAGCCTCTCTAGTACATAGTAACTCAATGATAAATATCGAAATCGGTACATACCACAGAATAAAGAGAAAATAGAAGTGCGATAAGTCACATTCACTAGGGAAACCGGTGTCGCCAAACTCTCACATCAACAGTTTATTCCTATCTTGAAATCTTGGTAATTATTGGTAGCTTTTCTATTATAAAAATGTAATAAGTTCTAAATCGGTATTATAATTTGAACTTTCCACCCACAGAATGTTGCGTCCATTGTACAGGTATAACATATAAACATCATCTAGCGTGTAGTAGCCAAATGATAAAATATGTCTAAATAATAGTTATGGCATTGCACAACAGATGTCGTTAAAATAGCTGCGTTACAAAGTGAACTCTGCTGAAAGATATTTAGGCTTACGTTATTGAAAATCTAACCGAAGACAGCGGAACACAAGAAAATCTGATTCTGGCAGAATCATTCTGCTACTCGAACCGTCAATTTCAATTTGACGTTTAAACATGCTATTTTCTCATAAAGGTGGCACATGTCTCTCATTTACATGCCACTTCTACTTTTCTCTTTCTTCTATGGTACATACCCTAGGATGACAAATATGGTTAACAGCGCCATCTTTTGGCTCATGGCTGTAGTTGTAACTAAAGCTGTTACATTTAGCTGAGCTTCCATTTATAAAGTCTCTTGTTGGCAACACCAACAAAACGTAAGAGTGGCAACACTAGCGCCCTCTTCCTTCTATGATCTAAGTTGATTATTTTCAGTATTTCAAACATTATTTCCACAAATGAAATTAGTTACTAGTAAATGTATCGTGTAGTTAAAATTACCTTATTTATTTTTTAATATTTTTTATTTTTCCTCTGGTATTCAATTAAAAAAATCACTATCTGTCATATCTGTCAAGTGTCAAAAGAAAAAAAGGCGGGAAACTTCGAGAAGGGCGGACGCGAACTTTTCTTCCTAAATTATAAAATTTATAATAATTATTGAAAATATTGATCAGTAGGGTATAATTTTGATATCTATTATAATAAGTTTGTATTTATATTAGTTTAGTGCCTGTACATATATATGGTAAGTTTTTTTTGAATACTTATTAAAATGGAGCCTATAGAGAAGCCCCCCGATCCTGGCGGAGGCGTAGTACCGTTACCAGGTAGCTATGTTACTATTGTCTCCGAGTCGGACATGGAGACAGATTCATCTGCAACTGCAAATAAGAAGCGCGGACGCTTGCATAAAATTTGCAAGCACTGCAATAAAAAAAGGAGGAAGGCCGATTCAAATTCCACCGACAATAATGTACCTTTTAGTTGTACCTGCACAGCTTCTGATGAAGGTATTGCAAAGTACGCAGTACCATTGCCTATGCCACCAGTAAATGTACCAACTCCCCATACTCCTAGGTCTCCACCAGTCACAAGAATGTTGTATGAGGCTACTGATGTTGCTCCTTATACGGTTCATATTCAACGAATAACGGAATCTCCTAATGATGGCACCATTCTCCACCCTATCTCACTGGGAAAATATTTAAAACGACATGCTTTTGGCAGCATTATTGAGGGCAGTGTTAAAAGAATAGGAAGAAATAAATGTTCTATATCTTTTTCTAAACATTATGATGCGAATTCATTTATTGGTCACAGCGATCTCGCTGAAAATAAATTAAAAGCATTTATCCCGTCTTACAATGTCTCACGAATGGGTGTAGTCCGAGGCGTTCCTACAGACCTCTCTCCAGAAGAAATAATTGAAGCCACATCTGTTCCCAATGGGTGCGGTAAGATCCTGAAAGTTAGACGAATTAATTCAAAACAGATAGTTGATGGTGCCCCTGTTTGGAAACCTTCTCAGACAGTGGTGGTAACATTTGATGGTAAAATTCTTCCCGAACGCATATTTATGTGTTATAATGCACTACCAGTTCAACTTTACACATATCCGACCATCCAATGTTACAACTGCTGTCATTTTGGTCACACCAAAATTCAGTGCAGATCAAAGCCACGCTGTTTCAAGTGTGGTAGGGAACATGCAGGTGATTCTTGCAATGTAGATGAAGATTGCGTTTCATGTTGTCTATGTGGAGGTATTCACTTTGCAACAACCAAATCATGCCCTGAATTTCTTAGACAACAAAACATTAAATTCACCATGGCTGACAAATGCATTTCATATTTTGAGGCATCAAAAATACACCCACCTTTGTCAAAGTCTTATGCAGACATGCTAGCAACCCCCAAAGATCAACAGGGTACAGATTCAACCAAATCCCATAGATCCGGCTCGGCCGGCCCCAGTTCAGTGTCATATAAAAAAACAGTATTTACGAAGGCTCGCCCTCCTCCTAAATTAGTTAAGGGATTTAACCTAAATGAACACAATGCTATTGTTAAGCAACCTACTTCATCTTTACAAAATGGCTGTGCTCTGCAGCCTCAGCCCCAAAACACTACCGAAAGTCAACTGTCTATATCTGATATTATCAATTTATTGAACTCAATCATACAATCAAAAATCATGGAACCGTCCAACGCTGCAAAAATAATTGAAATTATAACATTATTAATCAACAAGCATAATGGACCAGTGCCGATTCAGAGCAGTTCAGTGGAACTGCAGAAGTGTAATTAGCAAAAAAAATGAAATTATTTATTTAATTAATAAATATAATCCATTTATTATTGCTTTGGCCGAAACATGGCTAAAGCCTGATTCTATTTTTAAATTAAGCGGCTTCTCCTGCCTCAGGGACGATAGGTCTGATGGCTATGGTGGAGCAGCTTTGTTTATTACAAATTGTACATACTACTCTCAAATTCCTGTACATAGTTATAATGATATCTCTGCAGTAGCCTGTTCTATTAATGGTATTTCTTTTCTATCTGTCTATGTTCCTAAACCCTCCTCTCAGACTTTTAATAATTTAGTTCACTTATTCTCAAACATCCCTAAACCAGTTATTATTATGGGAGATTTTAATAGCCAACATAGGGCATGGGGCAGCTCTCTCTCCAATTGTCATGGTGAAGACCTCTTAGATTTAATAGATTCCCTTAATCTTTGCATACTTAACAATGGTTCTCCAACACGTCGGACTTCCCCTACAGAAAATAATAGTGCCATTGACCTAACAATAACCTCTCCTAACTTAGCTTCTACAATATTCTGGGAAACACTTCATTCTACACATGGTAGTGACCACTTTCCTATAATCTTAAATTTTTCAAATTTTAGTATTAAAAATGTTCAGAAGTCACAACCACGCATGAAATATAAGTTAATTAAGGAGAATTGGAGTGATTACAGGCAAATCATGGAGGACAAGGTTGCGAATTTGCCCATTATATCTCAAAACATCTGTTCTTCTGCTGAAACATTCACTAAAACATTATTAGAGGCTGCTGATCAGACTTTTCCTATTAAAAAGGAATCCTCTGGCAAGCTGCCATCGCCACCTTGGTGGGACAAGGAATGTAGTATTGCTGTGGCGCAAAGGAAAGAAATTGAAAAAATGTATAATAATAATATGTCACAAGATAACTTTGAGAGATTAACAGAAATCCTTTCTAAGACTAAGAAATTATTAAAAGATAAAAAGTCTGAAGGTTGGAAAACATTTTGTTCATCCATATCTCCTAACACTAAGGCCTCTGAAGTATGGAATAATATTAGGATATTTAGACGTGGAATGAATTCTTCCACTCGTACTACAATGCCATCTGATCTGAATAATAGCTTTCTAGATCGCCTGGCTCCTCCGACAGTACCACACAATGATTTGTTTATTAACACAATTTCTACATTCCCTTCCTGCCCATATGGCCTTGATAAACCTTTCTCTCTTTTTGAACTTAAAGGTGTTTTATCGAATGTAAAAGATACTGCGCCGGGTAAGGACGGCATTCCATATTCCTTTTTTTCTCGTCTCGGTGATAATGCGTTAAATTATCTTTTAGAGGTTATAAATACTGTCATTATGACAGGTAATATTCCGCAGACTTGGAAGTGTCAAATAGTGATACCACTTTTGAAACCTGGCAAAAATTCAACAGATTCCTCATCTTACAGACCGATAGCTTTATCTCTTGTTATTAATAAAATCGCTGAACATTTGGTTAAAAATAGACTAGAGTGGTATGTGGAAAATCATAACTTATTACCCAATAGTCAATATGGTTTTAGGAAAGGTCGAAGTGCAATGGATAGCGTAAGTGTTTTTAACACGGATATCCGAATAGCTTTTTCTGAAAATAAGTCTGTTATTGCGGCATTTTTAGATATCAAAGCAGCTTACGACAACGTTATTATTGAAATATTAATAAAAAAGTTATCAAATATGAATGTTCCCTATATTTTAATTAATTTCATTCGTAATATCTTATCTGGGCGAGAAATCGTTTTAGATTCGACTGATCTTGTAAGAACATTGTGGAAAGGGTTGCCTCAGGGTTCAGTTCTCAGTCCACTTCTTTATAGTATTTACACACATAATATAGATGATTCTGTTCACGACCCGGTACATTTACTGCAATATGCAGATGACTTACTAATTTATACTATAAATGACTGTCTTTCTACAGCGTCTGCTCAATTGTCATCAACATTAAACATGCTTGCTACATGGTTGGATGCTCATGGCCTTGAGCTATCAGCGTCTAAAAGTACCATAGTGACATTCAGTCGTAAACGCAATCTTCCTCCAGTTAATGTATATTATAATGGTGAAACAATACCTGAAAAGAGTCACGCTAAATTTCTCGGTGTTATATTAGACTCCAAACTCACAGGACATCCTCACTGTGAGCACGTAGTATCAAAATGTGAAAAAAATTTGAACTTATTAAGATGCCTCACGGGTGTATGGTGGGGAGCACATCCTCGTTCACTAAAGTTAGTTTATAATGCAATTATAAGGAGTGTTTTAGATTATGGCACTTTTCTTTTAGAACCTTGTAATGTAGCAGCATTAAAAAGACTAGACAATATCCAAACGAAAAGTATGCGTATAATATTAGGAGCTATGAAATCTAGTCCCATAAATGCTCTTCAGGTGGAGTGCGGTGATCCTCCGTTACATTTAAGACGCCAATACTTGGCTGACCGGCTTCTATTTCGATCTATGCAATATTCTAATCAGTTACTTTGTGTAAAACTTAGACAACTCTCAAATCTCACATCCACACCTTACTGGAAATACAAAAACCCTCCTTGTCTTATTAATAGTTTCACTAAATCTTTAACTCTATCAGCTCCAATTTACCAAGCCCGCTTACTTCCTCTTTTCAATTGCCAGTACCAAGCCCTTTTAGTAAATCCTCCTGTGTTTTTCAACTTAAATATTAGACGTTCTAGTTTTCAAGCAAATTTTGACCTTAACTCCATCATTAGTGATCGGTGGCCCGGTTGGCACGAAATATATACCGATGCCTCTAAGCACGGTGCTAAGGGCAAAGTTGGTGTGGGTGTATTCCATAAACAATTTAATATTGTACAAAAGATTAAGCTACCATTTGAGACATCAGTGTTCACTGGGGAATGTTTTGGCATCGTAAAAGCTTTAGAATACATTTTACTAATGAAATTGAAAAATGCTATAATTTTAAGTGATTCTAAAAGTGCGTTAGAATCTATAATCAAATTTCCATTTAAATCAAAAACACACTATCCCTTAATAATTGATGCTAAACAATTGCTTTTCAAATGCTTTACTTCTGGATTCGAAGTAAATTTTATATGGATACCAAGTCATTGCAATATTAAGGGTAATGAGCGAGCAGATAAATTGGCCAACGAGGCGGTGGAGTGTGGTGACATCGTTCCGTACCATATATACCACCATGATCTGGATTCTCTTCCCAAGGTATATCTCAAAGAATCTTGGAATAAATCTTGGGAACATTCCAGCAATTTAAAAGGTAAATTCTTCAAGAACATCCAAAACCGAATACCTTCAAAACCGTGGTTTTTCAAGTTAAACTTAAGTAAAAGAGCTACAACAGTTTTGATTAGAATGCGATTGGGCCATGCTTGCACTCCTGCTCATCTGGCAAGAATAAAAATAGTAAATAGCCCTGCTTGTGAGTGTGGGAATGAGTATGGGGACTTAAATCACATTTTCTTTTCTTGCAGCAAGTATGACCATGCTTCCTTTTTCCATGACCTGATCTCTCTCCATGTGCCACTTCCTTCCAATATAAATTTCCTTCTTTATTCCGCTAATCCAGATGTATATTTATCTCTTGCCTCTTTCATATCTACTAACAATATAAAACTTTAATTCCTCTTATTATTTGACACACTTTATGTATTTTTACACGCTCGTATTATTATCATTTATTAAAATATATTTATATGTATACCCCATCATCCTTACTGATCCATATCCTTTTTGGCTACTTGTTTTGTTAGTTTAGATAATTTTTTTCGTGTAAATAGTTTCCTTAATTTTTAATAATAAAAAAAAAAAAAAAAAAAAAACTTGACTTATGGCAATGCATTCGTGCGGGCCCAAGAAAAAAAAAAAAAAAAAAAAAAGTGTCAAAACTGCGAATCGTCTAGAAATTAAACAGTTGGACAGGAAGAATTCAAAAGTAGACATTTAATTTGATAAGCGTACGAAAGTACTAAAACTAATACGAGTCTTGCGTCTAAAGGATAGGCATCACAGTGAGTGAACACCCATTAAAAGAAACATTGCAAAAGAATTGGCAAGTGATTGTTCGTAAGCTATTTTTTTTACTCTACAAGCTATTTATTTCTGAACCCAACTTATTAGTGTTTTTGTAAAAATGGTGGACTACAGCAAGTGGAAAGATATTGAGGTTGGTATTTGGAATTGAATATACCGGTCTTATTTATTTGTTTTGCCACAATAAGCTCATCTAAAGACAGGTTTATTAATAAGTTCGGTAGCTATAATAATATTTCGCACTAATTTATTTTTTAGATTTCTGATGACGAAGATGAGACTCACCCAAACATCGATACACCATCGCTGTTCCGATGGAGACATCAGGCACGTATCGAGCGTATGGAAGAACGTAAAAAAGAAAAAGAGGAATTTGAAAGAAAAAAGAATGAATTCCAAAGAAAAATGAATGAAACGAAGGCTCAAATGGCGAAATCCGAGGGGCCCAACCTAGATTCCTTGAAGAAAACTTTGGCGGACTTAGAAAAAGAAGATCAAGAACTCCAAAAAAAAGAGGATGAACTCAGAAAGAAGGAGAAGCAGACTCCATGGAATGTTGACACGATCAGTGAACCAGGCTTTACCAAAACAGTCATTAACACAAAGCAGCCGCGTGCGAAAGACGAAAATTTAACAGAGGAGGAGAAAGAAGAGAAGATGAGGCTGTTTATTAAAGAAAATGAGAAGTTATTGAAACAGTTTGGTATGTTGAGGAAGTATGATGATTCCAAGGCATTCCTTCAGCAAAACACACATTTGGCATGTGAGGAGACTGCTAACTACCTGGTTATTTGGTGCATTAACTTGGAGATGGAAGAGGTAAGCACACAGTCAAACTAATATAAAGGAAAGAAAACAGCTCTAAGTTATTGTGGATTCCAGTGTAAAAACACTTTCCTAGTTGTTCCACTATTTATGGATACATAACATATCGAAATAATAATCACAGGACAAAACAGATGTATGGAAGCATCTGTCTGTCTGTTACCTTTTTTCGCTTAAACCACTGAACCGTTTTTGTTGAAATATGGTATACAGGTAGTTTGATCGCCGAGGAAAGACATAGGATAGTTATTATCCTGGAAAATTGTAAAGTTCCTACGGGATTTGTGTGGATGGAGTTGCGGGCAACAGCTAGTTATATCTAAATTCAAATTATGGATATAAATACTTATCACTTTAATATATAATTTATTTTGCAGAAACATGACCTAATGGCTCATGTGGCTCACCAGACCATTTGTATGCAGTACATTCTGGAACTTTCTAAACAATTGGATGTAGATCCTAGAGCCTGCATTGGATCATTCTTCTCAAGGTAGAATAAGTTTTAAATAGCTTTAATGTTTACATCACCAATAGAACTTTAGAACTGTATTCCTCTTGCTCCTTTATAGCTAACCTTTACCAGGTCTAATATATTTAATACCTGTTTGAAGTTTACCATTACAATCTACTGTCATTATCTCTTGAACACATATTGTAAATGTTGACACATTCAGTCAGAATTTTAGCATTTGTTGAGTAAAACCTGAAAAGGATTTCCACCCTTTGTCTCATCTGACTAATTGGGTACTTCCCCACATGAATTCATGTTTTATGTCACAATTTCCTGAAACATGAGTACAATCACAAATTATTTATAGTATCTAATTTTGTTTGACCATATACTTTTTCCTACTAGGATACAAGTTGCAGAGAAAACTTACAAGGACTCATTTGATGATGAGCTCAACCAGTTCAAAGCCAGAATCCAGAAGCGTGCTGCGGAGAAGATTCAGATTGCTCTCAAAGAACAGGAGGAAGAAGAGAGGAAGGAGAGACTTGGTCCTGGGGGGCTGGACCCTGTTGAGGTGTATGCGGAGCTCCCTGATGTAAGTATATGTGTAGTGTAGTATTATAACCATACATCATTATCACGGGAGCCAAAACGAATTGACTGGGCAGTACTGAAAGATTAATACAAATAGCCAAGAACAGAAGTGACACTCAGTATCAGTTGATATCGATATTTTCTGCACTACCGCAAATTAACAGTAGGTAGATAATTTAAATGAATTTTATGTAATCTATTACAAAAATCGCATAGAATACAACAAAATGAAAATACACTTATATAAAATTTAAAATTAATTTTTAAAAATGACAACCTAAAAATATCATTTTTAATACAAGCTTTTCTTGCTGACTGTACATTATAACAAATTTCAAGTTCAGTTCCCTTCTGAGCAGGTGGTCTTGGATGAGTCACCAGGATTTCACTCCAAAAAATTGAGTATTGGTATTGTCTTACATAAGTGTGCCAAATTTCACATCAATCCGACTGCTGTAAGTTGGTCAAAATTCACTTGCAAAATTTTATTACAAACATTGGGACAGGTAAAACTATAAAAAGCTTATAATAACCAGCTTGTGCTTCCACTCATAGGCATACAAAACTTTAGTGCATATCTTTTCAAGTTTTTTACAGTATGGCACTGGTCCCACCACCGACGATGAGCGAAAAGCGATTATATCGAGTTGTCGCTAGCTCTTACTAACAGGGAGAACTGGAAGGGAGAAAGTTCGTTTCTTGGACGAGAAAATAGTTGATATCCTATCGCAACCAGTGCCTAAAAGAAGTAAAAACATTATAACAAGAAGCATTGTAATAATTTGAACAATTACATTCCAGGAACTGAAGAAATGTTTTGATTCACAAGATGTGCCACTGCTTCAAGCCACAATAGCCAAAATGCCGGAGCAAGAAGCCATTTATCACATGAAGAGATGCATTGATGCTGGACTGTGGGTACCTGGTAAGAATGATGATGAGCCCACCATGAAAGAGAATTCTGCAAAACCAGATGCAGCTCCAACTGTCAGTTCTGAGGATTTAGACTGAGATTACATTCACTAACCATATTTTAATTACGTAAACCTAACATCATTTTTAAAGACTTCAATTAGTTTTAACTCCCACTTTTGTCTCTGGTTTTGCAGAAAGTAGCAGACGTGGAAGATATGTTACTTAACATTCTAAATCAGTATCTGTATAAGTTATTTTCGAATCATAAAACCTTTCAATTTTGTATAATGATGAATCAGGTTTGAACAGAAAGTAGGTTTAGAGCAGTGGACATTCCATTCCATTTTGCAATGTCTTCCTCTCTGTCAAATCTGCAATAAATAATTTAAAACAAATATCAAGCAATAACAATTAATATGAATATTTATTTGCCGAAATATATTTTGTAACCTGCAGTTTTTAAGAAAATAAAAATAGCTGAGCCGAGATTACAAGTCCTTGTTTTATTTATTCATGTCTTGGGGCTTAAGTGACTTATATTCGAGAAATGTCTAATTGTTAATAGCATAAATAAATAGACTACCCAAACACTTCTTCCATACTAAATTCAAACGTGTACCTCTGACAGACACTCCCATACCATAATCTCATTATGCTTGTTTTAGCCCAATTTCAGCACAACTAAGTTCTGCCTTTTCATTTATATTGTTCACTTTCTCCTAATCTTAGGAACCCTTACCCAGTGCCATAAAAAAACATGTATAACGTCCAATTATGCCTTAAATGTCGCTTTTCTCTGACCCTACATATTCAAGTGTTTAGATTTTGTAATAACGAGGTTAGTGTCTGTCCGTCTGCCTTAGCTTAGAAAGTTAGTACATGTGGCTTAGCTCAAAAAGTTAGTACATAAGAAAGTTTTAGGAATAGGGAAGTGGTAAACATTATTTAACGATGAAATATCCTCATTTGTAACGGTACTGGATTATTTCATTATCGTTGCAGCTCTTATGGCAGCTTAAAACGTTTGGCAAAGGTCTACAAACGCACAGGACGCAGTCAGACGTTAGAGTAAGACAGAGATCTCCGTCTTATTCTTTCATACGACTGCGTCCCGTGCGCTGGCCGAAGTATGCCAAACGTGTGGCCGGCATTATACATACACCAAATTTTGAATCAGTCGGACTATTTATAGTGGATAAAAATAGTTGTAAGATTTGACTTTATTGTTTTATATTTAGTAACGTTACGTGGAAGTGAATATGTAAGAGTAAGAACGTACTACACACGATACGTGTGGACACGATGTCATTTCTTTCGTCTATCGCAGGATATTATCACGAATTATTCGGCTTTACAAAAAAAAAGTTGGAAAAAATAGGAGAGATAATAAAAGTCTAGTGATAAACTTGTACTTTTATATAACAAAACTACAATAGGTGTGTGTCCTCGGGCGCGGGGGCGCTACGTGAGCACGTGCGGCGGCAGCTGCGGCCGGCCCTCCAGCTTGCTGTAGTCCAGGTGGAACTCTTTCGCAACCTGTAACAACGACAACAAACACGTTATAACATGTTAAAGCTTCCAGCTTCCCAGCCAGATTCGACTGTTGCTCTTTCGAACAAGAACCGAGGGGGCCTCCCTCATAATACACTCAAAAATAAGCTGCTACGACCATCGCTGCATCGCCACTGCGCGACACGTTCCATGGGCCCACTGGCAAACATTGACGGCACTTATTTACTTCAGAGGCAGTCCAAATAGGACGTACTGGGCTCTTCGGGTCTTGTTTGGATTATGTAAAAAAAGGTACCTACACACAAGCAGTCAAGTAGCCGGCGCGCCAGCCGTTCCGATATTGGAATATCCCTTACCTTTCGCCAATTATGCGCGTCAAAGAAGTAGTAGGTGCCGCGTTCGTACGTAGGCGTTTTCTCCACCATGGGCATGCCTGGCGCCTGAGAGATCCACACCTTCTCTTCCATGTGGTACCGCCATTCGCGGTTGTAGCTGCAACCACAAACAATTATTAATCACTTACTACGAACCTCAGCTAAAATTGTTTGCAGCTGCCAATGTCAGTTTCGAAGAAGGTCGCTGTAACTTTGTAGCGGATAATATACTGAACACATTACCCGAGCAACAAGTCTCTGACTCCTATCCTCATGTTGTTAATATATTCAGGGGCAAAAAATGTGGCGCTCATATGAAATATTGGAAATTTTGTATGAAGACTGGGTCCAATTTTGTGCCGCTGAGTATAATAATAAATGCAAATTTTTGTATAGATGGATATTTGTATTTCAATCTCATCAGGACAGCTGAACAGATCCGAACGAAATTGGCGCAAAGGTAGATTATAGTATATTGTGTAGCTGGAATAGCGATTTTGTGCGTGGGATAGCCGATAAAAGAATACTTCGCAAGCGAAGTCGTGGGCTGCAATTAGTAATATTATAATAAGAAGTTCTAAACCAAAGAAGTCAGCAGCTTTTCACGCGATATCAATCTCCGAGACATTCAAACTAGAAAAGTTACTTGAGTGACAATTATTCTTTGCGTAAATACTATACTATGGAAACACTCACAGTTCGGCGGCGGCTGCTATTTGCAAGACGTCTCCGACGAAACAGTAGAACAAATAAAATAATAGATCTTCCTTATATCGACTTAGTCGTAGCGGCGCTAGTTTTTCTCTGATGGAACCGTTTATAAGATATTCGGGAGGTACGTGGTAGTCCATGTCTTGTGGTCTGTAAAGTAATAATTTTATTAATAATAACAATATCAGAATATAGCAAGACATCGTTAATAAAAATAGAGCGCAATGTCACTGCATTGCACAGGCTAAGATCCACTGGGAAGCAGAATCCTCGTTCTGGTAAATTGTGTGGAATGTGCACCCGACAACGCCTATAGACCATTGTCTGCGCCACCCATTCCACGACTTTTCGCGAGGAAACGAGGCAGAGACGTAGTGCGGCTACGTTACTCTTCATGCCGAGGACTCTCTCTCTATCTCTCTCTCACAGCATAACCAGCAAACGACATTACAGGGAACACTTCAGCGATTAAGTAGCTATTACATACCACATCGCAGTCTGAGAAATATGATAGGGCTAAATGATATACACCAGGGGTGGCCAACAGGTCGATCGCGATCGACCGGTCGATCGCGACTGTTAGTCCAGTCGATCGTGGCAAGGCAAAAAATATAAATACGTAGACCAGACTGCCCAACGTAATCACCAACTGCATATTTAAGGTTTCATGAAGTATGTAATTGGTAGATCGCACAGGGTTTCGTTAGTAAACCGGAGATCTTGGGTCTTATCAAGTTGGCCACCCCTGATATACACAAATTTACAAGTAAATTACAAGAGATCATGAACGATGTTAATCACCTGCAAGGTGTGTCCGCCCAAGGGCCGGCGAAGGTGAGATACAGGTTGTCAGGCGAGTTGAGGTTGAGCCCGAGCGCAGTGAGGTCTTGCCCCAGCGCTAGCGACACCAGGCTCGGGTCAGACTCTGCCGCGCGAATGAACGTCAACAGCCCCACAATACCGAACTGGTTCGGTATCATCGTCTCCGGTATGTTCGTAACTTTGCCTAAAAGATATAACACGATTGCAAAATGTTCGGAGGTTAATCAATTGGATTTTGTAGGCGATATTTTAAAGCTGCTTAAATTCACGCAGTTAGACTGGTCCGACTAAAATTATGTGCCTCTGAAACCCTTGGTTTCCAAATTGTATGCCACGATCAACCAGTTTCATTTCCGGTTGTTTTATGTTTTTTTTTTTTCAAATTTATCGAGCTGTATTAAGCCGATTATTTTACCGTCGTGCAATGTGCAATAAATAATTAAAATATATGTCATGAGTTTTGTTTTTATTTTCTCACAATTCGAAAACACGAAGATTGCAGTGACGCACAAAAACTTAGCTGGAATGCTGCATAACTTTGAAATTACTTAGACATAGAGCCGCTTTAATATATGGCCATTACGATCGACTATATACACACCATAGAATTCCGTATGCGCTCCTTGATTGACAACTTGGGGAGAAAAAAACTTTATGTAAAAAATACGATTTATTTGTAAAAAAGCTATCTACACATTCAGTCACTAAACCATGCAACAAAACTCTTAAATCAAGGAATTTGGACTAGAATGTTCGTTAATTTTGGCTTGTTGAAAGAAATAAACGTCCTTCAAGAAACGATCTATATTTCCTTTAGTAAAATTTGTATTGTATCCTCGAAAAGGTAGCGCTTACGAAAACGAGAGCTCATAAAAATAATAAAAGCAACTGTAAGCTTTTTAACGTGTGGAAATTTATAACTTAGAGAAGGAGTCATATTATTTCAACAGTACTAATTTGAAAATGCTAACATGTTCCATTACCAATCACTGAGGTAAAGAAAAGTTATACTTATATTGTATAACAGGCCATGCATGGAACATTTCAGATGATACAATAAAACAGTTACAGCGAAATTTTAACTGATTGTGACTAGTAGTTAAGTATTTTACTTTAAACTTATAATTTAATACCCCATTTATGACCGTGATAATCATTTGTACTTTAAATAGTACCCTGTATTTGAATTGAATCTCGGCAAAACAACTTTTGGGCCGATTGTACATAGCATGCGGTTACATACAAATCGAAACCCGAGACCGGCGTTATAGACAGCAGATATTGCTCGATGCAGCAATAAAACTCTTAAACTGTGGAAGCATTGGGAGAAGCCTTAAGGGCTTCTTCTGCCACTGAAAATAGGTTCAGCAGAGATTTGGAAGTCCCATTAAAAACTACTTCATGTACAAAAAAATTCCAAATAGAGTTGGACGAATTTGACACAAGCTTGCTAGTATTATATTAGAGTTCAGCTCTTATTGAAAGCAGAATGTCATATCATTCGAAAAGTATTGTGATGCTTTGAGATGTCTTTTTTAACAGCAGGATTATGGACCTTGTACAAAGTTCTAACACTAAAATGTGTATTCATTTTAAATTAATTGTCTGCAGGCAGCAGTATATTATATTGTGATTGTACGTTCTGCATGCTTAACCACTCAAGTCTTGTCACTAACCACCAGCGATGTACGATAAAGCAAAGCAGCGTCCGAGAAAAAAACTATGAATAGGATTACTTCCAGGAGCGTTCTATGGGTGGATTTTTTTTGCACACACATAGCACGTCAGTTTTGAATACAGTACGATCATTCTTGTGTCAAATTTGTCTACTGCTCTTTGGAACGTGTAGATGTCACGTGTGATTGCTGTGGTTACCTTCGGGCGAGGTTTGTATGCCCTTCCGAGGCTTGTCGGGCGTGTGGTTAGCATCTGGCAGCAGGTGCGCGGGCGGCAGCGCGGGCGCCGCCCCCGTTGATGTGCCCGGCAAAGCGGGGAAGTCTTCTGATGACATCGTGAACTCAGACTGCTCCGTCGTTGGCTGCTTCACCATACCGACTGCGAAAATGCATGTTTTATTAAGTTTGTATTAACATTAAGTATTTTTGCAATCTAACTGTGGTTCCGGTTTGGTCCATAGTACTTAGGTAAAATGGTAGAAGAAATTCAAACTTGGTCACTGTATACTTGCTTTGCTGGACATCAAATTTCTGCACTTTCCAGGCCAAGAGGTTCCAAAAGGTTAAGAGGTTACTATAACAATAACTTAAATTAAATTTTCTGTCAATAACCTCTGGTTATGGTTAACATTATAGTTAAAATAACTTGGTGCAACTCACGCTAAGTGTACTAAAGTCAATGTAACAATGTTATTTATGTGAGTAATATGGTTTTCTCACAGTCCATCTAAATGTATTTTTTGTTTCCTGGAAATATATCATTTTTAGTACTTTAATGTTACCGAATATAGCCTAGAGTTTGGAGCTTGAATCCCATAAGATGCAAACATTGTGTGTCACCTATTAAAAACCTGAGCCACAGATTTAGATCACGCCACTTAAGAAGTGGACATCGAATGAATGATGAGGCAAAATTTAACATGCCAAATTATTGCCATGTTCCATTAGCTTTACGTTAGTTCAGTCATTTCCAGCATTATTTATACACATTATATAGTCACAAAGAAAATTATGCCCTTTCTTTATTACTACTCATAATTGTTACACTATAAGACAAACAATATCGTTTAATGCTCCTCTCATCTACTCAAAAATTAACTGGTAGAGATCCCTTACAGGGATTAGTTCGCCTTTGTGCATAAATTAATGTTATTTTTATTTTTTTGTAAATTGTATCTGTTACTTTATATTTGTACAATAAAGCATTTACTCAGGGGAGACCGAGGAGAGTTGAGACAGAGGTGAGTTGATACAAAGCCGATTTATCTGAACTGTGACAGTTTATCGGACTGGTAACTTCGCTAATTCGTTGCTCTTTCTACACTCCACAGTTTGCGTGAAGTGAAGAAGGTCACAACCTCGCTAACTGTCATAGGTGCAGAGAAAAAGGCTTTGTATCAACTCACCTCTGTCTCAACTCGCCTCAGTCTCCCCTACTTACTTACAATAAGCGGCAAAGACATACAATCATTTTACCCAAAAAGGATTACTTTTTAATGTATTTAATCTACAATTTATTAAAGTAGTTTCATTGGAGTGTTAAAAATTAAAAACATCGAGTAGTTGGAGATGGAGATTGAGCTTTACTGAACGTATTTCGGTGTGGCCATGGCCACACTAAAACAATGACGTACATGCCGACCAATGGAACATTTTGGAATTATCGAAACAGCATTCGATATTTTTCAGATAGATAATGATGTATCCGAATAATAAAAACATTATATACTTTAAAAAAATCCTACATCGGAATTAAAGGCCACAAAGAAAATATGTATTTCATAGATAAGGAAGAATTAAAAAAGAACCAAAGGAAGAACACGAAGTAGTACGAAACATGTCGAGCATTCGAATTTTATACGTGAGTTATTCATTTGTGTAATTCTGATATCTCGCGGTAGTTTCATGTTGAAAGGAAGAATTAAATTATAATTATTGCATACCAAAGCTGCGCAAATAATTCGTATAAACAAAAACATGTTTTCAAGATAAACAATACCTAAATAAAATTTTATTACGACGCAAAACGTTGGTACGATAAATTTAAATAAAATTTATACTGATTGTTAAAATACTTCATAAGCACGTACAATACAACGAAACATGTTCTACTGGAGGATATGCAGTTAATGCTTTAACAGTCAGAATAATCTATCAGCTAAACCTAAAACATGATAGTCAGGAAAATTAGGCAGAAATATGTCCCAGTACTTAGGATATGCGTCCACTCAAAATTTAACAGTATGGAATTGGAATATGGTTGCTATGCAGTGCCACTATCATATTAAAATTGAACACTGCGGAGGTGCTCACCGTAAGGTTTAGAGCCGGGAGGGGGCGGCGCCGCGGCCGGCGCCTGGTCGCCTGCGCCGCGCGCTGTCAGCGACGGGAACTCGCTCAGGTCCAGCAGAGGCGGCGTCGACGTGTCGCCGCCCTCGCCGAACACAGAATGATAGTTGCTACCAGCGTTGAAGCGAGACAGGTTGCCCATACTTGTCTGAAAAAGAGGAATGGGGAAGTGTTTGCAAGTTAAAATTGTGCTAAACGTGGCCTTTAGGTATTGTTACCATAGACTCTGTCTACCCCGTAAAGGATATAGACTTGATTTTTTTATTTGAAACGCGTATTGGTTTCCGAAACCAAAAAGCATAAACCAAATAATTGTAGATTTATAGGATTTATAAACCAAATTCTCATTATAAAAATACTGTAATACAATTAATCTTGAGTTGTATTCTTGTATTTGAAGATAATTTAACTTGCTTGTCAAACTAGTTTAAGTAATAATAATAATACATAGATGTAAATTGAATTATGACAAGCAATTTGCCTACAGGCGCAATACGTCGACAACGCACGCCGCGCGCCAGATCTTTGGACTCAATCATCATGAGTCTATACAGTAAATTTAAGGTTGCCGGTATATTCTGCGAAATTTCAAAGGCGTTTGATGTCGTCAATAACGACCTCTTACTGACAAAACTCAGGATGTACGGTATCAGACATAACACCTATAAATTGTTGGAATCGTTTCTCAGAGGTCCTAAACAGATGGTGGAGGTTGTGACAGCGAACGGAAAAAAACCAAGTCTAAACCGTGTGTCGTCACAATAAGGATACCACAGGGATCCTTGCTTGGGAATACACTTTTCTTGGCTTTTATAAATGACCTGCCATACGTAATCACTGACGGTCTTACTGTTTTCTTCCCTGATGATACCACAGTCGTAATTTGTGCAGCCACCTATGAGAAGCTGAATGATAAAATTAATAGTGTGCGGGCAGCTGCAGCAGTGGTGAAGAAAATATAGACTTTGTATTTAGTAGATATGTTCTTTGAAGATCACTTAGGCGTCATAAGAAGGGATTTTTCGAATTTCCCACAGAACAAAAGGATGGGATAAAAAATAATGGAAGTTGGTGTCCATGCAAGAAACGAGTTTGTTTCGTTGAAGTAGGAAGGTAGGACGAAATCCTTCGTGCTAAAGTAGGTACGACTCACATTGGGCTGGTTTTTGAAGAGAGGAAGTTTTAGCGCACATTTTGATTCTGCGCAGACGAAGTCGCGGGCAAGAGCTAGTTATGTATATGCGTACAAACATTTCTAGTTTTGGACGAATGGACGTAAGCGGTAAGCTCACTCGGAGCCACAGGTCGTTTAAGCGTGGTGTCACATCGAAAGGCGCTGGTAGAATAAAACCCACGCGTTATCGGCCCTCGGTATAGAACATCTACCGTCCGACCTAAAGAGCGAACAAGATGACGAAACGTTTGGTCGTCGCCTTAAAATCCTCTTGTTGGTCTATTGGAAAACCCATTTTATTCTGTTAATGAATGTGGTTTGTGATTTGCTACAGATTTGTTGCTGCACCGCAGTGCGCGCTTAGCCTTTTACAAAACTACCACAGGATAGAGAACCAGCCTGCTTATTTTTTTTCTGCAGGAGCATTTGCCAAGCTAGTAATGAGACATGGTACTAACGTGGCACTTTGGTACATTTCAAATTAAAATTAATAAAAAAATTACATAATTTCTTACCATAGCATTAGAATTAGGCTGAGATAATGGAGTCGGCATTGGTACCCTTCGGTCCGCAAACGCACGCTGTCCAAAAAGCGTGGATCGCGAGGCCATAGAAGGTGGTGCTCCGCCGGGCATTGCTGTGGCGCCCCGGCCCGGCGACAGCGCTCCACCGAAGGTCGGTGTCACATGGCCGGACACACCACCCACGAGCCCTGAGCCTACGCGACCTCCCACACCGCCACTCGCTAGGCTTCTAGGCGCTTGCTGGAAATTCAAGTTTGCCATAACCTGAAATTCAAAATAAAACATTTTATACCTACATTGTCTCAGTGAAAGTGGCACACAATATTGAGGAAATGGGAAAGTAGTGTTAGCTTTTTGGAGTAATTCTCTTGATTTGGCAGTAAAAGTGGTATAATATAATGCAGCACTTAGTTTCTTCTATGCATAACGATTGTGGAGGTGAAATTTAATTTTCTTTTTATGATTTTATCATGATATGATTTTTTAAACTTTCATGACCCAGGGGTGTCTTCTTAGAAAGTGTCAGATGAAGATTCTACTTTATGTGACAGTAACAACTTAACCTATTAATTTCAAGAGTACGAAATATTTAACCATACATTTGTTTTCCCAAACATTACATACATTTATCATTTCACTACCTAGATTATCTGTTCTAAGATGCACACATCATTTACTTAGGAAAATAATGACCAATACAATTCTGATAAACAGTATCTATGTAATATCAAGAATCAGTAATAACAAAATATGACAGCTGATAGTGTGATAGTAAATACGGACCATATTTTCTGCTTAATTGCTACTAACAATCCACCCCAGCTTCGCAAGGTATATTGTGCATGTATTGTACATATAAGCCTTCCTCTTGAATCACTATATCTATTTACAAAACTGCATCAAATTCCGTTACATAGTTTTAAAGGTCTAAGCATACATAGGGACAGAAATACAGCAGAAAGTGATTTTGCTTTATACTATGTAGTGATATTGTCCTAAAATTAGCTACTATGAAACTCTTGTATTTGTTTACAAATGCTATGAATGACAACTCTACAACCTACCACTATATACTGGAAACTACATTGCGAACAGAGCATACTAACATTTCAGTGACTCGCTCAGCTGTCTTCCAACTCTCAGGATTGGAAAGCTTAGATTATAATGTTTCATTGATGTCTGGCTCCCAATCTTAAAAAGCATTCACTTTTACATTCAACCCCATAAGGCAATGACATGCTGAATGATACTAAAATATATTAATTCAATTCAATTTTTGGGAATATAGCTCCATCAAATTATTGATGATTCTGCCAATGTTGGGGTTGGATAAGACACGGCCAATAGACTTTAATCCTGTTGTACAGAAGCACTGCCAGTTTTCGGTAGGGTATCAGCCAGAATAAAATATATTATGGAAATGGAATTATCAATCCTGCATGTCACACAAATTGTTTAAAAAAAGTCATTGAACTCAATGCTTGGTAGGTACCCAAGTATTATGTTTGACATGTGATTTTTAAATGAAAATGATAACAACATATTAGTGAAAGTTAAATCACCTCAATACGAGGGAAACATTCACCCAAATAACACACTGTCACCTCCAGGCTCTTACAAATACTGAATTCAAAGAGAAAACAGATCTTCTCACAGAAAAATTATCACAAAATGATTAAAAAATTCATCTAGCCCGACTTACGAAGCATAATAGAGGTACAGTTAACGTAAGCCTTATTGAAGATATAAATGATGTGACGACAATAACAACAAATGCAGTAGGTAAATCTTTGCAATATTATTTGATTAGCATTCGTCCTCTGTCAAACAATGGCGACCCAGGGTACACACTAACTCCTCTAAAACTCAGAATATTTACCTAATGTGTCGACGTCAGTCCTTATTCCACTATTTCAAGAAACGTATGGATGGTTCATAATCGAGTATTCTCGGCAGAAACTAATGAACCCACTAGAATGGAATAAACAAAAGTTTGTTGACTGTTCAATTTACAAAACGATCTGTAAGCATTAAATTTTTTGTACACCAACTAGAAACATGTGCACTGTGAAGCACAGTCTCCGCTTCAAACACTGCTATAAAACGCTGAAAACTTTATACATCATTACGTCACAAATAAATATTTTAACAATTTCACTCTGTTTTGTCGAACGCCACATTACCCTAAACAATTATGGCGGCCATGTTGCTGAAAGCGGAAATTAGTAGTAATATTCACCCTCAATGTATCCATATTATATCCACGAAAAAAAATACAAGCATTGGTTTAAAATTTCAAAATTGAATTTTTCGTGTCTTCATGATATTTTTCTATCATCAGGTTTTTGTTTTGTGCAGCAATTGTAATTATTTAGACTCTAAATTGACTTATAGTAATGGTCATACCGCATGTAAAATATTATCCAAGATATTTGGGTAAAATTGTCTATGAATAAACTCATTTTGATAGCTATATTAATTTATAAAAAAATATCCTAGCAATAATTATCAATTAAACTTTTTCTTATAAACAACTTATGACTTTTAACAAACAAATTTACTTTTAAGTTACGAACCTGCGGCGGATAACCTTTTTTCAAGTTTTTGTCATGTGGCGGACGGTGATTCTTCATTTTGGAAATATCCGAAAATTATCGAATAAATTTTCTTCGTCTTTTTTCAAAAAAATATCTTTACCTAGCTATTTTGTAAAATTGTTACTAAATCTTTAATAATTTTATCCCAAATTATTTCTTAACAACACGCCCATAACACGTTCACTCTAATTAAAAGCACTTGACTATTTTCGTATTTCACCAACTACCCACATAGTATGCATCATTAAATTCATTGGTATTATTTTTCTCATATTTAACATGCCCTCAATATTTACAGGATAATGTTTAACAGGACATTGTGAATGTTATTGTTACGTTTATGACCTACAAATAATACTGCAAATTAAAACGTACCAGTTTTCCAAGTACAGTGCACAAACAAAATAAGGTGTTTTTCGAGTAACATTTAGGAAAGTAGCTCCTAACCGAATATCAAAATTAGATCTACTTACTTGCGTCCGATATGCGAAATTTTGAAAGTTGATTTTTGAGTATTTCTGGTAGTTCTTGCGACAGTAATTTAACCAACCATAAGGCAATAATTACTTTGCTAATTGAATCATTGTAGTGTTATTCTAAGACGTAGCTCTGAAATCTGAAGTTCGTATCATGTCATCCCTCTCGTTTTCTTGTAAATGCATACAATGCATAGTAATATGTTATATTAGTGTCAGTAGAACGGCACCATACGAACTTTTCGGACACATTAGCCAACGCTTCAGTTTAAATTCACTCTATCGTAACGCCGATAGTGAAAGATATGATTGAGACATAAGACAATGGCTTATAACTGGCGGTTTATGCGTGATTTGACTACAAATAAAAATGTCCACTTACATAAGTTCATGCGTATATAATTTTGCCAAAGTATAAAAATGTACACATGTATATTAGAACAAATATAAATATGTTGCGACGATAGACTAAAAGTAAATATGGCGATGTATAAAAATGTCCACTTGCATAAGTTCATGCGTATATAATTTTGCCAAAGTATAAAAATGTACACATGTATATTAGACCAAATATAAATATGTTGCGACAATAGACTAAACGAAAATATGACGATGTATTAAAAAAAATAATTATTACTTGTTATATTTATTATGAGAAATGTAAATGTATGCATGTAAAATTTATTAAGAAATAAATGGCTATAATAATAACAATAATCGCTTTCTCAAGAACAAGCCTGGACCTATGTAAAGAAAGTAGTAATTTTTATATTCCAACTTGATAAGACTTAGATATTTGTATACTTTGAAAGTAGTCATTTTTATATTCCGACTTGACAAGACTTAGACATTTGTATACCCTGAAAGTAGTCATTTTTATATTCCGACTTGATAAGACTTAAACGTTCTGAAATATTATTGGCTTTCTAATACTCAGACAAATTTATGTTTTACAGGTAGACATTTTTATACATCGCCATTTTTACTTGTAGTCCATTCACGCATAAACCTAACTGGCTTCTCATTTTGCCTGTTGTTTTGTATTGTTCATGATTTTATTTTATATGAATTTTTTGTCAAAATATGTGTAGCTGCTGGTAGCCCGTTGATTGAAACTTGCGCGAGCGCGAATGTTGAGTTCTACTGTGAGACCAAAGTTAAAACTTGCTTCGGAAGCGATGGTAAGGCACAGGTCCAGTGAGAATTAGGTTATGCATAAGGTGAAAGTGGAATTAAGGTTCTATTTTCTATTCAAAATTTTACTACTAAGTTCCAAAGAAATGGCTTCTAATCCTAGCTTCATAGAATTTCATATTTCATTTTTTTTTATTGAACTGATTTTGTTTTATGACATAATGCGTGTGGTCATTCTTAACTTCAGCCGTTCCATAGCTATTTCAAAATTTTCGAATGTTTCTATCAGTTTGGTGTAATTGTCTGTGGTATGATAATGGGAGAATTTGTAAAACGCTTGCAACACCAAGGATCATATGATCGTTCAATGAAGAAGCACGTCTCAATAGGCGTCGACTTACTTCTTTAGGCCAGTTTTTAATTTTCTGGCTGATTATCGGCTGTTTTTCGTGTGAGCGGTGTGAAATAATAACTATCAGCCATGGCGCTAAGCGACGCAGATGTTCAGAAGCAGGTATGTGTAAAAAATCGGCTTAAAGTCCTATGTGGTAGAAGTATTGTCCAACGACATGGAATTTGTCGATTGATCGAAGAATATGTGAATTCTGATTATGTAGCAACCTTTGATGGCTTTGGAGATGATGGTATTAGGTTAGGCTACATGATTTTTAGCTCATGGAATTGAAATGTTCTGATTTCCATTAACAGATCAAGCATATGATGGCCTTCATCGAACAAGAGGCCAACGAAAAGGCCGAGGAAATCGATGCAAAGGCTGAGGAGGAGTTCAACATCGAGAAGGGCCGTCTGGTGCAACAGCAGCGGTTGAAAATCATGGAATACTATGAGAAAAAAGAAAAACAGGTTGAACTCCAGAAAAAGATGTAGGTGACCCATTTACCTTTGCATGCAGTGGTGCATCTAAAAAGCCATCTGATTTTACCAATCCTATTTCATTCCATGTGATATGATGATTTATCTAGCAGTAAGGTTATGTCATCTTGATATTTCTTTCTGGATGCACTGCTGTGCCTGCATGAGTACATGGTACAAGTCTAGTAGATATGGTTAGTCATTAAGTTCAATCTCTGTTTGAATTAAACATTAAATTTTAATGACACATCTACTCTATTAAAAAATAATTATGGAATACATATTATAAAAAAGCGAGGGAATGGGCGAAGATCATAGGAATCATGTTATAGGCGATGAGGGTAGCAACCCATCACTATTTTGATTCCATTTTCCACCTATACACCCACAATCTTGTTAAATGTGGCATGTAGGTACCTGTTACCTTAGGCTCTGTCTACTCCGTAAGGGATAAGGATGTGATTTGTGTATGTATGTATATTATAAAAAAGTTATATTGAAGCTACCATCTGTAGTATTTTATGAGTTTGTGGGATAGCCTTGTGTTATCTCTAATTTGTTGCACCTGTCATAAGTCATGTGATTTCATTTATTGATTTCATTTTGGTGCTAGTTTGATATAAAGTTATTTGTCCATTTATTGTAAGTATTAAATATTGAGTCTTAAGTTTAAGACTTACAATTTTATACTTATTTTGGGTGTTTTTGACAAACTTTTTACTAACTTACCATCATTTGTTTGTTTCAAATTCTATGAGTGATTTCCAGTCATCAAAGTATTGTCAGCATAAATGTTTGTATAAAATAAAACATTCTTAACAAAAACTATTAAAAAACTTAATTGGTCACATAAAATCTTTGCTCCAGTTTATAGAAATCATTTGTTATGGTCATTAATATCTTTGACTTATCATTCATGAACACATTTCAAGCAACCTTTATTAATCATATCACAATCAATGATTTAAAGATTAAAAAAAAATATATAGAGTTTCTTTAGGTTAACTAGATCTAACAATCCAGCAAATAACACAATCTGGCTTTATTTGCAAGCTAAACTTAATAACTTTGCAGCAAATTTTTGTTGTATGTATTTCCATTATTATTGTCCGAGTCTATTGTAATTCACAAACTTCAAATATGACATAAAAACATATCTTTAGCTATCTCAAATCAAATCAATAAGATTTACTAGTTTTCTATATCTTGAAAACAATTCAATAGCTTACTTAAGGACTATTAAACTTGTTAAACTTAGTAAATATCAGACATGCTTTATTATTAAGTATACACTTGCTTTGTTATGCACCTTACATATTTATACCAAATTTTAAGTCAATCAGGCCAACCATTGAAGTGTTCCTTCCTTCGAAGATGATTCCAGCTGTTAATTTATATTTATTTTACAATTTTTTTTCACTAGCCAATCTTCGAACATGCTGAACCAAGCCCGTCTGAAGGTGCTCAAAGTACGTGAGGATCACGTACGTAACGTGCTGGACGAGGCCCGCAAGCGCCTGGCTGAGGTGCCCAACAACTCAAAACTGTACTCGGAACTGCTCGTCACACTCATCGTACAGGCTCTGTTCCAGGTACTATCTTCTATACTTGTGAATGAAATTGCAGGTGTTGTGGCTAACTGACAGATGATGCACAGCTCAAACTACTCCACTAGAGATTAGGTTCTTGAGTGTCCAGTGCATAACTATAACCTCTGGGGAATGTGGCAAATTCATCAGATAGAAGTTCTTTCTCTTCTTTGGATAATTATACAAGTAAAGAAGTGAATCAATGTCCTGTCGTTCGTAGTGTGTATGCAGCCAGTTCAGGCAGGTGCCCTTAAGGTTAGAGCTAGGGGCCTGTGGCGTTTTGCCAGTCCTGCCACTGTGAGTGTCATAAGGGGTGGAATTTTTCGAAATTTTAATAGACTAAGTTGTTGGCATGATGTAGTATGTTATGTTTGTTGGGACATAGATATTTATTGTGTATTTGTCTGTATGTGTTTGCATCTTGTGATTAGGTCAATGTTATTTTTTTACAACTTTTACTGAATGACTTGAATTTATTCTGATTGATGTGATGAAAATTGATGATACTAGTAGGGATATGCTTCCTATGCATTTGCATTTAATTTTGCAATAAATGACGGTAGATATCTCCATTATGGAGTTAAGTGTGCTTGACCATGTGACCACATTCAATGAGACATTATGATTGACTATCTAAAATAATAATACTATTGAAAAAATCTGGATTTAAGAGGACTTAGATCTGCTCTCCTAAAAAACGAGAGCCCTCACTCCCACTTCTTGACATCTGAGTAGTGGCTTACTTGTTCAATACTTATTAATCAAAATTACTCACAGTTGGTAGAGCCGTCCGTCCTCATCCGTGTGCGACAATCCGATAAGGGCCTAGTCGAGTCCCTGCTGGGCAAAGCATCGGCCGACTACAAAACTAAGATCAAGAAGGACATCCAGCTCAAAGTCGACCCCGAAAACAACCTGCCCGCCGACACCTGCGGGGGCATAAACCTAATCGCGAACAAGGGACGTATTAAGGTAAGGATCCGATTTTGAGCATTTTATCTACTTATAATAAATATACTACCTACTGGGTTGCTATTAGTAACGTATCTGCTATCCTTTCCAGTATCTATGGAAAATAATGGTCATTTAATAACTTAGCTTGCTAGTTTCCCCCCTATTTCAAGGAAAAGGGGGTTAGCTATTGCAGCACTAGCCAATCGTTATTTGTGTGTAATACTAAACCTACAACGTCAAAATTCCGCCCACCTAAATAATAGACCAGAGGAAGATACATAGTTAAATAAGGGCTCTATTTCCTTTGCAAATGTCACATATTTGACATAAAACACCTGAATATAATTTTTTTGGTTACTTTATTTTTGTCCATTTTCGGTTTTTTGATGTTTGTTTCTCCAACTATCATGAAGTAAGTTACATGATTTGGTCTTCTTTATTTTATGGTTCTCCATTTCAAAATATTTTGTGTTGTTCTTTTGACAATGGTTTTTAGAAACAGAAGAGTTTTTCCACGGTTTCTGAAATAAGTATATCTACATAAAATATTACCTTTTTTTTCGTTTTCTTTGCATGACAAAAGTAGTTAGTACGCGTTCGAGAACCACGAACTAATGCATGTGTGTAGTTGTAGAAGAATTCAATCTGGAATTTTGAAATAAAGTCATACATGTAGATTTACACCCAAACTTGTTCTAAGAGAAATTAGATCTTTATACAATCGGAACTGGATTGATTTAACTTGTTCTCGGCAATTTTATGAAGAACCCAAGAGAAGCGGCTTTCAGTCCTTTAGCTGATAGGAGGCAAGTGCTGAGCTGGTTTTAACTAGTGTGCGTGTGCGCAGATCTCGAACACCCTGGAGTCGCGGCTGGAGCTGATCGCGCAGCAGCTGCTGCCGGAGATCCGCACGGCGCTCTTCGGACGCAACCCCAACCGCAAGTTCACCGACTAGGTGCCGCACACAATGTTACTCTCGCATGTAACTTATTTAAAATCTTCATTATTCGTAGTACTAAATAATTATAATAAATGTTTTACTTTGCCTAATTAATTATATTGTAATAATGCGTACAATTTTATCGCTGTCTAGCATTAACTGATAACTGGACCCCAAAGTCGTCAGAAGTACATAATATGTGGTGTCAGATTCTTATAATGCCGTCTAGTTTTTAACTGTACATTAGTTTCGCCCCATCACGCCGACCGTCAACCGAGAGCGAAAAATTTTATTGTTACAATTCATTCGTATTTCACGATGTTCTATGTATTTTAGAGTAGTTATTAGGAAGTGGAAACGATATAATTAAGACTATGTTACCATATAACTAGGTAATGCGAATAGCCTTCTATAATCGCTGCTGTTCAGTTAAGAGGCATCCTTGCATCTACGTCTGACTTTCAGTATTACCGACTTGCACGAGTCACAAGCAACTTGCAGCAGTAGGCATTGATAATGTATGTGAAAATGTCATTATATCTTCTTCATAGTTATTGTTGTTACTGGATGTTCTGGAATGATATTTTTCGTCTGTTGATCGTTTCGCGTAGGATCATTGAGTGCTGCAAGGTTGGCGCGTGGCGGCAGCATCCTACGCTGCGCCCACCTAAATCGAGATGAAGATTTGGCTGCGCGCAGGGTAGTGCCACACGGGAACCTTCCAGCCGCAACACATTCCTACACGGTGTTTCCTGGCAATTACAATAACCTTAGGCTGGCTTTTGACGGACGTTATCGGCAGAGCACAATAGCTCTTAAAATAAGGAATGTATAATCCCCATTATGGCACTGTTAAAAAATCTTATGTAAATATATAGATGTGTTAAAATAAATCTTTTATTTCGTAAAAACCAACCCGCAGTAGTCTTCGAACTTAATTGGCGTAATCAGAGAAAAGATCATAGCACAATGTCTAATCTTAGTCATTGGACTTCAATCCAAATACCTACTCGTAATTCACGTTACACCTTCGTTACACGCAGTCAGATTAGATAGACAACCTTAAATGAACTTTCCATGGAGTATAAATGCTGTGTTCGACAATAGAAGTATGTAGTTTTTTTTTACTACTGGACCAAAGTACTTTCAAGTACACTTTACACTTGAAAATAATACTATTTACTAAACGTAGTACGTAGGTAATATTGTGTGCACAAGTCACGAGTTGTAGGTACTTTGACACGTGACTACATTTTATCGACTAGAAATCATTGACTAAACATTTTCTGCCATAAATTTAGCTCTAGGCGCTTCAAAAATAACAACGGTTTACATTTTAATGTAGGTAAGGAATAACAATTACACGGTAATACGTTTATTTATTACAATGAACAAGAATATTCTTATGCTTACAAATCACGGACCTAAATTGAAGTAGATGGAATGAGAACGGTGAATCGGAGCGAGTAAATTTTTGAACAATAATACCTAAATTCAGACTACCATTTTTGCTTCTGTTAATCGCCGCTTGCACTCAACTTTGTCAAAAAATGAAAGTTCGGATTTTAGTGACACGCAAGATCAATCGACTGGCTTCATCCACTAAAATATAAGTCCGTGTTAAAAACTATTCGTTTTGTTGTATTTAAAGTATTTCGTGTTAATCCGCCTATCATTTTAATTAACAACTTAATAATTATTTAATGAGCACCATGTAAGAAATGGTGTGACTATAAATTGTATCTACCTAAGTATTAAACGCGTTTATAAATCACCAATAAAATTAACCACAATATAACAAAAGGGTGTCGTTCGGGGTTTTCACGAATTTCACTAAACGCCTTGTAAAGACGTAAACGATTATTGTCTCCTAGAAAATTTAAGGAACTTAGAACTTCAGTGACATACAAAGCTAGGTGGTACTTCCCAGACCTAGCCTATTTGTTACTCTAGGCCGAGCTGTGTGCGTAATACTACGTAGGTTGGTGAAACCGCAACTTTTGAAATATCTAGCGCCTAATGTAGAATTTCTGAGCCTAAGTTACCCTATTTATTTGTAATTTATTATTTGCTCCTGGTCCTTAACCAGGTTAAGAACAGGACTGGACTTGTGCGCCTTAGCCTTGGTTATTGGGTTGGGTACCCATACAAACGGAGCAGCATAAAACTTTACCACTTAACTAGCCGTTCGGAGGCATCTTAGCAATACCCAAGGGTTTAAATCCTAAACAATATGACGTTGTTTTACTCTTTACAAAGCTAGACGACTAAGTGTGAGACATCAGGTGTATATGCGGGAAGATACCGCGGGACTCTGGGCTCGTCGCGCCGCCTCGCTCCTCTGTCCACAGCCAGACTGATACTCCCGGCTTCCTTCACCCCATTCGACTTGGCGCGCCGTTGGGACGGCAATATCGATGCTCTCAGAGTCTTCCGCTTCTGAAACACCACAAGAACACTTTATAACGAATCAATTTCCAAATATTCTACGAATGCATCTACTTACGAAAGCTATATATTAATGCGTCCAACGAAGTAGTCGGCACATCTAGCTAATCCAACTGAATGACTATGAATTTCTCGGATGAAGTCGATTGCCTGAATTACTGAACGTGGAACAACGGTACGACAGAAATATATCGATATCCATGTCCCTGTTCAAAGCGCGTTTATGTCTGAAGCGGGGAACTAACTACGGCACACGAGTGAAAATATTAAAATAACACGAATCGTATATTTTCTGTTAAGCTTTTTAACATTATTCATATGGATCCAAAATTAGACTAGGTACTGATTTATTAGAAACATGAAACATTGGCGCGTTGCCTTACGTATTAGTGAGATATTTAGATCTAAGTACCTATACTTAATAATTGAGTATGTCTCCATAATTAACGCTGTTAATGCTTTTCGAGTTATCAGTGGTCCACGGCTGCGGTCTCTTTCCCTTGTTTACCTCAACAGTGCCCCGCCAGCGGTCTGCAGCGTGCCTGGCAATCTCCATCCTCTTCTGCTTCTTTATTTGGTGCCTCTTGTACACGACTTCAATCACAATTAGCACTATTCCCCCGATTATGCCAGCTAGCACCAATATGAACACCCCCGCCATATTCTTCAAGCCTAAAGTGTTCGGAGTCTTTTCGTTTTCTTCGCAGTTCAGAAGGTTGTTTCTTAGAATCCAGTTGTTGTCGAGGGACTCCATTATGCCACCTAAAAAGGATATGGGTATTGTATATGAAATGTAACGGTAAATAAATAAAGTTGAGGACATTTTTCATCGGGCTGTAGTGTGGTATTTATTGCAGGTAGGTAACTTACTTTCATGAAAGTCCAGTATGGCAAGGGTTACCCAGTCGGCCCAAGGAGATCCTTTTTGCAAACCCACCCCGTATCCAGAACGGCCAAACAGTTCTCCAGCGGTTACTAGCTCACAATCCTGTGCGGCTTCAAATTCCAATCGAGAAGAATCCCATATAAAGGCCATTAGTTTCCTGGAAATTAGAATTAACGTGAAATTAACGTGAGTCAGACAAAATTTCAAACATCTTAGGCACTTACCCGTTTTTGACGTCCTGAATTGCCTGCTCAGCGTTATCGTAGTTATTCGCCTCCATTGTCCGATACATATTAGAGAGTTCCACTTGACGCCTGAAGTACATGTCCACTCCAGAACCCTTAACCGTGGCACAGGTTAGGTTTTCCATCGTATTTCGCAGCTTAAAGAATATACAATAGGTTAGAACAACACCATACCTACACTTTCAGTACCATAGAGTCCCAGAATGGCATGTATATTTAGTACTTACTCTTGCATCGTTGATTCCAGTTAGTTTAGTTTTTGGTCGTTCCAGCACGAGGAAAGCAGCTAAATTAGCTGTGTATGATGCTACAATGATCATTGCAAATCCAGCCCACACCATACCAAGCACTCTGGCAGAAAAGCTACGAGGAGTCCCTGTAATATTTCAATTGGCATTACAAACGCAATGACCTAAACTAAAACAAATTTTTGAGTAGGCGTCGTATTTTATTTATACCTTCGCCGATGCCGCTGTTTAACAGAACACCCCAAGCAAACCAAATAGCGCTCGATAAATTGAGGGCATCTTCTTCTGTTCCGTCGATGTTAGCAAGTTTGAATCTGCCAAATGGTGAGAATCTGTCCAGCAGATACAGTACTAAAGCTACCACGTGCACTGACACCATCACTAGTATCCAAAGAGTGTTCGAAAACGGTTGCAAGAAAGACACCAGTGTTGAAGAACGCGATGGCTACAAAGAATAATATTGATATTGTTATTGGACTCAAAGTTCAAAGAATGTTAGTGGCTGTTCACAAAATGTACCTTTTTCTCCAGTATGGTAATGCCTTGATATTTGAAGGGCTTACTGAATTCTATAAATTCAGCTCGTTCAGGATTGATGGTCAAGGGAGCCACGATCATGTCTGCACGCTCGTATACCAATTCGCCTGCAGATAGGTACGTAACTCAGTAAATTTCAGATGAATAACAAGATTGATATAAACTGGGAAACGAATGTCTTGAGAAGCTATAAGTCGTACTACCTATAAGTCCAGTCCATTCCTTCTTGGCACCAGGATGAGAAAGATTCCTTATGATGTAGTGACCAAACTGACCGTCTGGTGACAATGCTAGAGAATAAGTGAAGTTGATCCAAGTGGATAGATGTTTTAATAGATCCATACAGAATCCTTTGCAGCAGTACATTTGATCTGTTAAAAAGAACCGTGTTAAGTAAGAACTTGTTAGTAATTATAGATTCATTACGTTAATTCATCGTTGCATTACCGGTATCATCACTGGCGTTATAATGTGGGCAAGGAATTTCTTCTGGAGTGCACTCGCTGCCGTCATCAATACGGCGTGTGTATACAAAGGGTTTCTCTTCTATGGTCAATACCTGTAAAGTTCGATTGTTTTTTTAGTTAAAAGCTATGTTAACACTTTTTAGGGTTCCGTACCTCAAAAGGAAAAAACGGAACCCTTATAGGATCACTTTGTTGTCCGTCTGTCCGTCCGTCCGTCCGTCTGTCAAGACCCTTTTTCTCAGGAACGCGTGGAGGTATGAAGCTGAAATTTATATCAATTACTCAGGTCTACTGTCCCTTGAAGCTGTGAAAAAATCAAACTTCTAAGCCAACGCAATCAAAAGATACAGCCGTTTATGCCGCAAATTTCCGCAAATTTTCAACTCTCAAGGGAATCAAAACCTACAAGGTAGTTCCCGTGAACGCAGAATCTTGAAATTTGGTATGAAGGTAGGTCTTATAGCACAGATTAAAGAATAATTGCGAAAACCGTAAATGTGTATGTATGTCTGTATATAGCAGTGACCAATATAAAGTAACCCCACACTGCGTACATTTTGCTTTGGAACAGGGCTCTGCTTACACTGGTTTTAGATAGTCTGTCAAGACCCTTTTTCTCAGGAACGCGTGGAGGTATGAAGCTGAAATTTATATCAATTACTCAGGTCTACTGTCCCTTGAAGCTGTGAAAAAATCAAACTTCTAAGTGCTATGTATGCATTGGTGTGTGTGCGGCGCACCCGCACATGAGTCAGTATTAAACGAGCATCGTACGTGACTGCTGTGTTTCATTACGTATTACGTGTAGTGCTATATCTACCCTCATACTTACCAATTGGCGACGAGAACGGATCCAGGATACTCACGGGACAAAATGAGCACTTACGTTGGAACATTGGGAACCTTCGATTATAAAAATCAGGAATGGGCGGTTTTTTCAGGGAGATTGTCGATGTTTATTAAATTAAATAACATCACGGCAGAAAAAAAGAACGCCATATTGCTAACGAGTTTGTCTGACGATACCTACCGTCTGGTTAGCAATCTATTGCATCCTAAGAAAATCGAAGTGGCTACGTACGACGAGCTGGTTGAAGAACTCAACAGACACTTTACACCGAAAAGGTCGACTTTTGCCGATCGCAGCAAATTTTACGACGCGGTAAAATTTGAGGGTGAAAGTCCAGAAGAATGGGCGGTACGGCTACGTGGATTAGCTGTGCATTGCGGCTTTGGGACGGAGTTGTCGGTCGTACTACGGGATCGATTCGTGTTAGGGTTCAGATCAGGGCCGGAGCGGGATCGGCTGTTCGAGAAGGAGCTGTCTACGCTAACGTTCGCGGAGGCATTGGAGACAGCACAAAAAGCAGCTTGTGCTAGGGAAGCGAGAGCTAGCGAGCCCCCTCGGGTCATGGTGAAGGAGGAACCGCTGTTCAAGGCGAGCGTCAGGCGCGGCGGCGCCGCTGGCGGCGCTCGCGTTCCGCGCGCCGCGGCACAGGAGCAGCACCGCTACACAGACCCGTGCTCAGTATGCGGCTTGAAGAGTCATTCGGCGGATAGGTGTAAATACAAAAATTACCGGTGCAACAAATGTAAGAACAAGGGTCATCTCCGCAAGGTCTGTAGTGTCGCCGTGAACAGCTTGGAACCGTGCCCCGAGCAACAGGAGTGCGAGCACGACTGCGAGGAGTGTAAGCTGTTTAGTATGAGGTGCGTAAAAAATAAACCCATTTTAGTGCCAGTGCAAATCAAAGGTCGTGAATTTAAAATGGAGCTCGACTCAGGTTCGGGTACATGTGTTATGGCAAAAACATTTTACGAAAATTTTTTTTCTGAATATCCGCTGAAAAAGTGCTATTTAAAAATGTGTTTTTATAATGGCCACAAAATCACGCCCTTGGGTTACTTATCACTACCCATCGGGTTTAATAATTTACAACAAGCCATCACCTTTTATGTCATCGAAAACGGAGGACCTCCGCTCCTAGGGCGTAATTTTATGACCACGTTTGGTGTATCATTTACAACAAAAGAAACATGTAATACGGTCAACAATAAATTAGAAGTTGTTAGTTCAAACGATGACGATGTTTTGAAGTTGCTCAGCTGTTACAAGGATGTATTTAAAAACGAACTGGGATGTTATAAAGGTACGGTGTTTAATTTAAAGTTAAAAGAAGGCGTTCAGCCTAAATTTTATAAAGCTCGCCCAATTCCGTTCGCGATTAAAGATCAAGTTGAAAGCGAGTTAAATAGACTTGTTGATGTAGGTATATTAGTACCGGTGACCCATTCTGATTACGCAACTCCTATCGTGCCTGTGCGCAAATCCAATGGCAGCGTTAGAATTTGCGCCGATTACTCAGTAACATTAAATAATCATATACATGTAGACAAATATCCGTTACCCCGCATAGAAGAAGTATTTGCGAAATTAAGCGGGGGTAAGCAATTTTCAAAACTAGATTGCAGTCAGGCTTACAATCAATTAAGGTTATCAGAATCGGCGCAGAAACTCACCACTATTAACACGCACAAAGGGTTGTTCATGTATACGCGTTTAGTTTTCGGGTTGGCCAGCGCACCCGCAATATTTCAGAGAACAATAGAAAACTTACTGGCGGGGATAGAAGGAGTTTCGGTTTTTCTTGATGACGTGTGCATTACCGGCCCTAGTAAAGTAATTCATTTAGAACGGCTGAAACAGGTTTTTCAGCGATTTCAAGAGGCAGGCTTAAGGCTGGAAAGCAAGAAGTGTGCCTTATTTCAAGATAGTGTGACGTATCTGGGGCACGTTATCGATAAAAACGGATTACGGAAGTGTGCCAGCAAGATAGAAGCCATGGTGAATGCACCCCGGCCTACGAACATAACAGAATTAAAACGTTTCCTAGGTATGATCAATTACTACCGGAATTTTGTACCTAATGCTTCTTCAATATTAAGTCCATTACACGAATTATTGCGCGCGGGCGCGCGGTGGGAGTGGACGAAGCGGCAACAGGCGGCGTTCGAGTTTATAAAAAGCGAGCTAGCATCGGACCGCGTGCTGGCGCATTTTGACCCTACGGCGCAGTTATTGTTGACAGTGGACGCGGGACCAGAGGGCCTAGGTGCGGTTCTATCACAAATATCGACGGACGGCCTGGAACGTCCATTAGCGTTCGGTTCTAGAACTCTGTCGGCAGCCGAGCGTAACTATAGCCAGTTACACAAAGAGGCCACGGCGATAATATTTGGGGTAAAAAAATTCCACCAATACGTGTATGGTCGGCAGCAGCCTTTTATCTTAAAAACAGACCATAGACCCTTATTAGCGATTTTTGGAAATAAAAATGGTATTTCAGTCACGACCGCGTCACGGTTAGTAAGATATGCGATTTTTTTGTCAGGCTACAATTTCATTATTCAATATACGTCGGGCAAACAAAATCAAGTCGCAGATTACCTTTCGCGCGCACCCGTACTCAAAACCGAGCCAGCTAAAGTAGAAACTCGTTGTTCCCATCTAGGTATTAACTCGTTACAACTCCATAGCTTGCCGGTGACTTATCGACTATTACGGGAGGAATCATTGAAAGATCGAATAATAACCACAGTCGCAAAGTACATAAGAAATGGTTGGCCAAGGAAAATAAGGTGTCCGGACATCATGCCTTATTTTCGTTGTAGGAATGACTTAGAAATAGAAAATAATTGTTTACTTAGAGGACATCGAGTTGTCATTCCGACGAAGTACAGGCGCCGGTTACTTCTAGAGTTACATAATACCCATCAAGGGATTGTAAAATCAAAAAGCAGGGCGCGCGCCCGCATGTGGTGGCCCGGCATTGACCGAGACATCGAACAGCTGATCGGCGCTTGCGCAACCTGCAGCGCGCTGCGTCCCGCCCCGCCCCGCGCGCCGCCCGCTAGCTGGCCCAAGCCGGATGAACCCTGGAGCCGTCTCCATATCGATTACATGTCAGTAGGACATATGACGTACTTGGTGGTGGTTGACGCACTTACCAAGTGGATAGAATGCGTGGATATGGGCACTGGTACTTCTACAATCAATTTAATTAGAACTATCAAAGCTTTAAATTCGAGATTCGGGCTACCTAAACTAATCGTGTCAGATAATGACCCGAAAATTGCTTCCAGAGAATTTAGCGAATATTGTGAAGCCAATGGAATAAATCATATGACGTCACCTATATATCATCCTAGCAGTAACGGCCAAGGAGAAGTTTTTGTCAAAATTTGTAAAAACATGATTAAGCATATTATGCAACAGTTTACTTGTGTGCACACAATAAATGAAAAACTGCAGGAATACTTATTAGAGTATCGCAATACTGTTCACTCTGCGACTGGGATGGCGCCAGCACAGATGATGTTTGGTCGCGAATTGCGGAGTAGGCTGGATTTAATCCTACCTCTGAGGAAACGGGGGCAAGTAGGGTCCACTGCTACCGAGATCCCGAAAAATGTACGAAACGTTAGGTCTTTCTCAATAGGGGATTATGTATGGGTAAAATGTTTTTTAAATAGAAAACCCTTCTGGACAAAGGGTATAGTAATACACAAAAACGGTTGCAGATTATATACAGTAGAATTAGGCAAATGTAAAACTCATTGTAAGCGACATATCAACCAATTATTGCGATACACGAATAATGTATTAAATAACGACCCAGTGAGGACTAGCCAATTTATTCCATGTGATGACGAAGTACATACGGATACTGTTACCTCAGGTAATCCACCCCCATCCCCTCCGGAGCAAGCAACACTGATAGATTCTTTTTCAAATGATGGTTCACTAGACCAGGAATTAGACGAGTGGCAAGAGGCTTCAGAGGAGGGAATGACGGTGAGCCGGGACACCCCGGACGTGGGAACTGACCCGTCTGCGCGGGATACAGCAGCGGGGCCTGAGAGGACGGAAAGGCATGACGTACATAGTGTACCGAACGCGGACGCGCGAGTCACTTCCCACGGTATACAGTTAAGGCCTAGAAATAACAACGTCAATTATAAGGTTTAATTTGTTATTTATTATTATATTATCTTTTGTTATTGTCAACAGATTTGAAAACTAATGGTGGAGGAATTGCTATGTATGCATTGGTGTGTGTGCGGCGCACCCGCACATGAGTCAGTATTAAACGAGCATCGTACGTGACTGCTGTGTTTCATTACGTATTACGTGTAGTGCTATATCTACCCTCATACTTACCACTAAGCCAACGCAATCAAAAGATACAGGCCGTTTATGCCGCAAATTTCCGCAAATTTTCAACTCTCAAGGGAATCAAAACCTACAAGGTAGTTCCCGTGAACGCAGAATCTTGAAATTTGGTATGAAGGTAGGTCTTATAGCACAGATTAAAGAATAATTGCGAAAACCGTAAATGTGTATGTATGTCTGTATATAGCAGTGACCAATATAAAGTAACCCCACACTGCGTACATTTTGCTTTGGAACAGGGCTCTGCTTACACTGGTTTTAGATATTTATAGATAATGATACGGAACCCTCGGTGCGCGAGTCCGACTCGCACTTGACCGGTTTTTTCTTACTAGTACTCCTGTGCTTGACGAAGTTATACCTATGTTATAACGAACCTTTAGGTGTGTTGGTATCATGAATCCTTCTGGTTTCGAAGGGCTACGACCCATCCATATTATCTCCTGTTCCTTCAGCTCCAATTTCATTTTATGAGTTTCCTAGAATAAATAATGAAGATAATTACATGTGTAGCCTAGCGTAGCGTCAATCCTCAAATAAAACAAATTGTATGAAATGTTTTACCTTTGAATAAAAATATTTGCCAACAGCCACATGTTCTCCCTGTAATCTTACATTCACCATATCGTATTCCGCGTTAACTCTGTCTCCGTGATCATCAAATGCGACGTGTCCAGTAGCTCCACTCTCCAACCTTTGCTTTCTGACATAGTCGAACAGATGTCGTCCGGTGTTCCAAGTTGTTCCAGAGTTATCGCAATCCGATGGTGGTGCGTTGATTTCTTCAGTGGTATTCATATCTCTTATAGCTGATGCAAGGACGTAGCTGCAAATTTAACAAATATTCTTGGTAATTTGAAGCTCTTTTGTTTCTGTGTCATACTTAGTATTTAATCGTTCCCCTACTCACATTGAATCTTGGATATGTGCGTGTTCATTTGTAGCGTTGACAAGTCGCAAACCTAGCAAGCCTTCTGGTGCGTTTTCGGCATCAAGGGCTTGCTCCGTAACTACCCACACGTATCCTGCGGTCGTCATGTTCAGTAATGTTGCGTCTCGAAAAATACTCTCTGCATCTGTCTTGCTGCAATCAAATGCCAACTCTCCATTAGCCTTGTCTTTTTAACTCTATCTAGATTGTTTTGTGATCAAGCTTACCTGGCATACATTAAGTAGACTCTTGCCTGTGCACTTTTAACTTCTATGAGTTTGTCACTGAAGGAATCTAGTCCAGGTTCAAATTCAATTACTTGTTCTACAACCACTTTACGGTCTACATCCTCGTCGACACTTTGCGATGTTGTTTGGAACCTGTAACATGCATGGAATTTTAAATAATTTTCCGAGTTTTGACAGTCTTTGATATGCCCATTCCCATTATATTATAAATTTTGCATTACTTACCGGCCCAAAATCGCCCGGCCATCGGTATCGGAGCTATGAATGAAGATAACCTTCATGTAGTTGAAATGTTTTAGAACATCAACCCAAACGTCAGCCTGATGGGAATAAGGAGGTACTGTACGCAAAAACGACACATGAATGTTCTTGTCCGAAAATGCTGAATCTCTTGACGATATACCGATGACTGGAATATGATAGAAGCCACTCGTATAAGATACAGCCGCGGGGGAAAGATCTCCTGTTAGGGGATGAGACACCACGACAGCATATACCTGCAATTTATAAAAGCAGACTTGTTGTTAAACAATCACTATTGAAAGATAATATAGAGTCTATATTATAGACTATCTAGAAAGTATTGTTGGTGTGAATGGTTGTGTTGGGAGGGGAAGGCCTAGACCGACGTTCCTGGACCAAATATGAGACGTTTTGAAAAAAGGGCAAGTCAGGAGTATACGGCGAAACCGACGAACGTGTATGAAGAGATTGATGAATGTGAATGAAGCGAAAGAGGTTTATCAGAATCGTAGCAAGTGGAACAAAGTAGTCTCTGCCTACCCCTATGGGAAAGAGACGTTGCTGTATGTATGTATGTATTGTTGGTGGAAAACTCACCCTATGAGCAATAAGGTCTTTGCAAACGTTCAAAGCTGTCTTAATAGGATTTGGATCCATTAGAATGGAGTAATCGTGGTAAGTTACTCCTCGAGGGACGTATTTTGCCTTGAAGTTTAAATTCTGAAAATATTTAACTTATTAGTCATTTTTCTTTAAAATTCTAGGCTACAAAAGATCTAGACTTACAGATATGGTGTCTTTGAAGAAAGCGACAGACTCGTTGCTGGAGAGAACGCCTCCAACGTTATAGTAGGTTGGATTAGAGAAACGGCGCTTGTCGCTGTTGGCAGAAACCAGCTGGATGCTGGCTACCGCCAAAAGCAGCCAGAGGGTTGACCACATTCTGGCTGTATAAACAAACATGGCATTGTTTCAGATCTTCTGTGCCAAAGGCATATTAATTTGTTATGTTTACTTTCATTTGTTAATGGAATTTTGTTACAGCCGTGAAAATTGATAAATATCTAAACATAGTCGTATGAGTACCGTTTCTTAGATTTTTTTCAGAAAGTGAGTTCATGTTATAAGGCAAACTTGCGAAGAAAGTAAATGTCATCCTGTCAAAAGGGACTTCTAAGTAAGTAAGTCAACCTGAATTTTATTGACTGCACTTTACCAAACAAAGTATGTTATCGCAAAAACCAATGGTATTTAATATTCTTCTGGAGAACACACCTTCATTGTATTATACCTGATTATTAATTTATTGGGCATAAAAAAAAATATTTTTGACTGTCACAAATTTTTCGTTCATACATAATAGTGTGAGGGCTATGCTATGTGCATGTTGCTTGTCCAGAAACTTATAATGATCTTAAATTTCGTAGCAACTTTACTGGGAAGCTCCCACCGACTTTTAATTACGTCTGAATATTTCAGGCACTTGGTCCCCGCCCTTCACACTAAGTTAAATTGAATCCCACCCTGCGTCCTATATTATTCATCACTAACACAGATAGTTAAAGCATTTAAATTTTAACTTACCAGTGTTTAGTTTGATTCGTTTACATCATTGTTTTGTTTGGTTTAATTGTGGGCTGTTCAATAAATATCTTGTAGGAAAAACAGCTGAGGGATGCTGTGTGGTACAGCGGTAGATGGCGCTATCTCTGCCGTTTCCATGGTTACCGCGCAGTCGTATTTAAGATCAATCGATGTTTCTCAAAGTTTCATTTGAGTGCGATGCTGTTGATTTTGTAGTAGAATATTTTGGTACTAACTAATCTTTCCATGAATATTTTTACCCACTTTCAGAAATCTAAGATGCTGAATAGGTTACATTTCATTATTTAGGGACCCATACCCATGGCAGATTGTAACTTTATTTATTTTTGTTGGATATTGATTGGAGAACGGGAGCATGTACATAAAAGCAAAAAGTTAATAAAGAATATTTATTGTGTCTTAACCTTAACAAAAGCAATGAATTAATTAACAATTAATAAAACATTTTTCTTAAAGTCTACGCACTTGTAACAATCGACGATTTTAGTGCCTTTGTCTACACAGCGCTGATGAATCTGATGGCGACTGTAGATACCCTTATAAATTTAAGCTACAAAATATAGTGATCTTGAAATCTTATACTGAAGAAGTGAATGAAACCTCAACCAACTTTAAGCTAACATCTGTCGGAAACCCAAATTAGACCTTATAATGTCGTCTGTATTTTTTTTCTGTTTCTTTTTTATTATTCTGTGTTCAGTAATCAATAAAGAATCAAAAGAATCGTTGAGATCTGAATCATGAATCTAATGCTCGAGCGCTCGCCACGCACTCCTCATCTCTTTCTAAACTCAACCCATGCCGCTTGTCAAATCTGATTGCGATTGTGATTTTGAGTGCTTTAGACAATTTTTAAATATAAATATGGAAAGCAATAACCGCCGCCCTTATACACTCATAACAAAGGGCGTTAGAAGTGTGTTCTCGGCCCTTTTTGAAAAGAATAAGCTCGTTTTTTGAAGATCCCTAAGTTTTACCGGTTCGGAAAAATTGGTGTCGCTAGCTGACTTTTAACACAGCTTTTTAAATGACTTGGTTCTAAAAGTTTCGTTCTTTTTATCGGGCATCCCAACCGCCCAACCGGCCTTCTCTCATCTAGCGTACGTAATTCCCGTTAAAACTTAAGACCAAGCCCATGGCCCATTGGCCGGGGCCCATGTGGGTGCGGGCCAGGAGTTGGCCCACGGGTTCCAGGCGGGCTGGAGCGCGGCGGCGGCAGCGGTCGCGGCGTGGTGCGCCGCCCCAGCAGCGCCAGCGGCGCCAGAGCTAGACAGCACTGAGAGTTTCACAGCTTCTATGTCTGAAAAAAGGGAGTGGAATGGAAAAACAATACTTCAATACATCAATAACTCAAAAGACCAAAGCAGCTCAACAGCTTCGTCTGGGCATTTAGTGAAAACTTTAGAGACGTATCGCATGGCCAATTGCGAATAAGCTTTACATGGGGTTATTCATAAAGCATGGCAGCAAATGGATTACCTATTCGTAAGTAGGTGAAAAAATGAGGCATGGATCAGATGGTCAATATTGTCGTGATACGTACTAGTAGGTATGTATTTTAAATTGGACTATTAATACACCATCCGCAAAAGGCAAAAGGTTTACGTGACATGGATTGCGATAGACATGGATCACACGATAATATTGACCGTGTAATCCATGCCAAAGATTATTTTATTACCAATTATATGTTATTTACTTAGTTTATTCTAATCTTGGCATCTATTGACGGTGGTGAAAATTGGTCTAGCTATATCTTGGAGAATTATAGATTTTTAAAGACAGTGTCTTACCAGCATTCTGCAGCCGTGCAGCCTGGTTATGGGCAGCACGATGTATGGCACGGGCGGCAGCGGCCTCGCGCGCTGCAGCGATCTTCTGCGCAGCCGCGGCGCGCGCCTTCGCCCCGGCGAGCTGCGCTTGCGCGTGCACCGCCGCTTGCGCCGCCTCAAGAGCATGGGCGCGCGCATGCCGGGCTGCTTCCTCGCTGCAACCGTCAATTGATCAATCTTACTAATGTTACAAATGCGAAAGTTTGAAAGAAAGAAAGAAGAAGAAAGAAAACATTTATTGACATAAAACGACACATAAAGAAAATTAAAAAAATAACAAATAATAATAATAATAAAACTAGGTACTTATGTGCCGAAAGTACCAAAAGTTTGGAGGGAAGGATGTTTGTTACTCATTCACGCCAGAACGTATGAACAGATCTGGATTCAATTTAGCGCAGAGATAGATTGTAGTCTGCATAGACTACTATTTAGTAATATCCGCGGAATATTTAGCAATAAACGAATACTTCGCAGACAAAGTCGCAAGAAACAGCTAGTCGACACATCTAAAGTCAGGTCGTGACCTATTGATTCATCAACTCCTAGACCAAACTACATAGAAAAATGAAATATGGACGGACAGGGGAAAATGAACGGATTTTGCGAAATTCCCACGCGATAGGGTGTAGGTAACAGCGGCGACGCTACGGGCGCACTCAAGTGTTCGTATTCCTGCCTATATTTTATAGCACCTTGACAGCTTTAATGTATCTGAAGCCTTGTACCCCGCATAAGGCTCTGGCAGGCTAGGAGGGTTCCCCCCTGAGGGCCTGCTGCCACATTGCTTACCTTTTATGAGCAGCATGGGCAGCAGCGGCCTCTTTAGCGCTGGCGATGCTCTGATGCTCGAGCGCCGCGTGCTTGGCGGCCGCCACCTGGTGCTGAGCGGCCATCACCGCTGCCGCTGCGGCTTTGGCCGCTGCGACTGCTCCCGCCACATCCGTACTTGAGTCTATGAATAATAGATGTCTAAGAATTGTTTTGGAATATATCAGCAGGTGGTTGGGATAGCCTGGAACTCTCTTGTAAAGGGTTTTATTATCGTAATGATTAATTCAAAATCAAGCCACCCCTTTGACACTACGGGGTTTTCAGATAAATTAATCCAATCTCTGTTGAAGTCTTCTGTGGATTAATTTTAAGAAACAGTGTATACTGTTAACAGATTGGCTCAAGCAAATGATGCGCGAGAAAAATCGAGGTGAATATCTTCCATTTGGGTAGTTCCCAGCATCGCTGAGTGATTCTATCAGCGTTTGTAACCGCATTTATTACCTTCGTGTAACATGACCTCTATAGAAATAAATCATTAAGAATAAGTAACGTCTAGTTTTATTATCATCATCATCACCCACTAGCATCCGCAAATCGACCACTGTTGAACAAATAATTAGAACTAAGACTGTAGAGATAGGTATAGCTTAGCTTTCACTCTTCGCTGTTTGTAACCCTTGTGCCCGAATCGAGATGATGATTGAATCATCAAACCCAGGAATCGTCCACTCCATTAATGAAACGGTTCAGTAGCGTCACCTTGTTAGATCTCGTAATGAGATAGGTACAGCTTAGCTTTCACTCTTCGCTGTTTGTAACCCTTGTGCCCGAATCGAGACGATGATTGAATCATCAAACCCAGGAATCGTCCACTCCATTAATGAAACGGTTCAGTAGCGTCACCTTGTTAGATCTCGTAATGAGATCGGTATAGCTTAGCTTTCACTCTTCGCTGTTTGTAACCCTTGTGCCCGAATCGAGACGATGATTGAATCATCAAACCCAGGAATCGTCCACTCCATTAATGAAACGGTTCAGTAGCGTCACCTTGTTAGATCTCGTAATGAGATAGGTACAGCTTAGCTTTCACTCTTCGCTGTTTGTAACCCTTGTGCCCGAATCGAGACGATGATTGAATCATCAAACCCAGGAATCGTCCACTCCATTAATGAAACGGTTCAGTAGCGTCACCTTGTTAGATCTCGTAATGAGATCGGTATAGCTTAGCTTTCACTCTTCGCTGTTTGTAACCCTTGTGCCCGAATCGAGACGATGATTGAATCATCAAACCCAGGAATCGTCCACTCCATTAATGAAACGGTTCAGTAGCGTCACCTTGTTAGATCTCGTAATGAGATAGGTACAGCTTAGCTTTCACTCTTCGCTGTTTGTAACCCTTGTGCCCGAATCGAGACGATGATTGAATCATCAAACCCAGGAATCGTCCACTCCATTAATGAAACGGTTCAGTAGCGTCACCTTGTTAGATCTCGTAATGAGATCGGTATAGCTTAGCTTTCACTCTTCGCTGTTTGTAACCCTTGTGCCCGAATCGAGACGATGATTGAATCATCAAACCCAGGAATCGTCTACTCCATTAATGAAACGGTTCAGTAGCGTCACCTTGTTAGATCTCGTAATGAGATAGGTACAGCTTAGCTTTCACTCTTCGCTGTTTGTAACCCTTGTGCCCGAATCGAGACGATGATTGAATCATCAAACCCAGGAATCGTCCACTCCATTAATGAAACGGTTCAGTAGCGTCACCTTGTTAGATCTCGTAATGAGATCGGTATAGCTTAGCTTTCACTCTTCGCTGTTTGTAACCCTTGTGTCCGAATCGAGACGATGATTGAATCATCAAACCCAGGAATCGTCTACTCCATTAATGAAACGGTTCAGTAGCGTCACCTTGTTAGATCTCGTAATGAGATAGGTACAGCTTAGCTTTCACTCTTCGCTGTTTGTAACCCTTGTGCCCGAATCGAGACGATGATTGAATCATCAAACCCAGGAATCGTCCACTCCATTAATGAAACGGTTCAGTAGCGTCACCTTGTTAGATCTCGTAATGAGATCGGTATAGCTTAGCTTTCACTCTTCGCTGTTTGTAACCCTTGTGCCCGAATCGAGACGATGATTGAATCATCAAACCCAGGAATCGTCCACTCCATTAATGAAACGGTTCAGTAGCGTCACCTTGTTAGATCTCGTAATGAGATCGGTATAGCTTAGCTTTCACTCTTCGCTGTTTGTAACCCTTGTGCCCGAATCGAGACGATGATTGAATCATCAAACCCAGGAATCGTCCACTCCATTAATGAAACGGTTCAGTAGCGTCACCTTGTTAGATCTCGTAATGAGATCGGTATAGCTTAGCTTTCACTCTTCGCTGTTTGTAACCCTTGTGCCCGAATCGAGACGATGATTGAATCATCAAACCCAGGAATCGTCCACTCCATTAATGAAACGGTTCAGTAGCGTCACCTTGTTAGATCTCGTAATGAGATCGGTATAGCTTAGCTTTCACTCTTCGCTGTTTGTAACCCTTGTGCCCGAATCGAGACGATGATTGAATCATCAAACCCAGGAATCGTCCACTCCATTAATGAAACGGTTCAGTAGCGTCACCTTGTTACTCATATATCTCACCATGGGAAAGGACCACGGGCTGCCAGGCGCTGGCCGGATGCGGAGCGTCCCAGCCCAGGCTTCTCTTGTCAGGCTGGCTCCCAGCTGAAGCAGCCACCAGTGTGAAGGCGAATACCTGCAAACGAGTTTTTTGTATCAACATCTAGGCCTACAACTTGTAAATGTATACTACCCAAAAATATATAAAGATAAAATGAGTAGAGTACGAAAATTCATACGAGATTGATCCCTACACATGTGTGTACCGATCTATGACTGTATCCTATACTATGCAACTATTATTGTAAATTTTTGCGAAGGTTTGGATCGATAGATGATTGTTACTCGATCACACCAGAACGGATGAACAGATCTGGATGAAAATGACATAGATTTATGTACATTCGATCAAGAAAGTGCATCAGCATAAAAACAAGGCTATACGTCAGAATAAAAACAAGGCTGTTTGTCATATTGACTTGAAAGTGAAAATAGTGTTTGACATTCTAAGCCATACAAATGACATTCAACCTTGGGGTCGTGAAGGAATTTCTTAACAGACTACACAAATAAAAAAAATAGTTATAGATAGGTACTAGTACATAAATACATAGGCTACTTATTATCCCGGTTTATTGCTTAGTTCCTTATCTCTCTAAACGAAAGCATTAAACGAAGTCAGGTGTTGTTGTAGTATCAACGTCAACGCAAGACCTAGGACTTCATATAATTCCTACGAGAGAAAGGGTCAAGCTATGATGGTCTTGTTCGTTTAGATCGTTATTTTCAAACATAAATCACGTCTATGTCTTACAGAGAAGATAGAGCCTAAGGTAACAAGACCCAAATGCCACGTTTAGCATATGGCCGTATAGGTGAAAAGGGGAATCCATAGTGATGGGTTGCTATTATGGATTCCTAGGTACTATGTTTGCCTATTTCATTTGATTTTTTATAGAACTAAATTATGCAATGTTTTGAATGACTTACCATAACTTTGAAAGACATGATTGGTTGGTTGTTTGTCGTTTGTTATCTGAGAATACTGTGATGTCTACCAGAGCCCAGCAGATATTATATATCGTTGAACGCGGAAGCTCGGCAGCGTAGAAAGGGATCGCTCCGAACCATATCCCCAATTATCCATTTATGTTGGTATACAAACAATCTACTTCAACATAGACTTCAACTATGATAAAAATCCTAAATGAAAGGTACCTAATACACATTGTTAGTTAAGACCCAGGGTTACCCAGACTTTATTTCGCTGAGCTTCCGCGAATCAAAAGTAATATTTTCATGCCCCCCTTAGGTTTCATCACAAATGAGAAATGGGACTAAGGTACTCGCCAAAAAGGTAAAACTACTGCCTAAATGTGTGTTCGGCATGGCACCAAAAATCTTTGATAGGCGTACGAAGAATATATTGATGACCGAGGATGTTCGGTTTTATGTTTTTGTAAAGGCAATTCGGAACAGTTCATTAACCTACGCGCTAAATAGATTTTTTGTCTGTTACGGCCCCCCTGACATTTCTCTACGCCCCCCTCCCCCCTAGGGAAGCGTGCCCCTTGGTTGGGAAGTCCTGTTTAAGACTATGAGTTCAGCTATTAGGTAGACCGTCGAGGGCATAAATATCGATACCCATCGACTGTACCTACCTAAATTTTTTTAACTACAACTAAAATGGTGCCGAAGATGCTGGCAGCATTTTTTCTTTGAATGCCTGTCCTATTTTTTTTCTGATTGTCAGCCACTTCGCTCCCCTGTGGCGTCAACAATTTGTCTTCAATTGTTCTGGAATTTATTGCAGCAAGTTTTTGGGTTACCTTGATTAAACACTCCTGTGAAGTAAGTGACAATTAAGTCATTCCTTTGACGCTCTACGGCCCTACACAACAACCAATGGAACATCGACCAATGAACGGAAACATTTAAGAAAGGTGTTCAGTTGGACTAGCCAAATATCTGCTGAAGTATTGTAGACTAATTCTATTTATTTTGATACTGTAAATAATGTGAAGGTGTATCAAGTGAAAGATAATTCGCTGCTAGGTGAGTTATATCTCTACCTAGATTTTGTTGATTGCTTATCGAAAGCTAGGTTCTTATCAACTGTTATAGATAGGCACACAATCTCTTCCACCTTTCTTAGATATTTCGTTATGTTACGCCACTGTGGGCAAACCCCTCTAGATAATAACCAATTGGTATATGGATTAGATAATCAATATTATCGTGATACTGGTATGTCAATATAGGATCGTGGATTTGAAAACAACCGGATTGGCTGCGATGCCTGCGATACGCATCAATGTTTCGTGATCTGGGGCCCGTTTTTTGAAAGCACATGTGTGAAAATACCACTCGAAAGTGGTGAAAATTGTGCTGAATTTGAAATACAATTAACATAGAAGACTATCACAGCTCTCATTGATATTGTGGATTGGTTGAAACTTTGATTAGAGCTGTAGTTTTGGAGATATAAGCTGATATATACCACTTTCGAGTGATGTTCTTTCAAAAATCGGGCCCCTGGATCCCGATATGCGTGAATCACACGATAATGACGGTCTAATCCATTATTTTACATTGCCATTACTATGATATTGTTATTACTAGGTACTATAGTAGATACGGGGTAGACAGAGCACCTGGGCGGGGTAACGAGACCTAAAGGCCACATTTAGCATTATTGAAGGCGTATAGGTGGAAAAGGGGAATCAAAATAGTGATGGGTTGCAAGCCGCATCGCCTATTCCATGATTCCCATGTGTGTATAGTAGTTACTAGTATTTTACATATAATCTGTGAAAACTAAAAAAAATATGAGTACCTACTAGATATTATTATTGTACGTAGTTAAACGAGTAATATATGAATGTAAACGTGTAAATATGTTTTTTAATCTCGAAAATCGATTTCGATATTCTTTACCTATTGGGTTTTGAGGGCGATAAATCAATCCCACGTTGGATTTGGGAGTAGATTTCCAGGGTATACTTGATTTTTTATTTTTTAATTCACAGCAAAAAAAATCATAACCTCCAGCCCATTAGATATGCGTTCCACTGCTGTGGCCTCCTCTCAGAAAAGAAGACTTGCGCTGTAGTTCCCACGCAGGCTCGGTACGGATTGGAAATTTTAAACAGACCATTTTGAGCTATATACTTCACAGGCATCCTCAAACTGTTTTTCTTCAACGAAAAGCTTACGTTAAATTTAAAACGAAACTAGTGCGTGAGTGGCGCCATCTTTTATCGAGTAGCAGCACTACCGCCGAGCAAAGCTTTTTCGTCGAGGTACTATAAAACATTAAATATAAATAAAATGAGGCATACGATGCTGAAACCACTTTGCGACTGTATTTCCTTTGTAAAATATCAACTGCTCTTACAACACAATACAATGAAATGATCTTTTAGAATACCACATAATAAATAATACAGAAAACAGGTAGTTAGGTAGGTACATAGAGAAAATGACTAAAACCTAACTCTTTCGCCCATATTATTATTGACAATGTCAATAATGATTCTAATGGTCCATGACGTTTTATTAAAAATGACAAGCTTCACGCGTTAAGGAGCGACCACGCCGCGTTGTAGGCGTCACGTTTTCTCACTGTTTTTTCATACATTTTGTTGCGTAAAAGCACCGTCAACATCTTTTACGCACCGGTGTGGTCGGACCTTAGGGGCTGTTAATGTATGAGCATCTTTATTCACCCTACATTGTCTATGGTTGTTAGATATTTAAAAACTGTTTTTGTCTCTGATCCTTCTTCTTATTATGGCTGCCTAACATGTAAGTCGCATATTTAATTAAACTGTTTCCTGAAGATATTTCGGCTTCTCATTCAGCTCCACCACTCCGCTTACCTTGACCACATCAGGTTTTGGCCCCAGAACGACGCTATTGCGCATTATAAAAGCGGTGAAGAAAAGTGGTGAGATTGCTTGTCATACTTTGTGAACTACAATTTTTTTGCCTACCGGCTCGGGCAAATTTCGCGTGGTCACATTTCAAGATATTTATTGTATTCTACAAGTAATTACTGCAACATGAGTGCTGACGAAGTCCGATTATATTCTTTTAACAAATTGGAAGGTGTGTCAAATTATTCCACTTGGAAATTTTATATGGAGATGGCACTTACACTGGATAACCTTAAAGAATGTATTCTAGGAACAGAAACTGATATTTCCAAAGTGAAGAAAGCTCTCGCGCGCATTTGTTTGTCAGTGAAACCGGCGTGTTTGCAATATGTACGAAACGCTAAGACGGCTCATGAAGCGTGGACCAATTTGTCTAAAGTATTTGAAGACAAAGGCTTCTATAGAAGAGTGTGCTTATTAAGGAAACTTCATCGTTCTCAATTTGTGGATTACCCCGATATGAGTTCTTACATTGAGGGTGTTACCGATTTGGTGCAACAACTTGCCGACATCGGCAAAAATATTGAAGATGCTGAAATTGCCGAATTGCTTCTCAGCGGGCTACCTCAAGAGTACGACGTCGTCGTGTCAAGTATGGAATCTGCCAACGTGTCTTTGTCGTTAACAAGCGAGCTAGTGCGCACTCGGCTTTTGCAAGAAGAACATCGACGTGGCAATGGCATTCAAGATACCCACATTTCGACGGATGCGGCGCTCGCTACTCAACGAAGCAAAATAAAGTGTCATTATTGCAACAAAATTGGACATATTAAATCTAAATGTTTTAAATTGAAAAACGATAGAAGAAAATCTAAAAGCGAAGAGCATGTTTTGGTAGCGTTGTTATGTAGCACTTTTGGAAATGATCAATTTATTTTAGATTCTGGAGCAAGTTCTCACATGTGTTGTGATAGAGATAAATTTCAGAATCTTAAACCTTTGTCTGAAACTGTAATTGTAGCGAATGGACAGAGTTTGGCTTGTGTAGGCAGGGGCGATTTAACTTTCATTACTCAGTACGGCAATGTCACTTTGACAGATGTAATGTGTGTACCAGGCCTCTCGACCAATTTAGTTAGTATCAGTAAATTATGCGAGAAGGCCATATCTGTAAAATTTTTTGATAATAAATGCCATGTACTGAGAGAAGGCAACGTCATTCTGTTTGGCACTAAAGCTAATGGTGTTTATCTTTTAGACATAATGGGGGTAGGTCAATCTTATGATTCACAGGTGGCGAATATTTCAACCATGGATGTGCCTGCAAAGGTGTGGCACAAAAGGTTGGGCCATTTAAGTTACAGAGGTATGCACACCCTAAAAAGTATGGTTTCAGGTCTGATGTTTCAACCGTCTCAGCATGGATGTCAAGAGAACTGCGTGTCCTGTGCTGAAGGGAAACAAAATGTGCTGGCGTTTCCCAAAGGGGGAGCCACACGGGCCAGGCAGCTTTTGGAGCTTGTGCACTCGGACGTTTGCGGTCCGTTTCCTGTAAGCAGTTTGGGTGGATCAAGATTTTTCGTGACCTTCACTGATGACCTCTCTAGGAAGACTTTTGTGTATTTTATGAAATACAAATCCGAGGTAATGTCTAAATTTATTTTATTTAAAGCTACAGCAGAGAAGCAGACAGGTTGCTTTGTTAGGCGGCTAAGAAGCGACGGTGGTGGGGAATATTGCGGTCATAAATTCAGGGATTTTTTACGAAAGGAAGGTATTGTCCATGAGACAACTGTTCCTTATAGTCCTCAACAGAATGGAGTTAGCGAGAGACTGAATCGCACTGTACTCGAGAAAGCTCGGTGTATGCTCCAAGAGTCCGGCCTCGGTAAGCTTTTTTGGGCTGAAGCGGTTTCTACTGCTATTTATTTAAAGAATAGGTCGCCCACAGCTAGTGTACCCGGCAAGACTCCTGAGGAAGCGTGGTCTGGTTATAAAGTGGACCTTAGCCATCTGCGGGTGTTCGGATGTAAAGCTTTGTCTCTTATACATGAAAGCAAACGTGACAAATTAGATGCAAGGTCAAAACATTGTATTTTTGTTGGTTATGCTGAACACTCGAAGGGCTATAGGTTATTAGACCCTCTTTTTCTTAGAAATGTGATAACTTCTAGAAATGTGATATTTTTTGAAAATGAATTTTGTGACCTAAAAGCAGATAAGAATATTTCACACAGCCCCACTACTACTTTTTTACATGATTTGTGTGAAACTGGAACTGGATTAAATAAAATTAATGTTTTATTAAATAATGACATGTGTGTAACACAGTCTAATGAATCTAATGATAATGATATTTTAAGTAATAATATTTCTAATAATAATGAGTCTGATAATAATATTTTAATGAATAATGACATAAATTCCAATAATGTTTTAGTTGGTGATAGCTCTAATGAGACTGAAAATATTAATGAGACTGAAAATATTAATGATATTTATATGCAAAATTCTAATGTAGGCAATTTTTTCAGATAAGGATCTGTCATGGAGCAGTGCTGCTGATGACCAAGTGCCGGGTGACACTTCAATGTCGTCATCTCCCAACGTGCTTTCTGGTCGAGGGGAAGAGACACGGCTTGAGCCAGAGCCTGTGTCTGACAGCCAGTCATACGTGCCCTCGTCGTCATCATCATGGAGCGAGCGTAATGTTCGAGGGGAAGTTGTGCTCGAGCCGGAGCCAACGACCGCCTGCGAGCGACGCGAACATCCCGCGCGCAGCACGCGCAACACGAGACCAATCAGGTATCATGATTATGATTTGTCAGACTCGTCTATGCTAGTCAATAATGTATGTCAGATTAGTGAACCTTTTTCATATGAGGAGGCTATGAGAGGCCCTCAGAGGGAAGAATGGCTGTCTGCCATGCAATTGGAATATGATTCTTTAAAATCTAATAATGTTTGGACGTTAGTGGATAGACCTTTAGATCATAATATTATTAAAAGTAAATGGGTATTTAAAGTTAAAAATCTGTCTTCAGGAAATAATAATAGTGATATTAAATTTAAGGCACGACTTGTTGCACGTGGTTTCTCTCAGAAACGAGGCATTGATTATGATGATACGTTTGCACCTGTGGTACGCCATTCTACTATGCGTATTTTATTTTGTATTGCTAATGAGTTAGATATGGAAATTGAGCATGTAGATATAACCACAGCTTTCCTGCATGGAGATTTAGCTGAACAAATTTATATGGAACAGCCTTTAGGATTCTCATGTAATAAGAACAAAGTTTGCCTTCTAAATAAAAGTATTTATGGCCTTAAGCAAGCCAGCAGGGTCTGGAATACTAAAGTAAATAATGTTTTAGTAAATAATGGTTACATGCAAAGTAAATGTGAGCCTTGTATTTACATTAAGAGATCAGATAAGAGCTTAATAATTATCGCTCTCTATGTCGACGATTTTTATATTTTTTGGAATAACAAGCATGAAAAAGAAATATTATGTAAATTGTTAAATTCAGAATTTAATTCTAAACAATTAGGAGAGCTAAAAACTTGTTTGGGTATTAAGGTGTCAAGAGACAGAAAATGTGGTACTTTAATGTTGTCTCAGTCTGACTATATAAAGAAATTATTGTCAAAATTTAATATGTCAAACTGTAATGGTGTATCTAGTCCAATGATAACTAATTGTAGACTTGAAAAACCCAAGCAAGGTGCTGATTGTTTATCAGAAAATGTTTATCCTTTTAGAGAACTGATCGGGTCACTGATGTATTTGTCTGTTTGCTCTAGGCCTGATATTAGTTTTGCTTTGTCACAGTTAAGCCAATTTTGTAATTGTTTCACAAAAGATCATTGGATAGCTGCGAAACGAATTCTGCGATATCTGTTAGCAACCATTGATTATTGTCTTGTGTTTGTTAAAAGTGGAAATTTTAACATTTCAGTTTTCGCAGATGCAGATTTTGCAAATGATTGTGATAGAAAGTCTTACAGTGGTTTTGTAATTAAAATAGGTGGCTCAACTGTAAACTGGGAATCTCGTAAACAACAATGTATTACATTGAGCAGCACTGAAGCTGAATATTTGGCTCTTGGCGATGCCTGTCGCGAACTCTGTTTTGTCAGGAATTTCATGAATGAAATTTTCGATAAACAATTGTGTTGTACACTCTATAGCGACAATCAAAGTGCGTTGAGACTCCTGGAGATACGTGAATATTGTCACAAAAGAACAAAACATATAGATTTAAAATATCACTATGTTAAAGAAATTGTTAAAAAGTATAATATTGTGACTAAGTATTTGCCTACAGATAAAATGACTGCTGATATTCTTACTAAAGCCTTGTCTGGTCTTAAGCACTCTAGCTTTGTGTATAATTTAAATTTAAGGAGTATAGAGTCATAGGATTGTTGCATAATTATCTGCATGTATGATAGAGTTATGGCATAAATATCTGCATGTGTTATGTATGTGAACCATGTGTTGTTTATTGGTTCTTTGAATATTATTATGTAGTGTGAGGGGAAGTGTTAATGTATGAGCATCTTTATTCACCCTACATTGTCTATGGTTGTTAGATATTTAAAAACTGTTTTTGTCTCTGATCCTTCTTCTTATTATGGCTGCCTAACATGTAAGTCGCATATTTAATTAAACTGTTTCCTGAAGATATTTCGGCTTCTCATTCAGCTCCACCACTCCGCTTACCTTGACCACATCAGGGGCTACTCCGAAATTCGATTTTCGAAGTTCGTTTCGTTCCGTTCCGCTCACACTAATAGTCATTAATTTGAGAGTGAAAGGGACGGTATGACACGAAGTTTGAAAATCGAATTTCGGAGTATAAGGCCTTTACTTAATATCGAACGATGGCCGACTCTAGTTTGTATATCTGGCAACCCTTGTCTAGAAGCTCCAATGTCTTTGTTATTAAAATGAAGACTTGGCTTAAAGGTCCAGAAACCAGGCCATAAAATTACAAAAAAAAAAAAAAAAAATCCAATGTCTTTGGCTTCTAGTTAAGTGTTGCCAGATTATATAATTTAATATCCACGATGTTCGAAATTTCTGCAATTTCGAATTTACCCCAATGCACCTTAGACATCATGAAGGTTTATTTAAACAAATACAATAGGGTAAAACTAATTTTCTCTCATTCCGAAGCTGACCTTCATTTACGACTTATATGCCAGGATTATACTATTAATAAAGTTATTGAAAGGTTGAACATAAAGACGATTTTTTTATATACCTATCAAATTGATCAGATTGTAATAAAAATAAATATTTCATCACAAAACCATAACTTCAAACACATTTTTGTATCAATCTAGCTAGATAATCGGATTCAAATAATGAAATTAAATACAAAGTTACATTGGACGGTAAACACAAATCATAAAGTCAAAGATTTAAATGCCAAAAAAATGTATACCTACCTAATTAATATGATTGTGAACCAGACAATCGATGTGTGTGTAGATAAATCAATGTATATAACTGTATACTGTCACACTCGTATTTTAATGATTTTTATTACAGTAGCATAAACTACTATTATTCGTTTCAGTCGTGTCAGCGCATGCGATTTATTTTTATTTCATTCTTTAAAATGGCTCGCTCAAGCTCTCGTCTCCAATCTCGCTCGGCTCGGTTGAGTTGACTAATCGTACTCGGTTCGGCTCGACTCGGCTGGAAATGAGAATGACAGACAGCGACAGCGAGCGAGCACAAATTGTCAAACAAATTTAGATTTAGTTAGTCCGTCATATTTGTTTCACTTAGTGCTTGTCCTGTCTTGAAAATTATTTGTAACTCAATAAAATCATGCCCTAAAATCAGTTAACAAATCCCATCACCAATGTTATAAAAACATCTTTCACTACTTGGTACGTGCGATTAGTTACGTAAATTTGTGGCGGCACATTTTGACTGCTGCCCGTGCTTGTAATTGAATAATTTTAAATTGCGAGTTCAATTGTCATATAAATATGTCATATTGTTCAATATTTTCTGACCTTGTAGCATTATTCATCTTAAAATTAAAAAAAAAAACGTGAACAGATTAATGGAATCCACTGACATTGAGATACTTATTGATTTCTGTTCGAACACAATATTTAATTATAATAAATTTGAAATGTGTCAATCAATATGTCTATCTGCTCAAATGTCCATACGTTTAATTGAATTGGATTCATGTAACAGTCCAGCTTTTTAATATAATTCTACATTTGTTTTTTAATTATGTTTATATTTTTACAGTCCCTCCAAAAACAGAAAAACTAGCCACTACCACAATGTCCGTAAAGGCAGCTGACGCAAAATCAGAGCCCCCAGCCCCACAGAAGTTTGCGTAAGTAACTTAGTACTGTTACAAAACAAGAGCTAAAGAGCTAGGAGCTTTCAAGACTCCTAAATCAAGTCAATTGAAACCACAACAAAGTTCATGTAATTACTTCAAATTGTGGAAAATATTGTGGTTTATTACTATTCAATAATCATAATTACAGCCTTACAAACAATTTATAATCTATTGACCAGCTTTTATGGAGAGGAGTCAGGAGTCAGAAATATAATACATAAAGGCATCAATTATTGTAACTGGTTTGATTTCAAGGCCACTCCTTGACTATGAATCTTAAATACCGAGCTAGCTCTTATGCTAATCAATTCAACTACTGTATAGTTTTCTTATCTGCATAAGCCTCGCTATGCATTATTAAGGTACACAAAATTTACTTGCATCAGTATTTAAACCAAATAGCATCAAGAATAAACTAATATTTCTGTTGTTTGACAAGGAAGTAGTGATTTGTATTTATATATCTATCAAACAATTTTACAATATCTATTGTTTGTTAATGTAGATACCTAGTTAAAAAAAATGCAGTCATACATACAGCTTTTTAATACTTTAATGTCAATATTGTAATTGAATCTTTCCTTCTATTCAATGATAAGATTTTTTCTGCTCCTTTAATATTCAGCAATATTGCTATTTCCTTTGGCACATTGCCTGCTTGGTGTGGGAGACCCAAGACTCATTTGGCAATGGCAACAATAATAAAATCATTAATGAACAAATACTTTAGTAAACAATGTAGGACACGCTCAGGGACTTTTAAATTACTGTTGGCCACGTTACACCTATTTAACTTCACTGTAACCTACTTAGTTATATGTAGTTTGATCTGATATAAATATATGTAAGTACTTATTACTACTGTTTATGTGTTTCATATGTAAAGTTGTTTATGTGATTTTATATACTCTACATCATCAATTTACCTTGTCTACTGCTACACTGGGGTCAAAATGGATACTCACTTCAACTACTGGATACAGCCAGGATCCGCAAGAACATGCTAGGTAGGTACCGAAAGTGTGTTTTTTTTTAAATTAACATGTTATTAACATAGATTTAAGAAATAAAAAATATCTTTAACTATAATGTAATACTAAAAACCTATATATACTTATATCGCCCAGGTTGTTGCCATGGGGCAGGGTGCCCATAAGGCTGGCTGTGTTTTCTCGTTGTATACCAATTGCAATTGCAATGGTGTTGCCCGAGAAAAGAGGCAGCCCTTTGGTCACCTTTGGATCTTTACAACTTTTTTATTTATATTGTATTTATTAGTACCTATTATTATTAATTACTACAATGTATCTACTTAACTCTGACTACATCTACTAAGTGATGTGATGATTTTCCATACTCATTCAGGATTTCTACAACCGTGGTGGTAAATCTAGCTTGAAAAACAGACAAAAAATTGTAGTTGCTAGCAGGATAACACAAGTTATTTATGCAAGTTTTAGACAAAAAACATTGAGTACTCCATTATTTTAATTTAGTGTGAAGGCCACATCATTATAGTTACTGTTAAGAATGAACAAATTATAATAATAATACGATTCTGCCTTGTAAAATAAGACACCTAATTATGACATGTATGTGGCTGGTTAAGCGCTTTGAAATTTGAAATCTATTTTGAAGTTTCTGCCATAGTTATGTTGAGATACTGCGTTGGGTGGATCAATTATTTCTTGCTGTAATTCTGTCCCATCAGCAATGGGACAAAAGTAGTACAGTGTGTTAGAAGAAATGTTGTCTCATTATACTATCATGCTTAATAGATGACCAATTATGGAAGAGGCTTAAATGCACCGCAAATTTTAAACCTGTAAGCTTATGTTTTAGAGTGTGAGAGGAGAATGTAACCATAGTAACCAGTGGCAAGAAAAAGCTGATCCACCAACTGGCATCCTTCTATTCATATTCTCTATAAGCTAAGCATGTATACTTACTTAGTGACGGTGGTTAAAGGGGGTTCAAAGACGTGTTGTCTCACGCGGCAGCCTTTGGTAGAAGCATGTCAGTACCTAGTTTATAATTATAATATATATGTATATAATAAATATGATGAATATTTTCAGACTGCTACCAAAGATCATCAATGGCGGCATCGCGGGTATCATCGGCGTGTCCGTGGTCTTCCCCTTAGATCTGGTGAAGACTCGTCTGCAGAGTCAAACCGTAGGCCCCAATGGTGAAAAGCAATACAAAAACATGTGAGTACAGTATACTATATTTGAAAATACATCCTACTGATATTATAAACGCGAAAGTTTGTAAGTATGGATGGATGGATGTTTGTTACTCTTTCATGTAAAAACTACTGAATGGATTTGGATAAAATTTAGAACAGAGATAGCTGATACCCTAGATTAACACATAGGCTATTTTTATCCCGGATAATTGCTTAGTTCCCGCGGGATAGCGAAAAACTATTTTTTTCCAGACGAAGTCGCGGGCAACAGCTAGTTATCCATAATCCTTCCATGCTGTTTTGGGAGCAAAGAAAAAACATACAATGTATCAGTTGCTTCTCTTCTCGCCCAGACACCATACCATCGAGGGATTGGGCGAAAATCTTAGGAATCATGTTATAGGCGATGCGGCTAGCAACCCCTTTCCATTTATACGCCCATCGTGCTAAGCGAGGCCTTCAGGTCTTGTTACCTCTGGCTCTTATCTACCCCATAAGGGATAAAGATGTGATTTATGTATGTATGTATGTATCCATATGTAGTTATCCATAATGCTACCCACTCCACATACGATTTCTATGTGTTAACAATAGGCATTAGGTTAGGATACTATGACATCCCCATTTAATGTTGCTATACTAAAACTTGAGCATCGTGATATCTATACAAGGTCTTCCAGAACTACTAAAAAAATAAAATCAGGATTTTTTAATTATGCTTGAGCTTGACAAATGTTACCATGCATTTTGTCGATGTTCTAAGTGTACGACGTCAATGTGGTGACGTGATTTTGAATCCAAAACTATGACGAAAAATGTGTACAATTTCATAAAAAAGTATAATAAGTAAAACTTATTTTTACCCGACTACGGCAAAACCAAAAGTGTGTTATGATTTTGACATGCTATGTTATGTATGTACCAGTGGCGTGGCGTCCATAAAACTCGATTCCCACTGGCTTGCCTATCTTAAGGCAGTTGGGCACTTTATTTCCAGAATTAGAGGAAAAGGCTAGCTAAATTCCCTTCGGCTTGCCTTCTGATATACGTATGTAGTTACCCGATTACGGCAAAAAAAAGAGCGTTATGATTTATAGAGGCTGTGTATGTGTGTATGTATGTATGTTCCCCTGTTCCCTCATAGCTCCTAAACTACTTATCAGAACTGGACAAATGAGGTATCGGTAGAAGCGTCTTGATGTCCCCTGGTTATATAGGCTATATGACGTGTAATTAAGTTATATTGCAATGAGCTCAAGCAGAGAATAAATCGAAACAAGGGAGGCTGTCGTACAAGGAGACCATACAGCCGTCTTTGTTACGCTGTAATGTAATGGTAGCGATGCCCGACAATGGGTGACCCCAGGCAGAAGAAGAATTATGGGGATCCCATTATTTTCTGAAGGTGTCTCGAAACGAGGCGAAACATAAAAATCGGTTTCGAGTAGCGACAGTTAAGATTCGATAATGATGTTGAATTTTCTTTTTGTTCAGGGTGGATTGCTTCAAAAAAACCTATGCTGCCGAGGGGTACTTTGGCATGTACAGAGGATCTGGTGTGAACATTTTGCTCATCACTCCAGAGAAGGCTATCAAGCTGGCCTGCAACGACATGTTCCGATACCACCTCACTCTAAAGGACGGGTGAGTGAGTTCATTTTACACAGTGGCGGAAATAATAATATCACTGATGCCTTGCTGTCTGTGTAAGAGTGCTTGTTGGCCAACGAAAGGGCTTTTACCTGATGATCAATTAACTATTTAAAACTGACTCATCATTATTAGCTTGAATAGCTTTTATTATCTGTTATCCTGAAGAAACGTAAAAATGTGTGACGAAAAGTACTGATGCTGCCTTTTACAATGCTTATGCAATTCTAAAAAAAAATCATCAATCAGATTAAAATCTACGGGCAATCTGTTAGAACAGTGTCAGAGATTACATGGTTTATCGTTTATTGCAGTGACAACGAGCGCTCTTATTTTTATACATGATCTGACTAAAAATATGGATCAAATGACATTATTATGATGTCGTCAGCTGAGCATAGATAATGTTTATTTTTATTACATTTTACTACCATCTTATCAGTTCTATTTCATAATTTATTATAAAGAAACTGTTTTATTTAATATAGCCGTAGTATACTTACTGTAGATTCGACGAGCATTTTTGTGCGAGTTATATATTCTTAAAAATTGTTATTTTAGATATGACTTACGCAAGATATAATACACGCGATTCGCGTCAAAATTATAAGCTCGTAGGTATATAGCCTGGGTTTTTTTCATATGTTGCCACATGTAATTATTCTGATGTCTTTCGTGTTACCCCACTGCCTCCCCGGGACGCCATGGCGACGTCCTCAGCTACGTAACCTATACAAATCAGACGTCGCCAAAGCGTCGTCAAGCGAGTGACAGCTAATACATTTCTATATGAATTGTTTGGCTACGGTAGCTGATGATGTCGCCATAGCTTCCCGGCGAGACAGTTCTCGTAAAGGTCTTTGCCCACTACACCGTACCGTACTATGACCGTACCCGTCACCCAGTACACCTTGCCTTGCCTCATTAGTACGATTCAGGGATGTTGCGAATATTCGCATCCGCATCCGCACATGCGGAACACCCGCATCTGCATCCGCATCCGCATAAATTGATGCGGAGCTGAAGCGGATGCGGATGTGTAGCAGGTCGCGACATGAAAGAAAGGGGAGGGCCCGGCGAGTGGCACGTGTCGACCGCGCGTGCTGATTGACCAATAGGAAAGCGGTAATTTTGTTTCGGACTTCGGTGAATCGGTGACGTTGACGCGGCTCGCTACTGTTTGTTGTGACAACTGACAAGATCTGACTCGGGCTACTCCGCATCCGCATCCGCATCCGCGGATGTGAGCCTCTTAAAATCCGCATCCGCGGATGTGGAAAAAAGTGGATCCGCAACATCCCTGGTACGATTAGACAAAGCAAGGTGTACTAGTGACAGTTGCGGTCAAAGTACGGTACGGTGCTGTGGGCAAATACCTTAAATAATCTTGTTTTGTTCCAGGACACTGCCGATTCCGCGTCAAATGCTGGCGGGTGGCATGGCGGGCGCGTGCCAGATCGTCATCACGACGCCCATGGAACTGCTCAAAATCCAGATGCAGGATGCCGGCCGACTCGCCGCTGCGGCTAAAACAGGTTAGTAGCAGTAGTGTAACTACCTATTATAGGATGGCAGGACTGCCAAAATTCCACGATACCCCCGCTCTACGGGGCCCCGAACAGGTCGGGTCTAGAGCAGAGAAGGGACTATAATGCACTTCTTTATATAATGTATTAAAGAAGGAAAGACATCCATCTGATGAATTTGCCAAGGACCCCAGAAATTATAGTTAAGCCGCTGGTTAGTGGCTAGCAGACAACTAAAAGTTTAACAGTCACCCTCAAAAATTTCAAAAATGGTAAAGAATATATATCTCGTAATTTACGACCTGATAGTTATGTACTGTATACAAGTTAAACATAGGGTTTACATCGTTATATCGCGTATTATTAGGTTGTAAATCGGTGTACCCACTTTTATAGCTACCGAAATTAGTATTTTGTGTAGTGATCATTTAAGTCCATATTTCGACACATTATTCAAAAGACACGTTGCTGAGGTGCTAAATGTAAGATTTGATAACCTTCAATAGAATATGTTTAACACAATCCTATTATGGTTATTTGAATATACATTATATTCTAATAAAGAAGTGTTAAATGCACTATAATGCTCAAACAAAACCTATGCTTCTGTTACCCCCATATTATATAACCTAATATTATAAATTTGAAAGTTTTTGAGGATGTTTGTTCTCTTTCAACCCAGAACGGCGGAACATATCTGGGTGACATTTGGTACAGAGATAGATTAAATATAGTCTTTAATATATTTATTATGTAGGCTATTTTTTATCCGGCAAATTTTGTTCCCACACTATAAGTAACAATAAGTAAATAGTCGCTCGCTCACCTGCAGGCAAGAATGACTAATATTATAAAAAAAAATTCTAAATGTCAGTGAAAATTAGAACACAGAAAAATCCGAAAAGTAAAGCTATGGCCGGGAATCGAACCCGGAACCTCGTCATTCCGTGACGCGTGCTATACCCCTACACCACCCATAGCAGGTGGGTAGTCTCCGAATTTTTCTACCTGTTACTAACTTGTCACGTGATCTTTTTGTTACTATGCGAATTTTTGTCGCTAAGCGTCATCTGTTTGAATGATGTGTCTGTACGACACAATTACAAACTCCCATGGAACATCTACTGCTCACCAGGGACGAGAGAAGGCGCTGTTTTTCAAATGATAGTACCTAATATTATAAATGTGAAAGTAACGTCTATTATAGACCTTTTCACGCTTAAACCGTTAGACCGATTCACCTGAAATTTGGAATACAGATTTAATCCCGGGCAAGGTCATAGGATAATTTTTATTATATAACAGCTAGTTTTATTATAAATGGAAATGTTTTTAGAGTGCCGAACGGAAGGAGTCTTTGACTTGCATACAAAATACGACAGATGGCACCGCACGTCATATAACAAGCGATTGAGTTTTTTGGTGAGTTGGTCGAGAGTCCAGGTAGTTAGGACGCTCGGCGCGTATAGCCTTGAAGCACGGGTTCAAATCCCGTCCGGCATTCGCAAGTTTTTCGTCTAGATATATGTAATCTATCTCTATCTCTATACTAGCTTTTGTCCGCGACTTCGTCCCAGATAACGTCAAAGTGACATACCACCTTCATCCACTAATTTCTTCAAATATTAGGTCATTATTTCCTATCCCGTTCTTTTATCCCGTGGAAAATTTGCAAAATCCCGTCTGAGTGATGCTCTTTGATCTTCAAGGAATATGTCTGCCAAATACCAAGGATCTGTATTAAGTAGCAAATAATATAATGATTCTTATCCAACGGGAATTTCGCAAGGTCCAAAAATCAGTTTTCAGAGATCGTAATTGTATGTGAAATTTAAAGATTCTAGAAAAAGAAAAGTATCCTATTACCGTCTCCTGGTTCTAAGCTACCTACCCACCAATTTTCAACCAAATCGGTTCAGCCGTTCTTGAGTTATAGTACCTACGTATTCTCGATCAGGGTAACGTGACCCTGACGCGAGTTTAACATTTTTTACCCATCCCAAAAAAAGTGCACAACGCCGCTAAGGAAGTTTGCACAAAAACGGACGGGGGCCAAGCCGCGGGTAAGGCAACGTCTAGTTCAGTGGTTCTTACCCTTTCAGACATGAGGGACCATTTGACTAAATTTTTGTCTTGCCAAGGACCACCTAAGTAACTACAAAAAAATCTAATGTATGGCTTCGATCGGCTCCAATGGATGGAATTGCACATTCACGCGTTGTGTCTGGTTGTCACTTGTCCAATTATTTATTAGATTGGCCCCGCGGACCATTTTGGATGCTTCCAGGGACCACCAGTGGTCCGCGGACCACTGGTTAAGAACCACTGGTCTAGTTACTTAAATATATATCGTCAAAATGTATGTACGCGTGCAGAACTTCCAAACGACTGCACCAAATTGTACCTATCATTATTTTTTTATTGTGTTTGTTTCTGTCTACAAGGTTCGTATAAAATAAAAATTAAAAAAAAAGTGAACACCAGCTAGATTTTTGTTTTCGCCAAACAGGCATACTGCTGTATAAACAAATTGTATTTTGTGTATTGCAGAGGGCAGGACAATAGAGCGCATCACGGCGATGCAGTTAACACGGAGGCTACTGAAAGAGCGCGGCATAGTCGGCCTGTACAAAGGCATAGGCGCCACGGGCGCTCGAGATGTGTCCTTCAGCGTCGTATACTTCCCCACCTTCGCCATCCTCAACGATTTGGGGAAGGGTCCTAATGGCACGCCTTTCTGGTAAATTTAACGTTAATCAAGGCTAGCGTTAAGCAAGGTTTTAAGGGCCATTACAAACTACATTCCGACTGTAACATAACTGCAACTGCTGTCTGCCTAAACATTTCCGTCTTATTTAGCAGTGCAACGACGATGGATATTTCGATTTTTCCACGGGGTTGGAATTTATATATAAAATCCCGAAATATCAACCACAGAGTCGAAATGTATAAGTATGTATTTGTCAATAAAAGTATGTTTATCCGTTGCCTGTACCACAGTGTAGGTTTTACTTAGTTTCTTACGTGGTCAATTGGTGTCAATTGTCCCAAGGTTTTAAGACTAACTGTCCGTGCATTTTATGTAATGCATTGAAGATCTTGCTTGATACGTCCATGCAGCACAAATGTACAGAATCATAAATTTCTGACGTCATATAGACGTGGCAGAGCTAGCTTGACCGTACATCATTCAGTATGCTTCAATCTTTAAAACTACGCAACGGATTTTGCGGTTTTTTTTTAATAAATAGAGTGATTCGAGAGGAAGGTTCATATGTATAATACGCAGAGGAAGTCGCGGGCAGAAGCTAGTTACTTATAATGCATGGACAGTTAATGTTAATTAGTACCTACATTACATTCCGAGGGTGGTGAAAAGAATGTCTCAAATCGCAGGAATTCGGCGCAGAGTTTTTTTTCTTTATCACCGCACGACGTGAAATTAATTGTTATTTTTACTTTGCGCAGGTGGTCATTCATATCAGGCTGTGTGGGTGGCTCGACCGCGGCCTTAGTCGTCAACCCGCTTGATGTGGTCAAGACTCGCTTGCAGGCCCTCGCCAAAGGCGCCCCGCAGTACAAAGGCATCCTCGACTGCGTTACGTAAGCAAACGCTATCAATTACATAGCCGGGTACTGGATAGAGACGTAAACAATTTTTTTTTCTAGTAAAAAGTACTGGCTAAATTATGACAAGTGGCAAGTGGCCAAAATTAATGTAAGGTGACTACTACCTAACATTCAGGCGTCATATTCGTGCGTTCGTTTGCGCACACGCGACGTTGGCCGAGTTAAACGCCAACGTCACACATACTCAACACAGGGCCCAGAATTAACAACGTGCTTCGCTACCAAAGACGGCTTTGTTGAATTTCCATACATATCAAGCCTGTAAGGGGGCGACATCGTTTTACGCACGTGTGCTCTAGATTACTGGTCACCATGATCATAAACTCCGAAAAAAAAACAGCTTACAATTTTACTTCGTCACTTTTTTCTTCTTCGGCAGTTCGTCACTTTTTTTCATTTAGGTATGTATGGGACGAGACGAACAGGAAAAAAACCGTAGTAAAATCTGGGACACATTTTTTCTTGTATGAGAATCGATAGGGTAAACGACTCTTAGTAAGAAAAACCCAAAATATTTAAATTCTGGAAAAAATGTACATGTGTGGACTTTTTTTTGGAAAACTTAACTATTTCATAGGATATTTCAGAAAATAGAAATTAATGTCCGTCATTCCCGCGAGTAAAGCATAACACAGCAGCGACACACATTGTCGATTCCTTGGTATATGGCATTCAAGTATCATGATATTGCCACTTTCAACATGAAACTACCGTGAGACTCACTCATAATTACACATAAACGGATAACTCACGTATAAAAAGTCGAGTGATGCTCGACATGTTTCGGACTATTTCGTAGTGCTTCTTCCTGGAGCGCTGGGTTGTTCGTTTCGCTGCCGCCGGGGCGAGCGCTCCAGGAAGAAGGACTACGAAATAGTCCGAAACATGTCGAGCATCACTCGACTTTTTATACGTGAGTTATCCGTTTATGTGTAATTATCATGATATTGATTGAAATAACTTATTATTATTTTGTGTACAGAACAATCCTGAGAACGGAAGGGCCAACGGCGTTCTTCAAAGGAGGCGCGTGCAGAATGATGGTGATCGCGCCTCTCTTTGGTATCGCGCAGACCATCTATTACATAGGACTCGCTGAGAAGATTTTCGGGTTGTAAACTAAAACACCAAGTCTGCTCAAGCGTTGGAGTTTAACAACTGACTCAAGATCGAACTAAGAACATAACGTGGAAGTAAGGTATACGCACTCTCACATCGCTGGTGAAGTTAGCATTCGTGCGTTGTTGGATGCAAACTGCCGCAGTATTTTATTGCCTAGCTAAACAGAAATCCGTTGACCACTAAGATGTAAGCCGGTAGTGTCATGGAATTTTAGAAGTCCATAGCTTTTCTTTTAGTCGTATGCATAAAACGATAAACAAGTATCTTATTAGTATGTATGTTTCGAATTCCTACCTTACATCACTTGGAAAATAATAATAATTATATACACGACTAGCTTTTGCCCGCGGCTTCGCACGCGTGAACCATGAGCATTTCAAAGAAGCTAGCAATTAAGCAACCGAGCAACCAAACCTGCAAGCTTTCAAGCATACATGCAAGTATGCAAGCAGGCATGCAAGCCTTCAAGCATGTAAGTATGCAAGCAGGCATGCAAGCAGGCATGCAAGCAGGCATGCAAGCAGGCATGCAAGCAGGCATGCAAGCAGGCATGCAAGCAGGCAAGCAAGCATGCAAGCAAGCGTGCAAGCAAGCATGCATGCAAGTAAGCACCCATGCAAGCAAGCATGCATGCAAGTAGGCAAGCAAGCATGCAAGCAAGTGTGCAAGCAAGCATGCATGCAAGTAAGGACCCATGCAAGCAAGCATGCAAGCATGCATGCAAGCAAGCGTGCAAGCAAGCATGCATGCAAGTAAGCACCCATGCAAGCAAGCATGCATGCAAGCAGGCATGCAAGCAGGCAAGCAAGCATGCAAGCAAGTGTGCAAGCAAGCATGCATGCAAGTAAGCACCCATGCAAGCAAGCATGCAAGCATGCATGCAAGCAAGCGTGCAAGCAAGCATGCATGCAAGTAAGCACCCATGCAAGCAAGCATGCAAGCATGCATGAAAGCAAGCATGCATGAAAGCAAGTATGCAATCAAGCATGCAAAGCAAGGACTCAAGCAAGCATGCAGGCCAGCCCCCGCATTGCCCCGCTGCCTTAATTTTTCTGAAACTGTAAATATTGCAGGATTTTTATAAAACAAACCTAACCTAACCTATAGGGCTGTCCTAAAATACATCCTAAATAGCTTTTGCCCGCGACTTCGTACGCGCTAAGATGTAAAATGAAAAAATAAGTTTTTTCCCGTTCCCGTGGAAATTTTGGGGAGTGCTTTCGGAGTACACTTAAAGCCTTTAAAGAAACCAATCCGGTTTTTTCCCGTCCTTGTGGGCGTTTCGGAAAATCCTTTCTTAGTGTTCCCCTACGCTCCCGAATAAACCTACGTGACAAATTTCAACTTTCCCCCGCTTTTCGTTTTTCCCGTTTCCGTAAGAATTTAGCCAAATAAAGCATTTCCCGAAATTCTTACGGGAACGAAGAAGAAGAATTTTGGGAAATTATCTCATAATGCTCCCCTACACTCCCCAAGGAACCCACTTGCCAAATTTCAGCTTTCTACGACCAGTAAAACGTAAAATCCTGTTTTTTTCCCGTTCCCGTGGGAATTTTGGAAAGTACTCTCTTAATGCTCCTCTACATTCCCGAAACATCCTACATGCCGAATTTCAGCTTTCTGCAACCAGAAAACGAAAAGTCCCGTTTTTCCCGTTCCCGTGGGAATTTCGGGAAATCTTTTTGTAGCGCTCCCCTACACTCCCCAAGGGAAATTGAAGGCCAAATTTCAATTTTATACGACCAGTAAAACGAAAAATCGATCCCGTAGAACTGAATACATAAATCCCGTTTTTATCCCGTGGGAATTTCCAAAAAGCATTAAAACATTATTTTACTATTATAATCACCTACTTCTATGCCAAATTTGAAGTCTAGTAATTATAGTTCATAGGATTTCGTTAAACTGAATATATAAATCCTGTTTTTTTCCTTATCCCGTGGGAATTTCCAAAAATCCTGAAATGAGTTTCTTAGTTTTGTAATCACCTACTTTTGTATCAAATTTGAAGAGTCTACTTATTATAGTTACTGTGATAGCGTCACTCGGAATCGAATATATAATTCCCGTTTTTTCCTTATCCCGTGGGAATTTCCAAAAATCCTTTCTTAGCGGATGCCTACGTCATAAGATCCACCTGCATGCCAAATTTCAGCCCGATCCGTCCAGTGGTTTGGGCTGTGCGTTGATAGATCACTATGTCAGTCAGTCAGTCAGTCAGTCAGTCAGTCAGTCAGTCAGTCAGTCACCTTTGAATTATATATATATAGATTTCACTAAAATACGGCACTCAAGTTTATGAACTTTTAAACTTATGTTTCTTATTTATTTCATACTTTATTTCGTACTTTATTAAATTATGTGTACCTATTTATTCAATTAAATTATTTATATTTATTAGAGTTCAGTAAGTAGGTAGGGCCCACATTTTTAGACGATGTTGCAACTTGTCATCTTGCATTTTGAGCAATTCATTTTCTGTGTTTTATAAACGGCAAATATTTGAAAATGTGATTAAAGTTTTTTTTTGCAAAAACAACAGGAAGTTTAAGAGTAATCGAAAAAATTGAAAAGTTCTACAAAATCGGAGCAGACAGAGAGAACAAAACGCTAAGAGTGTAAAGTCGCTAAAAATTTGGGCTCAGATGGTCAAGTTCATGCGTTGTTATTATTTATTGACTGCCAGTTAAACTCACTAACAAACCCAGTTGCTTTTTAATTTTAATTATCACGATGCATTTTATATCATTGTTTTATTTTTATATATCGGATAGTTGCAGTGCTAAAGCTTTAGGCGACATTATTATGGCTAGGCTGTTGGAAGTCTTATGAATACAGGGACGAAAACTAGTTCTGCCGCAACCCATGCCCAGTTAAATTAAATATTTTTATAATTTCGTTTTAGGAATCACTGTTACGCTTATAGCTCAAGTTATTGATACGCATAGGATATTGTTGACATACCTGGAGCAATTCAACGTGATATTACATTATTTAGTTTTTACCATTGTTTTATTTAGTTTAAGATTAGGGCTTGTTAATGAAATTAACTTAAACGTGTACTATATATTTTCTGTAAACAATTTTGAAAACAATTACGTCAGTGACAAACTTAGATTATAAATTTCATTTTAAATTGTGCTTATTTCATAATAATTTTACATCTTTCTTAATTTTACTTATAAAATAATTTTAAGTCTGTACCTAATGGTCGATGAAGTTGAGTGATACCTTTTAGAACGTCTTTGAGGAGTTATCCATAACTGAATAAATATTCTTTATTAATGCGTGTTTTGAAATGTTGGTGTGTTTAAACAATTATAATGACAATAATATCATGTATGTTAACTAGATAGCATGATAATGATAAATAATTACAAGCGGCAGAAAAAGCCCGAGTTTTAAATATTATGTCAATTGAGCAATCTATGAGATTGTTATTGTATTGAATCCATGAAGTTTATACTTATCTCCATTTTATTGATAAGATTAATATGTGACTTGCCACTGCCGACACAGTTTTTTGTGCTACGCAATCAAAGTTCAAATATCCTTGAAATGTATTTTAAAGTTAGTTACTCGGATACTTGTATATGCAAAAAATCCGTATCGCTAATTGTCACACCTATCAAAGTTTAAAGTTATCAATGTTCTGACAGTAACTACTAGTAAAATACTAGTATGAGATAGTTCAATGTAGTTATATGATATGATATTGAATTAATGTTGTAGGATGCTTGCTGCTTCCGTGTTTCTCCTTTGCGCTGTAGTTGATGAATGATACAATCATATTTATCTTAACAGTTATGCGGGCATTTACTGATATTTTTTTGGACAATAATATAACTTGCCAATGTTGTTAAAGTAACTATAAAATTACAATGAGTTTGTCGCACTATAATTTAAAAAATATCCATAACATGTCAATTAACAATTAATACTCTCATCTTTCGGATTTTTGCCATGGCCTAAACAATCTGATCATCGAGTTGATAATATCAATCTGGTGTCAAACTATCAAACCGAGTTCGTGTTTCTATAAGACTATTTTAGTTTCATTATTACATTGCGGAATGAGAACTTGTGAGATTTTCTTTCAATGATCAGATTATTGTAGTATTATCGGGCGACTGAAAAAATCCATTATTCTTCCATGACTCATAATAAAAGTACATAAAAAATTCAAGTAGCTAATTAGAATTTTAACGCATTTGACAGGATTGAGTGAATTTGAAAGAATGAAATAATGAGTCAAAGTAAAGAAATTCGATGTGCTTCTTTTAGATATAGATGTTATATATAATAAACAATGTTTATGTTACCATGTAGTTCTGTCATTTTATTTAGCAATTTAAAAACCGTTGAATGAGCACTTCATTTGAATGACAACAGTTATTATATTTTACGACAGTAAGTATGTATAAATCAAACTATACAATCAGGAACAAGTTTAAACATAATATAATAACACTATGAATACACATGGTCTTTAATGAAAAATAACTTAACACCAAAAATTTACTTTTTAGATGCAAGCTTTTTGAACTTGCATTGTCATCCGTCCTACAATATTGTGTCAACCAAATTTAAAGTCAATCGGGCCAACCGTTGAAGAGTTCCCACCTGCGGAGTCGGTCCTGGGTGGGCCATCAGAATTCTACTACCAGATTATTGTATTGTCATCTGATTTACACAAGTATGCAAAATTTGAGCTTATTTCAGCTCAATCTGATGAAGATATCTACATACATACGTTGCACGATAATAAATAAAATAAAGCAATGTATTTGTGGCATGATAGCGCCATCTAGTCTTTTTTTCTTAAAACTACTAGGTGAAATGAAATCATAACGTGGTTGCTACTCAGGTATAGATGGCGTTTCCAAGTAACAGTGTTTTGAACCGATATTTAATCCGTGCCGTGCACATGAATAATTTTCATGGCAACACTTCAAGCAAAACGTCAAAAAAGGCGACGCCGTCATAGATAAGAAATACAGTGACTGCCTGATGCCATGTAAATGTAAATCGTCTATTTGTATTTTTGCTATTCTCTAGTGTTGTAATTAATCAGGATAAAGTGATATTGGTCAACGCATAAGTAACAAGTTATAGACATGGCTACTATATGCCCCAAGAAAGACGGCGGGCCCAATGTTGAGTTTTTCCAGTCGCCGGAATCTTTGGCACAATTCGATCAAATTCGTGTTTGGTTGCAGAAAAATTGCAAAAAGGTACACCAATTACAATTTTCTATTGGTTTCAGCCAATTAGACTTTATTTCAGCGAATTCTGCTTTTGACTTAGCCGACATAATAGGGTCTATCTATAAAAGCTAACCCCTAAACAAACTTTCTATGTTGTCGTTTATTTTGTAGTTTCTATGTGGCATTTTAGTATAACTAATATGTAACTAACTATTTCACTATTGTAAATTTACTTTTCCATCGCATTACAAGTTACTAGTCTACTAGTAAAAGCATTTTCTTTCCTTTTTAGCATGTTCAAACTGACCCACCTACCAAAGAAGGCTTGGCTCAACTTGTTGTCCAGCTCATTCAGTATCAAGAAAGCAAACTCGGGAAGAATGCCACAGATCCGCCCTTCTTGAGGCTTCCGGTAAGTCTTTTCAAATATTTTTAGTCATTTTCTTATTTAAGGTTAAGTATCAGTTTAAAGGGCATAGCAATTTCATAGAATGTAAAAGAACCCTCCAATCCTTGACCTGGAAAGTAGACAGCATTTTTCAAATAAATAAGTTTAAACAACTTTAAAATTTCTTTATTGGTAAATAACAGAACAAAGATAGTGCAAATTAGCTCTCAGTATGTGGAAGCATCTGCAAATACAAATTGATTCTCTGGAAATCCACTAGTCCCAGTGTTCTCTATAGCAAATAGGGAGCCGGCTTCAGGTTCCTGTGCCAGTTCTCCCGGGCTCATCCCTACCCTGGATGTTGTTACATATAAGATGGAGAGGTCATGTCCGCCCCAAACAGCTGATGTTACTTTGGACGCTGGCATCTTATGCTGTTCCAGAAGTTTTCCAGCTCTGGAATCTATTTTGATTACCTGCAATCAATTTTAATAGGTACTTTAAGGTTTGCTTTGCCTGAGAAAAGTTACTATTTTACTTTTCAGAATTTGGTAATATTGGGTTTTTCTTTTAAAATTATGATTTTAAAAAGCTCTCCTTACTTTTTAGGGACAGTTTTGTGACATATTTTCATATAGTTTATGTGGCTTTTAAAAAAATATATCTAATTGTGAGGAAAAGTAAAAGTTTATTTTTACACATTTAGCACCAAAAACCTGTTAGACGGTTTCTCTGTTAATAGGCAGCTTGCGCTACAAAGCAGAAACATGCTTCTACCAGTCATGACTGTAGCATGTGCGTAGCAATGTATGGTAGCTAAAACTTCTCCTCTTGATAGGTACACAGTAACCAAACATTTACTTCAGGGTTGCTGTATAAAATATATTGCAAACTTTATTTCATTGTACATTTGGATCATAAATATTACTAACCTTTGCACCGTCATAACAAGCTACCCATAAATTGCCGTCTCTGTCAATTGTCATGCCATCAGGCACACCTGTTACATTGTTTGATTGGAAACTAAACAGTGTCCTTCTGTTTCCTAGAACAATTGAACAAGTCCATTTATGAAGACAAGACAGCAGCAATTAAATTAATTTAATAAGTTTCATGAAAAACTCCTTGATGTGGTTTATGTTTGGATAATGCTGATGCTATCAAATCGAAATGAAACATGTTGTAAATCTTTTATTAGTTAAAACTACTTTAAAGTAAGGTCTGGAAAGATTACAAAACAGCACAGTTTTATTTTTTAATTAACCTAACTTAAATTGATTTTGACAAGGATCGGTTGATTATCAAGAACCTCAGGAAGTATCACCAGGAAGGGCAAGAATCATGATCACACAACATTTTATGGGTCACCAGAAATCCATTAAGTATTAAAATTTATATTGAACTTACGAATAACTCCAGAATCAATATTAAAGTCGAATACGTCAATGTTTCTAGTAGGAGAGTCGATGTAGAACATGAACTTATTGTCTGCAGTCCAGGCCATGCCGTTGGATATAGATACTGGCCGAACTTTTGTTTCTGGATGAATATAGTTGTACTCGTCCATCATGTACAGAGTGCCTTGGTCTTTGTCTAAGTAAGAACCCTGTTCTTTGCCCATTGTCCCTGTAAATATAAGTATACTAGCTGTTACCCGCGGCTTCGCGCCCATAGCAGTTTTATTTCTAAATATTGTTACGTTAGAACCTTCTCCTGACAATCAGTGGCGTAACTATAGGGTGGCAGGGGTGGCAAAATGCCAGGGGCCCCTAGCTCTACGGGGCCCCGAACTGGCTTGGTTTAGAGCGCAGAAGGGACGCTGATGCACTTCTTTCTATTGAGGAAGGAGCCCCATCTGTCGAATTTGCCGCGGGCCCCAGACGTTATAGTTACGCCACTGCTGACAATAACAAACTCAACAAAAAATTAATTAGCGAAATTCACAACATTTCAATTTTAAATAATTACTAAAGTACCGACAACCATTTCGAGCTTTGTGTTTAAGTATTCCATTCCATATTTTTTTGATTTTTTTTATTACTTACTTAACGTAATATTCACAAAAATCTTCAAAAAATCCGAAGTAAGGCATCGTCGTAGTATACCTTTGCCTTCCTAATTATTTATGAATAAAAATGTCAACGTCAAAAAAAAAGGTGTCAATGTCAAATATCAGTGTTGTTTGCCGATCGATGTTGTTTGTTCGTTTTGTTTTGAAAAAGCATTGTTATATTTATTAAATTGATTTGATAAAAGTTTCGGACGGTTATGCCATGGCAGACAGCCGAAACCTTCCCAAGGTGGATTATAATGATGTTGTTGCAATACATGCGTGAAAACGACTCGTTTAACGTTGCCGAAATCCGGGGAGCTAAGGTTTTGTTGTCATCAGGGGATGCTTACGTTGAAACTTCTGTAGGCTATGTGGAAGTAAACGAGAGAATGCTGTGTGTTTTATCAAGGGCAGAGTAACTCCTGAGCACCGAGTTCGTACTAAAATGTACTCTGTTGTCGCAAGCATTAACGAGGCAGAAGAAACTATATTGGATGTAAAATGTGAAGACTGTGCTGCAAGTCAGGGTGGATGCAAACATTCAATTTGTTTTATTATGTGGCTTATTTTGTTGTCAATTATTTCCGATTCAGTCCAGAAAATGCGAATAATTAAACACCAATATCAAATCACCAAACGTCAATCAAAAATTCAAAATGACAACCCGTTATGACAACCAGTAGACAATGTAGACATCAATCTTATCTTATTTTTTTATGACCCAGGCAAAGGTAATGTGTAGATTCAACCTTACAAGCGTTTTTGAATTTTTCGAGATTTCAATATTATTTTTGACTAACTTAGAAAACAAATTTCGCGAAAAGAAAAAATATGGGTCTCCTAGTTTTCAAAGTACTATTTATTGAGCATAAGAAAACACAAGGTAAAAAAATTGAAATGTTGTGAATTGGTTCAGCCATTCAAGCGCGATGCCGTGACCAAGGGAAATAGGGATTCATTTTTATACAGATTTTATCGATTAATTACTCCTCAAGGTTTGGTCTCCCTCCAATATCAGGAGTAAAAATTCAATCGTGTTCGTCATCAAGGTCGCATGAGCAATTTCAGGTGTCTAGATTTTGGAATTATATATTTTTTAACAGGCGCCATCTAATCACTGCATATTATAAAACAAAGTCCTCCGCCGATTCCGTTGGTCTTTTCGCATAAACTCGAAAACTATGAAACAGTTCTTCATGTGGTTTACACCAATAGATAGAATGATTCACAAGGACTGTTTAGGTATATAATTTGTTTAGGTTTTGTATCAATTGGTTGAAATATAACGATAACTGTTGGAAGTGTCGGGGAAAGTCGAGCTGTCCCTGGGAAGCAAATTTTAATTCAGCGCGCATGAAGTCGCGGGCAACAGCTAGTTATGAATATGACGTTGCTATTCACTTAACTAAACTTACCGAACCAGAGTCTCCCCCTGGCGTCCGCTTTGCCGTCGTTACAGCGGTTATCAGGGAGCCCTAAATCCACCGCGCTCAGCAGCCGCAGCGCGGCGTCCCCCGCCGGCGCGTCCCATGGCATCAAATAGACCTCTGACCGCGCGCTGACCACCAGTAGCTTAGGGTTGTCCTTCACTGTTATTGCGAACGTTACGGGCCCATAACCTGTCCGAGAAGCAGAAACGATGATATCGGTGATTAGTATGAAAATAACGTTATTACTTGTGTTGTCTCAATCGGTTCCGGGATTGCGTGAGGACTCTGGTCTTTTTCCGGGATTTTTAAGCTGATACGCCTGTGCTGAGCTGAAGGATTTACAAAGCTTCGAGAATAATCCATATCATACTATAACACGCCGTCTGTACCATACGAATTGGTTCAAATTCCTTTTTCCATTTGGATATGTAGGACATACACTTGATAGTATTATTTTATATACTAGTGACTGGCATAAATACATGCTCTGCTCGCGGTTTCACCGTCGTGAAAATAATGATAGTTCCCTATCTAGACAGTAGTTTTGGCTGTGCGTTGATAAGTACTGTCAGGGCAAAAAATATTACACGTATAGTTATAGTTAAGTTAAATCGATATAATTTACGTTAATATACCAATTTCTCTCTTAGTGATGTTGCCCGTTTCTCCGTCCAGTCTGTAGACCATTTGGTTTTGGATGTCTACCCAGTACAAAGAGTTTTCTGTCTTCGACCAGTGCGGCCCTTCGAAATGAATCCCACCGCGACATACCTGCAAAATCCAACGTTTGATTGATAATATGAACTTAATTATCCCTTTCATGCTGGTCTGGGAGCAAAGAAGCAACATTGATGTAGCAGTTGCTTCTCTTCCAGCGCAGATGGTAAAAGCCCATCGAGGGAACGGGCAAAAATCTTAGGAATCATGTTATAGGCGATTCGACCATTTTTATTCCACTTTGCACCTATACGCCCACAATCACGCTAAACGTGGCGTTTTTATCTTGTTACCTCTGTATACTCTGTTTACACCGAGTGGGATATATGCGTGATTTGTGTACGTGTATGTAAGGAATTATCCACTGCCTTTGAGGCCAGTAAGCCCTAACGCGTTTTGTGAAAGGTGGTTTACTTTGAATACAACCATTGCTAAAGATCAACTTGTTGAAATAGTACTTAGGTACTAAAGTTATAGTAAAAGATACTTACATTTGTTATTAATGGTGCACTATTCGAGTTGGAGCCCCATGCACTCGCGACGGTGATCAATAAGATAATTCCTCTCATAAAAGCCCTCATATTTGGTGTTGTTTATTTATTATTACGTACAAGATACGCGACTATGCGTAGAGCAGGCGATGCCGCGTCTGTCCCGCTGTAGACGGAACCGGTCACTGCCGCGCGATTTGTGACTGTCATTGTCATGTCGGATCCACTCAAGTGTGCGAATATCCACAAGGTCCAAAATTGTTTGCAATAGCGACTATGCGTGTTTCAGAAACTAATGCATAAATTATGTAATGAAGGTGCAAGATGGAGGTGGATAAATGTAACTTTAATTATGACGTTGTTGAGATCATATTGAGTTAGGTGTTGGTATAACTTTAATAATGTTAAGGTTGACAATAACCGTGCTAGTTGATGCAAACTTAACTCTAACAGTATATTATAAAGGCTTTGCATTGAGTAGGTACACTACACATATGTAACTTGTGATTTAAAAGAAACTGAATATAACTCCGTACATACCTATTTGTGAAACAAAGACTTACTATCTAACCAAACTGAATCTGTTTCTTCACAATGGCAACTTTGCTAAAACGTGAACCTAAACTGATATATCGAAGGCACATGGCATAGAGATCGATGACGCGGCGATGTTGATGTAAATTTTATATTGTTTGCTCATGCATGACTAAAATTAAATTCGCACCTAGCCTAATTGCTGATTGGCGCCATTGGCGATCATGCTGGGTTTATACAGGCTTGGTAGCTAACGCTTAGGACTTGTCAAGGGGGTATCATTTACACTTGTCAGATACGTGTGTAAACATATTGTATAAGTGTTTAGTATTAGTTCAAGTGCAATTAATAAGAAGCCGGTCCGGTTTACTAAAGGACAAGTACACTACCCTCCGTTAAAATTACAAATAACTAGGTACTATAAGTTAAGATTAGTGATGCAACGAACACGAATACTAATATTCGTATTCGCCGGATATCGAAATGGCGTAAAGAACGCTCTTGGCTAAAACTGAACGTTCCCACTTAATCTTCAGTTCGTGTATTACACACACACATAGGTACACACACTTCGACAAATTTCACAACTTTTCGACTAGTTGACTAGATTAAGATTAATTAGAGCTGTAATTTTCATCTTATCTTCTTTCGTCTATAGGTATTATATATGCTTTCAAAAATCGAGCGTAATGTTTTTTTGCTAACACCACCAGTTTTCACCAGCAGTTTATTTAGATTATTTAAAATAAATGTCATTAGATTATATAATAGTTTGTATACATCATAAATTGCTTTTTTGTGATGGATTGATCATGGTTACCTATTCGTTTTGACATTCGTATTCCTATTAGTAAAAAGTAATGCGTTGCATCACTAGTTAAGATAATGGTCCAAATTATACTGATGGTGAAATATCACTTACCTAACGAATACGAGCTTCTTACATCTGTAGATCTAGAGAATTACTGATCACTTAGACTAAAGACAAATACCTAGGTATGAAGCTCATGTAAACCTATCATGTCTCGCGGATATCTGAAATCGTTCAAGGTCTTAATTAAGTGACATCTGAGGAAAACGTTTTTTGTCAGAAATCGATAGCAATTTTTTTTTTACTTGTTCTCTTTCGAACAATGTTGCTCGTTTCCGTTATTTTCTTGTTCGCGTATAGATCAAGTAAAGGAAGTATAACGCCAACTAGGTTGATTTCTTTTGCCTTAGGCTCTTTACAATATAGTGGGTTCATTGTTTACAATTTTAAAGTAAAATAATACGCTAGTTGTATCATGTTTCACGTACCTACATATCTGCAGCTGTGGCGTATTTTGTACAATAAACACTGTATGAATAAAAATGTATCGGTAAATGTGTTGCTAAGTCCAAAACGCAAATATGAGTGGACTGGACCGATTTGGTTCTTTTTGTGTGTTCGTTTTCTCAGAACAAGGTTTTTATTAGATAGTAGATAGATAGATAGAGAGAGAGGTATATCCGACATGTTGCGAACCAATCCTGGTTCCTTGTCAAGGTGAGCTTGAGCTCAAGCTTCATTGTCAAATATTAACCAGGGTTGGTTCGAAACATGTCGGGCATATGTATGATTATGTAATGATTATGTCTGTGTCTCGCGGTAGTTTCAAAATAAAATATTATCATGGAGCTAATCACAGACCTGTCATTAAATGGATGACCTAAGCATGGTAAAATGTATTAGAACCGAGCGTGTTAATTTTTTGAATAAGTCATCGGCTTATTTTGGTGCGTAATATGTACATTTTGTTAGCTATGTCTACTCGAATTAGTATAATATTGAACCATTTAGATTAAAGACTTCTGGTTATTATTGGTGGTTGCAACTCTCGGAACCAGAGCCTCCCTTTGGCGTCCGCCTTGCCGTCGTTGATGCGGTTGTCAGGCCGATAAACTTTCTGATAAAGTTCCACACTCGTCTTCTCTGTAATACTCTACTCGTAACTACGGTAACCAAAAGTTTTAAGATATGTGATGTTTCCCGTTGGGCCGTCCAGTCGGTAAATTATCTGTCTCATCGTGTCTACCCAATACAGCGCGTTTTCCGCCCTCGACCAATGGGGCTCCTCGAAAACGATTCCATTCGAGAAAATCTGCAAAACTTTTGTGTATTGGCACTTTTGGACACAAATACAATTCCTGTTTGGAATTTATATATACAGTAAATATTCTATGCTAGTTACTTAGCGAATTATTGTCGCTGACCGGTCAAAAAAATCGGTCAAGTGGATTCCATATTGATAAGCGGTAATTTTTTTATATTTATTGTGTTTTGGTTTACTACCACTCGTTAACTTGCTGCGCCTACATACGAGGGGCGTTCAAGAAATTCTCGGTATTGATATATTTCAAACCTCTTTACTTTTTTTTTGATACTGGCCGCTAAGCGTCATTTATTAAAAAGTATAAAAAAGTAAAATTCAAACTGGTAAGTTTTTTTGTTTCTCTGTAACAGCGGAATAAACGTGATCACCATGAACGATTTTGCAATGTTAAATAAATTAGAGCACCGAGCCGTCATAAAATTCCTAACAAAACAGGGGAAAAATCAAAAGACCAAAAAGAAGAAATGGATTCTGTTTACCGTGAGTCTGCTCCTTCTTTATCTACAATACAAAAGTGGTCTAGTGAATTTAAGCGTGGGAGGGAGAGCATCAAAGATGACCCTAGGACTGGTCGGCCTGTTGAGGCTACTTCACCAGAAAATGTAAATAAAGTGGAGAAAATAATTTTAGAAGATGGTCGAGTGAAGGTGAAATCTATAGCACAAAGGACCAATCTTTCTATTGGTACTGTACATGATATTATCCATGACCACCTTAATATGTCAAAAGTAAGTGCGAGATGGGTGCCGCGAATGCTGTCACCGCTTCAGAAAGAAACGCGTGTAGCTTGTTGTTCCGAGTTTATTGACATGTGCGGTGAAAATCCCGATGAGGTACTTCAAAGAATTGTTACCGGAGCTGAAACCTGGGTTCATCATTATGATCCTGAGAGCAAGCAAGAGTCCATGCAGTGGCACATTAAAGGAACACCTCATCCTAAGAAGTTCAAGGTCATGCCTTCAGCTGGTAAAGTCATGGCCACAATATTCTGGGATTGTGAAGGAATATTACTAATTGATTTTAAATCAAAGGTTGTAAATATTACCGGAGAGTACTACGCTAACATTCTACGCCAATTAAGGGAAGCCATCAAAGAGAAGAGGAGAGGAAAGTTAACCAAAGGAGTTCTGTTGCTGCATGACAACGCCCCGGTGCATACGGCTCGTATTGCCAAGGCCGCTGCTCTTGAATCCGGGTTCGAAACTTTAACTCATCCGCCGTATAGTCCAGATTTAGCCCCTAGCGACTTCTTTTTGTTTCCCAACCTCAAAAAGGATCTTCGAGGAAACTGATTTTCTGACGACGAAGCTTTAAAGGCAGCGGTTCAGGAGCATTTTGTCACCAAAGACAAATTTTTTTTTTATGAGGGTTTAAAAAAATAATCGACCGATCTAATAAGTGTATAAACATAGGGGGGGAATATATTGAAAAATAAAAAAAACTCACTTTCGCATTCTTTTGTTTTCATTCTTATACCGAGAATTTCTTGAACGCCCCTCGTAGCTGCGATAATTTTTATTTTAAATTATTTTTAAACGATGGGGGATGTAGATGGGCACGTTATCTTATCTACCAAATATAGAAAATGTATTTTACTAACGTTCTCACCGTTTCCCATAAATTTCGATTTGAAATTTAACTTTTCCACTCCACATAGTTTTGGTCTCTTGAGAAATAAAATGGTGACACTTTTATAAGAGTCTTTTATCTTCTCTTAAGTTGGTTGCACTCCTTTGAAGTTTCTTGTCAAAAGTTAAATTTTGAATACAAGCTTTTCTTGGTGACTGTACTTACATTGTCATCCATCCTATATATGTGTACTAAATTTCAAGTCATTCGGACCACCCGTTGAAGAGTTCCTTCCTGCGGAGACAGAATCCCACTAACAGATTATTGTAATGTATTTATGACTTACATAAATATGCAAAATTTCGGTTCAATCGGTTGAAGAGAATCTGCTTCAAAATTCAGTTGCAAAATTCCACCCGGACAAACATACAGTTACATACATACTTACATTGCAAGTTATATAAAAGCTTGTGATACCCTTCCTTTTGGCTTTTTCGTCGTCGGATAACAAGGCCGCCGATAAACCTTCATTCTGTGTTTACAATGATTTAAATATGAATAGTTCGCCCAATTTTCTTCGAAATTAACGTTTTGTCACTTAACGGCAATCCGTTCTACCCCATGACCAACCGGTATTTATCCATAAAATTTATAAAGTACCTAGTGAACAAGACCACGTACATTGAAAAAAAAACGCTAAAATTCTGGCCAACCATTTTCTTGATTTATTTTCTTCTTCCTTAGAAGTTAACTAAGTACCTATAACACTTGAAATACTAACATGTTTATTATTTTATTAAAATGCATGAAATTTTAAACTTGAATATCGATGTCGCAATACATGAAGAAGCACTCGATAGACCGCTCTATCAAAAGTTAACGAGCACGAACATTTACTCCACTCTGAAGAGATTCTATAACGTTACATGGATTCATTTGTGTAGCTAAAAGTTTGCTAATATGCTATTGTTTGCTATTTTTATGATAATGAAACTCATATTTTGCGCCACTTTAATGACCCATTGAACAATTTTAATAGCTGAACAAATAAGGTCAGCTCAAATAGGACTATGAGGTGTTCCGCTATCAGCTTAAATATTTCTATCACGATTGTGATACCATGGTTGTGGTAATTATAAATAAATGAGTATAAATAACATTGGACATGTGTTAGTTAAATCGAGAGCTTTAATTCTGACGTCGCTCGTTACCATTTCCTTCCCGTTGTTCCAGATGAAAGTGTTCATGGACATGAAGCCGGGCGGCGCTCTGTGCACGGCGCTCGCCACCATGTTCCGTTTCAAGTCGGAGCAGCGGTGGCGCAAGTTCGACTTCCAGGTCGGTAAGGTATGCACGCCCGCCGCACGCCACGCCGCTCGCAACACCCGCACCGCCCGACCCCAACCGAATGCACACAACCAGGGGCCTGTATTTAGCACACGCATAGTGATTAAGCAGCAGCGTTCGAGTAGGCTTTGTTTAATTGCGCATAGACTCAGTTGGCCTGACAGACGTAGTGACAGAAAAGTGAGTCTTTTAGTCTATTGCCTGCGCCACATGAGCTAGAACAAGACAGGGAACAGAAGAGCAGTGTGTAACTGCTACATCGCACATTGCGGTAGCGTGATGAGAAGACCGTGGAGCAATGCGAGGAGCATATTTAGCGTCTCTACTTGTTAGGCCAACTGTAAGCCTTTAGGTTCATAGTCCAAGGACCGTCACATAATATAGGCATATCTTATTCCGCGTATTCGTCATGTACAGTGAGCAGCAGAAGTTAAAAAACAGTCGAAGAACTCGAAATGATCTACACATGACTCTACCGCCAAGGTAATAAGAGGGGTGTATAGATCATTTTGAGCCATCCCGGTGTACCAACTTTTTATGCTGACTGTATGTACGCTTGGAGCAAACTTGAATGCCGCTTGCATACAGAGCTGTAAGGAGGAAGCGTATACTGCAAGTGTAGGATGACGAATACGCGTCACATTTTGTCGATAATGTGGCGTCTTCTTTCTGCGCCTGCGCTGCTGCCTTATCCCTCTGTCTGTGACAAATAGAGACCCTGGGCCGCTATTTCACATGGGCACAAGTGGTATAAAGTCTTTCACTAAATTATTTGTTATTTAGAAAAGTGTCATAAGGTCAAATGCAGCTAGAACGGAAAATAATATATTAGAGGTTAACTGCTATTGATAATGGCCGATCGATCTATCTGCGAACGTGATTATTTAAAAAGGCTTATTAATAATTTTAAATTGAATTACTACGTGGATAGTTGATCTAACTAATGTCTGTTGTATGTTTGTTAAAATGAGATACTTTTCATCAAGGATAGATATCAATAAATAAATAAATAAATAAATTTCTACGCAGACGAATGCTGGCAACTGCTGGTGTATAAGTAAAGTAGTTGGATCCACTCTGAGAATATCACTCTGTTTTAATTTGAGCTCAGCTTTTACCCGACTTCAAGAAAAGAGGAGGTTCTCAATTCGTCGGGATATTTTGTACCACTTAGACCGATTGCGAATTGGCGGCTCGGTTGACCATCGGACGCAACACGCTGCTGTGCACAGGAACACGTCCAACCCAGTGTCGTGCAGGTGGGGATGCTTAGGGTAGGCAGTGGCGCAACAAAATGTTTACGTTACCTACTTGACTACCCTGGCGACCTCCCACTACACGTCATAGGTCCAACCACACCTAAGAAACTTGCCACTGGAATGATGTGTCATGTGTTTTTTATTGGACGTGTTCTTTTGCTCAATTTAATCAAAATTACGGATGGCCATGTGAATGTTATACTAACATTTCCCTTATATTTGGACTATTGTGATTCAAATCATGACGTTCGCGCGTGTTGTGTTCCTAAAGCACGACATACTATGCTTTATTGAAAAGCAGATCCACACGACGACGCTCGATTGAACGAAGACGACAGGACACGATTTCTTTTATTGTAAATATCACGAGTGGAAAACGCACTTAAGTTATCCAATTATAATTATTAAATTATACATTTTCACTATTGTTTTCAAGCAGAAACTTGATTTAGTTATTTAAATTACGGTCTCCCTTTTCCGTGCCATGGGGAACTTGCTTTATAACATAATCATTTATTTCTACCATTTCATGCTAGACTCATTTGTTTTTTTAATGGGGTTTTTGTTTTTGGAGCAGAAAATATAAGATCATACGGTTTTTGTTAATAAGTGACTAAGTTTGTTCCCTAATAAGTTTATGTTGTTTTTGTGAAATAACATTGATTTATGTTTGTAACTAATCCATAAAATGTTTGTCCGTTCTCACTTCTTTTGGTTTGCATGATATATTTTTATTTTTTTAACACTTGCAAATTGTAAAATAGTACAGCAACCGGCGATAAAGAATGGACATCGGTCTGTGGAATGAGACTCGGCTAATTTCGGCTTCGTAGAGCGTTGTCACACACTACTTACGTGACGTTTGTCAGTCGTACAGGCGCCGTAGAATACGGACGCAGTTCCGTGAAAATATATAATATAGAGTTGTTGAAACCCCCCAACATAAAATTGTAAGATGGCATCGCTAGAAAAAAGAGGGAAACTTTTAGGCGGTCAGGTCACGCGAAATTATTTGAAATCATTATATATTTTTTTAGCGGTAGCCAGTCATTATTTCAAGAAGGTTCAAGAGCGAGTTGTAAATGTCACTAGGATTTCAAGAAGTACTTTGAACAATATATTAAACGAAGTCAGTACTGAGACACCTTCCACGTCAGTCAAGTTTCTAGTAGTCTCAACAGCTCTCTATAGATATCAGAAGTTTACATGTCATTACTTTGACGTAAAATAATTAAGTCTATGAAGTGCAGTATTTATTTAATATAAATCTCATAATAAATACGATGATTGAATATCATCTCTTTCTAAAGACCGATGTCTTTATCGCCGGGTACTGTAAAAGCAATTGATTAGTGATTCAATTCTTGCCACTAGTTTTAGGGTTCCCTACCCAAAGGGAAAGGGTAAGAATAATGGGACCCTAGTACTAAGCCTCTGCTCTGCGCCCATCTATCACAGGAATGTATCTTTTGAACCATAACACTTGAAGTTTCTATATAGTGTCTATATAGATACGCTAAAACAACAAAGAATAAAAATAAAATAAAGTTTAAAATATATGGGGGCCTGTGTAAAGACAGGTTAAACGATGTCACGGTTAATTAGAAATGTCACGAAATGTATTTTATTGAACACAAAGAGATAATAAAGAATCAATTTTATTTCTGACTTTTCACACTTCTTGCCGATCGTTGAATTTTATATGGTCTTAGCAAAAATATGTGTAGTAACTACTACTTTATTTCAAGTAAAAATTTGGTTTACACTTCTCTCTTCAATCGCGAATATAGTAAGGGCTATTTTAGGCTTTTGAAATTGTTTCCAAAGCTGCTGAATGATCAGTCACTAACACATGAAACGTTTCTCTTCCTTCTCCCCAATCGCCCTTTCCAGAATCCGTCGCGCAAAGATTTGAACGTCCAGATGATGATGGAGATCGAGTCGGCCCTGCTCGGGGCGGAGGCTATCCGCTCGCCCTGCGTCTACATACGGCCTGACCTTGACAAAGCTCTGGCCAACAAAGTCAAGGACATTGTCGTCAATCACCAGGGAGAAATCTGTGGTGAGGATTTGAATTGATTTAGCGTGACACTCGGGTAATTTAAATTAAAATAGCTTAATTGTAAAGGTTTTGTATTGATAACCTTCTTCGGACGCAGTTGGACAAGAATAGCACCAATGTATTAGAGCTAATGGTAGTTAATTGTTTGATGTACGCCATGAAAACATCAATACAATCAGTATGAGAAAATGAGTAAGACTTAATGGCAATCGACTGGTTTTATACACATAGAATATCAAAGTAAGGATGTAAGATACAGTAGGCTTAGTACCTAACTCGCTCGCAATTGCCATCGTGTTCATTTTGACAGTTCTTGTATGAATGTGACAGCTAGCTGATTCCGATGCCAATTGTCGACACGTTGTCGATTGCGAGCGAGTTAGATACTAACCCCCTTATTCATAAACGTTCTGTAGGCTTCTGCTAACTTAGCAATCGTTTGTCCTTATCTGTCACTTTGATATTTACCTTTCACAGATAAGGACAAACGATTGATAAAGCTAACAGAAGCCTATAGAGAGTTTATGAATAAGGGGGTAAGCCTACAGGTCTGAAGTACAGACATCGCTAATCGTAACGTATGATTTGACTGTTGCAGAGGATGAAGAGGACGCGACGCATATAATTTACCCCTCTGTGGATCCGTTGGAAGAGGAGTACGCGCGTCCCGTGTTCCGGCGCGGCAACCACGTGCTGGTGCACTGGTATTACCTACCCGACAGCCACGATACGTGGACACAGGCGGATCTGCCGGTAACGACCATAGCAGTTGTCGAACTTACTCTCACTGCGTTACTTAATGCTTAAGGAGTTGACACATTTATCTTTGCTACCCTGTAGTTTGTTTCTTTAGTTAGGCTGTCGTCAATTGTCATCTCCAGCGTGCTGGTGTCTCTTATATTACACTATTTAAAAAATGACAGTGCTAATTAAATAAATTTCTAAATAAGCACCGTTTTTAAGTAAATGCCGATTTGGACAAAATGTTCGCACGTGAAAGTCGGTATCGTCGCTGTTATGCGGGGTCTTATTTGCTTAAACGTCTGCGCATACAAGATAGCGGTGTAGCGGATAGAAAAAATATCCGTCGCTCTTGTTGTTCAATTAGGCATGATATTTATTTAATAAGAAAAAAAACAGTTAAACACTAAACTAAAACTGAAATTAAATTCAATCAATTAGGAGAGGAGAGCCCGCAGATTTTGGCAGCATTTCCCCTTTGGATACCGATACTGACGCGTTGTCCAAGGAAGCTCCCAGCTCTGCGGTCATTAGCCTCTCCGAATATCTTTGAAGAAGCTAATAGCGCTACGACTAGGGAATGCAATCTCGTTCTCGCGAGATCTCGTTTTTGCGAGATCTCGGCCTTTTTTAGCGAGACTGATCTCGATCGAAAAATTGGCTAGATCTCGCGAGTTTAACGAGATTGCGCTCGAGCATAAAAACGTCTTATTTGAAGCGCCACAGCGCGCAAACTGACACAGTTCAATTAATATTTAATTTCTAATAGATCTCTGAGTAGGTAGGTATAGTTTTCATTAATTTTTAATAATATTTCAATTTTGGTCAACTCAATCACAGAATATTTAATACTCAACTTAGTTACTAAGATTCATTTTTCATTTTAGTTTTTGACTTGTTGTTGTTATTTTATTAATAAAAGACTTTTGTTTTATGTTAGAAGAAAAGACTGATTGTTTATTTTATTTCTTATTTGATTAGATACATAGTAATTGATAATGATACACCAAAGTTTACTACTTGAAAGTTTATTGAAAAATGATAGATTATTATTAGCTACGTCATTACGTAAAAGTTTATAAAAATAAAATACGTTAAAATAAATGTTTATTTAATAACATCTCTAATCCTTTTTTTTCTCCTAATGTATTTAAGTATTGTGATCACAATTTGTGATTATTGCAAGAACAAACATACAAAACCACCAATCTCGCGAGATCTCGAAATTGGCGAGATCTCGCGGTATTCATATTCACAATCTCGCGAGATCTCGGCTGAACCCCAATCTCGCGAGATTGCATTCTCTAGCTACGACAGCCGAATGCTCGATATTCAGTTACAAGTTAATGCTCAGTTCTATTGCACCTTGTATTTTTTAATTTAATTTTATTTACTCTTGTCGATTTCAATCTAAATTCTCCTAACTTGACAATATACAATTTTTTGATGTAATTTTTATTGAATGAATAAATAATCTAAATCTAAATCTAACGCATGGTGCAGGTGGAGGTGCCGGAGTCAGCGAGCGCGGAGAGCCGCACGGAGCCCTGGCGCGTCGGCGCGGCGTGGGCGCTCGACCTGCCGCAGTACAACGAGTGGATGAACGAGGAGGACTACGAGGTCGACGCCGGCGGGAAGAAGAAGGTAATGTGACACTGACACCTTACATAGACTAACAGGAAGAGTAAACGTTAAGCGCCGTACATGCAAGCTTTATGTGTAATAGTGGGATTAAATTTCACTCGCGTTCCAGTTTTAACGCTGGCAAGCGATTAGTGACCGCCCTACGCAAAAGAAAAACGATAATCGGTGTACATAGGATTTTGGAACACGTACTTCAGGTAAAATCAATCTTATAAAATCCCCTGTTGGAAGGGAGATACGAATGATGCAGATGATATCTGTTCACTGACGAAGATGCGCTCGTCCACAGCAAATTGTCGATGTGTCAAATAAGTACACTATCGCAGCGCCGATCGTAACACCGTACGCGTTCGTCTTACACACAGACTCGTACTATTATACATACATACATACATACACATATAACGTCTATATCTCTTACGGGGTAGACAGAGCCTGAGGTGAAACCTAAAGGCCACGTAATTACGATTTATTCCTTTATGAGTAATGTTATACCTTCGTGTGTCAACAGATCAGATCCTATACTCCGAATTGGATATCAGAAGTTCCTTTCGTGCTGCTCCAGTCACACTAATGAAGAATCATTATTAGAGTAAGAGGGATGGCCACATAAGAACACACATTAATGGGGTGGTGGGACGTTGTCCACAGGTGCACAAGCTGCGTCTGTCGGTGGACGAGCTGATGCCGGGCGGGGAGCCCTCCGGCAAGGGCAAGAAGAGCAAGCGCAAGCGTTCGCCCTCGCCGCCGCCGCAGAAGCACGGCAAGAGGAAGAGGTAACGTCACAAGTGCGCGCGAGAGCGGGATAGACTACCCGTGTTTTTCTTACTGTTCACTCTAGAAGGAGACGGGATCCAGCTCCTGTGCTAGCCGCGCCGGGTAGAGGACATTGATGTACCCTGCAAGAACACTATAATATAGATGAATTCTCTATCAATAATAATATAGTATTTTATACAATCGTTGCATAATTAAGAGCTAATTATGTAACTATTGCATACAATACTTTTTCTACGAGTCATCATCATCGTCTATCGAGGTACATAAATAACCTTTTGTAAAGTACATTGGGTTAAGTTTGAAAATTGTACCTTCCACTTATGAATTAATAGTAGTTATCTCCTCTGGAGTAGCGGCGAAACTAATAATCTCGTCACTGTCACTCATGTTTAATTCGAATTAGGGATTATTTATTTAACACCATCGATTTCGCGTCAAATAACAAACAAAACTTAAAAAAAAAACTAATGAGACGTCGTTATAACACTGTTTCTGATTGGCCAATTACTTCAATTACTAACCAATCACGTAGCAGAAGAAAAAAGTTAGTGTGTTCAAAATTTCAAATGGAAGCAAATTTGCCAGATATTTCCAACTTTACATTGGGTGCGTTCCACTAAGCGCTCACGACGCTCAATCGAAGTAACTAAGTTCTAATTTTGAAATTATTATAGTCGTCTAGAGCAGGGGTGGCCAACAGGTCGATCGCGATCGACCGGTCGATCGCGACTGTTAGTCCAGTCGATCGTGGCAAGGCAAAAAATATAAATACGTAGACCAGACTGCGCAACGTAATCACCAACTGCCTGATTTAAGGTTTCAAGAAGTATGTATTTGGTAGATCGCACAGGATTTCGTTAGTGAACAGGAGATCTTGGGTCTGATCAAGTTGGCCACCCCTGGTCTAGAGCGTTGTATAATAATCATTATAGTTGAGTCCGAAGTGCCATAGACTATCCAAGATTAAAAAGTATGTGATTGCAATTTTGTCTATAAACACATAATTGACGGATTAAAATCAACGAGTAGAAAAATGTTTTTTAATGTATCCTCTTTGTGTTGCGACAGCCGCATCACGAAGAGACGCGACAACGACGGCGAGGACGAGGAGGACAACGCGTCGCGGGACAACACCGACGTCGCGCCGACACCCGAGGCCGAGCGCTCCGCCGACAGAGAGAGTACGATATCTTGTTTTAACTTACCATTACTCCTTCTCTTATAACTTAGTAGTTTTGTAGGTCAGATTTTATGAGCTAATCCAGCTAAATTAAAACGAAAAAAAAAAATGGTCGGGACTAGAAGCTCTTTCACTGACAGTCTCACGCTATGCGATTTCCATTTTTTTTAATCTGCCCCCGATCGTGGTATTTAAATTTAACTATAACATTTGTTATAGATAAGTTTTTGTCAACTTTAAGGAAGTAACTGTTTTATGTTTTTTTTTATTGTATAATTTACAGTTTTTAAGATAATCAAGATAAACTGTTGGTCAGTCTAGTTTCACTATTTCAAGTTAATCGGTTGAATCCATTCCTTGCGACTTGGGCAGTTGTGAGCTCTAGTGTTTGCGCAGGCGCGGAGCCCCCGGCGGCAGCGGCGGCGGCCGAGCCCCCCAGCGCGGCGCCCGCGCCCGACGCGCCCGCCACGCCCGCGCCGCCGCTGGACGCGCACGACGACTCGCAGGGCAAGCACAGCGACTCCAACACGCAGGTATACTATAGCCGGCCAGCGCGGCGCCCGCGCCCGACGCGCCCGCCACGCCCGCGCCGCCGCTGGACGCGCACGACGACTCGCAGGGCAAGCACAGCGACTCCAACACGCAGGTATACTATAGCCGGCCAGCGCGGCGCCCGCGCCCGACGCGCCCGCCACGCCCGCGCCGCCGCTGGACGCGCACGACGACTCGCAGGGCAAGCACAGCGACTCCAACACGCAGGTATACTATAGCCGGCCAGCGCGGCGCCCGCGCCCGACGCGCCCGCCACGCCCGCGCCGCCGCTGGACGCGCACGACGACTCGCAGGGCAAGCACAGCGACTCCAACACGCAGGTATACTATAGCCGGCCAGCGCGGCGCCCGCGCCCGACGCGCCCGCCACGCCCGCGCCGCCGCTGGACGCGCACGACGACTCGCAGGGCAAGCACAGCGACTCCAACACGCAGGTATACTATAGCCGGCCAGCGCGGCGCCCGCGCCCGACGCGCCCGCCACGCCCGCGCCGCCGCTGGACGCGCACGACGACTCGCAGGGCAAGCACAGCGACTCCAACACGCAGGTATACTATAGCCGGCCAGCGCGGCGCCCGCGCCCGACGCGCCCGCCACGCCCGCGCCGCCGCTGGACGCGCACGACGACTCGCAGGGCAAGCACAGCGACTCCAACACGCAGGTATACTATAGCCGGCCAGCGCGGCGCCCGCGCCCGACGCGCCCGCCACGCCCGCGCCGCCGCTGGACGCGCACGACGACTCGCAGGGCAAGCACAGCGACTCCAACACGCAGGTATACTATAGCCGGCCAGCGCGGCGCCCGCGCCCGACGCGCCCGCCACGCCCGCGCCGCCGCTGGACGCGCACGACGACTCGCAGGGCAAGCACAGCGACTCCAACACGCAGGTATACTATAGCCGGCCAGCGCGGCGCCCGCGCCCGACGCGCCCGCCACGCCCGCGCCGCCGCTGGACGCGCACGACGACTCGCAGGGCAAGCACAGCGACTCCAACACGCAGGTATACTATAGCCGGCCAGCGCGGCGCCCGCGCCCGACGCGCCCGCCACGCCCGCGCCGCCGCTGGACGCGCACGACGACTCGCAGGGCAAGCACAGCGACTCCAACACGCAGGTATACTATAGCCGGCCAGCGCGGCGCCCGCGCCCGACGCGCCCGCCACGCCCGCGCCGCCGCTGGACGCGCACGACGACTCGCAGGGCAAGCACAGCGACTCCAACACGCAGGTATACTATAGCCGGCCAGCGCGGCGCCCGCGCCCGACGCGCCCGCCACGCCCGCGCCGCCGCTGGACGCGCACGACGACTCGCAGGGCAAGCACAGCGACTCCAACACGCAGGTATACTATAGCCGGCCAGCGCGGCGCCCGCGCCCGACGCGCCCGCCACGCCCGCGCCGCCGCTGGACGCGCACGACGACTCGCAGGGCAAGCACAGCGACTCCAACACGCAGGTATACTATAGCCGGCCAGCGCGGCGCCCGCGCCCGACGCGCCCGCCACGCCCGCGCCGCCGCTGGACGCGCACGACGACTCGCAGGGCAAGCACAGCGACTCCAACACGCAGGTATACTATAGCCGGCCAGCGCGGCGCCCGCGCCCGACGCGCCCGCCACGCCCGCGCCGCCGCTGGACGCGCACGACGACTCGCAGGGCAAGCACAGCGACTCCAACACGCAGGTATACTATAGCCGGCCAGCGCGGCGCCCGCGCCCGACGCGCCCGCCACGCCCGCGCCGCCGCTGGACGCGCACGACGACTCGCAGGGCAAGCACAGCGACTCCAACACGCAGGTATACTATAGCCGGCCAGCGCGGCGCCCGCGCCCGACGCGCCCGCCACGCCCGCGCCGCCGCTGGACGCGCACGACGACTCGCAGGGCAAGCACAGCGACTCCAACACGCAGGTATACTATAGCCGGCCAGCGCGGCGCCCGCGCCCGACGCGCCCGCCACGCCCGCGCCGCCGCTGGACGCGCACGACGACTCGCAGGGCAAGCACAGCGACTCCAACACGCAGGTATACTATAGCCGGCCAGCGCGGCGCCCGCGCCCGACGCGCCCGCCACGCCCGCGCCGCCGCTGGACGCGCACGACGACTCGCAGGGCAAGCACAGCGACTCCAACACGCAGGTATACTATAGCCGGCCAGCGCGGCGCCCGCGCCCGACGCGCCCGCCACGCCCGCGCCGCCGCTGGACGCGCACGACGACTCGCAGGGCAAGCACAGCGACTCCAACACGCAGGTATACTATAGCCGGCCAGCGCGGCGCCCGCGCCCGACGCGCCCGCCACGCCCGCGCCGCCGCTGGACGCGCACGACGACTCGCAGGGCAAGCACAGCGACTCCAACACGCAGGTATACTATAGCCGGCCAGCGCGGCGCCCGCGCCCGACGCGCCCGCCACGCCCGCGCCGCCGCTGGACGCGCACGACGACTCGCAGGGCAAGCACAGCGACTCCAACACGCAGGTATACTATAGCCGGCCAGCGCGGCGCCCGCGCCCGACGCGCCCGCCACGCCCGCGCCGCCGCTGGACGCGCACGACGACTCGCAGGGCAAGCACAGCGACTCCAACACGCAGGTATACTATAGCCGGCCAGCGCGGCGCCCGCGCCCGACGCGCCCGCCACGCCCGCGCCGCCGCTGGACGCGCACGACGACTCGCAGGGCAAGCACAGCGACTCCAACACGCAGGTATACTATAGCCGGCCAGCGCGGCGCCCGCGCCCGACGCGCCCGCCACGCCCGCGCCGCCGCTGGACGCGCACGACGACTCGCAGGGCAAGCACAGCGACTCCAACACGCAGGTATACTATAGCCGGCCAGCGCGGCGCCCGCGCCCGACGCGCCCGCCACGCCCGCGCCGCCGCTGGACGCGCACGACGACTCGCAGGGCAAGCACAGCGACTCCAACACGCAGGTATACTATAGCCGGCCAGCGCGGCGCCCGCGCCCGACGCGCCCGCCACGCCCGCGCCGCCGCTGGACGCGCACGACGACTCGCAGGGCAAGCACAGCGACTCCAACACGCAGGTATACTATAGCCGGCCAGCGCGGCGCCCGCGCCCGACGCGCCCGCCACGCCCGCGCCGCCGCTGGACGCGCACGACGACTCGCAGGGCAAGCACAGCGACTCCAACACGCAGGTATACTATAGCCGGCCAGCGCGGCGCCCGCGCCCGACGCGCCCGCCACGCCCGCGCCGCCGCTGGACGCGCACGACGACTCGCAGGGCAAGCACAGCGACTCCAACACGCAGGTATACTATAGCCGGCCAGCGCGGCGCCCGCGCCCGACGCGCCCGCCACGCCCGCGCCGCCGCTGGACGCGCACGACGACTCGCAGGGCAAGCACAGCGACTCCAACACGCAGGTATACTATAGCCGGCCAGCGCGGCGCCCGCGCCCGACGCGCCCGCCACGCCCGCGCCGCCGCTGGACGCGCACGACGACTCGCAGGGCAAGCACAGCGACTCCAACACGCAGGTATACTATAGCCGGCCAGCGCGGCGCCCGCGCCCGACGCGCCCGCCACGCCCGCGCCGCCGCTGGACGCGCACGACGACTCGCAGGGCAAGCACAGCGACTCCAACACGCAGGTATACTATAGCCGGCCAGCGCGGCGCCCGCGCCCGACGCGCCCGCCACGCCCGCGCCGCCGCTGGACGCGCACGACGACTCGCAGGGCAAGCACAGCGACTCCAACACGCAGGTATACTATAGCCGGCCAGCGCGGCGCCCGCGCCCGACGCGCCCGCCACGCCCGCGCCGCCGCTGGACGCGCACGACGACTCGCAGGGCAAGCACAGCGACTCCAACACGCAGGTATACTATAGCCCACCCACCCATCGAGACCCACTTACCATTTGTCTTCGTTTAACCGTGTAGGTAAAGGCGCCAGAAGTCAGCCGTTCAAGGAAAGTTTTCGCTTACTCTATATAGCCACACGATTTAGTGTGAAAACTCTTTTTGATGTTCCAACATTCGATGAAATAACCACAATACGATCGTTAGAACTTATTTAAGCGGTCGGTCTATAGTTGATTTTAACCGATTTGAAATACCTTGTACTTCAAAAATCATTCGTTCATTCATTAAATCATTAATTCAGGAAACGGTGGTGAAGGAGGAGTTGGAGGACAACGTGACTGACCAGACGCACCACATCGTCGTGCCGTCCTACTCGGCGTGGTTCGACTACAACTCCATCCACACCATCGAGAAGCGCGCCATGCCGGAGTTCTTCAATGGCAAGAACAAATCGAAGACGCCGGAGATTTACCTCGCTTACAGGTTCACGAGCTTTTCTGTTCATTGACATTTTGGCCGTAGCGTAATAATTTTTTCTCAAAAATGTCCCGTAAAGTCGTCATTGTTAACTACATATCAGAACAGGAAGTTAATTGTTTCCGGTCAGTCCAAAATTAAAAAAAAAAAAAAATACTGTCGCGCTAAACTCTCCAGTAATGTTGCATACAAATTCCATTACTGTCTAGTTATTAACTTTTTAAAAATGCAAATCACCATTATAAAATAAAGGCACAAGACTTAAAACACCAAATTAAAAAAAAAAAAGCTAATACGACAACGTGTTTATCTGTGTCTGAAATAGCTTAAGGTGTTCTGGGTAGAAAAATACTCTCTTCAAATGCCATTGATAGAAAAAGGCGACAAAGCAAAACAATTTTCACTGTTTTGTTTTCATTTATTTTTGTTCTTGTTTATTTTCGATTTTTGAGAAAAGCACTATACTTGCCTCGGCCAGAATAGCATTGCTGGCTTCGTATTATTAAACGGACTCGCAAGCTCGTCCGTTCAAACCAATACTCAGCCAGCAATTGCCTACTTCCTGGCCTAGACAGTAATGTACTATTAATTTTGGAAGTAATTTATCTTGGCGCTAAAGCCTGCTATAGACCGACCGCTTAAATGAGTCCTCGCCCACGCGGCTCGGGCGCGGGGTGGGACGACGGCGGGGAGCTCTCTCAGCCCCCGCGGTCGTCCCACCCCGCGCGTCTGAACCGCAAGGGCGAGGACTCATTTTAGCGGTCGGTCTATAATATCTAGGCTTGCTAATTTGCCCCTACACGCCACGGCTTAGCTGCCCTGTCTTGGCGATCCAGTTACCACACTAGATGTTATTATGCGGCTTTTGCGGTGAAGTTGTGCTTTAGAATATACTAGCTCCTGCCCGCGACTTCGTCTGCGTAGAATTATACATAAAAACCTTCCTCTTGAATCAATATCTATTAAAAAAAACCGCATCAAAATCCGTTGTGTAGTTATGAAGATATAAGCATTCAAAGGGACATAGGGACATAAGGACAGAGAAAGCGACTTTGTTTTATACTATGTAGTGAAGAGTGTGAGATATAGAAATAATTTGTTTGACCAAGTTGTCAACGGTTTGATCACACCTGAGATCGCAGGCGACATATAAACCCCACTTTCCCCACTCTGTTTCTATCTCCCTTTCCCTCTCCTCTTAAGCAAGAGAAACGGAAGTGTTAATTAGGGATTGCAATCCCGCACTGTTTCCAATCCCGCGGGATTTTTGCTGGATTGACTTCGTAACAGCGGGATCCTGCGGGATCCCGCGTAGTTTATAGCTTTTTTATGGAATTCAAAATAAAAAACTTTATTATGGTTATACTCAACTTTTTGTTAAAAATACAAAAATCAACAACGCCTTACTTACTAATAATTGGCTAATTATTTCACCAGTTTGGCTACTTATTTATTAATAAAAGGTCGAGTCCAGAAACATAAAAAAAATATCAATATTTGGTAGAACTTTGTAGGTACTTTTGTACTATACTAGTTAACTAAAAATATCAATTCTAATCTTATCTGAGGTAATAGTCATAATCAGTCTTTTGTATTCACAAAGAGTATCATATGAATTTAGTTTACTAATAGTCTTTTAATTTTTCTTACTAAATAATTAATCGTAACGTTAGAAATATGAACCGGCCGATGCTTGCGGATTCGCATTGCTGATCCGCAAGATATTGCGGGATCCCGCAGAGCCTAAAATTGAGCTGGATTCCGCTGGATCGCGGATCCCACTTTGCTGGATTGCAATCCCTAGTGTTAATAAAGCAACATATGGCTGGTACATCGCACATTGCAGCAGAGACAGAGTGTGACGCAGCGGTGTTGAGTTGTGTGTGTGCGCAGGAACTTCATGATCGACACGTACCGGCTGAACCCGACGGAGTACCTGACCAGCACGGCGTGCCGGCGCAACCTGGCCGGCGACGTGTGCGCCATCATGCGCGTGCACGGCCTGCTCGAGCAGTGGGGGCTCATCAACTACCAGGTAACACTACCACTTGAGACCAAACTTGGAGGTTACTTGCAAATTCCAACTTTGTATCACACCGGTTCTATTTCTCTCCTAGTAATGACTATTGGAGCCTATTTAATTACTTGGTATAGTTAAAATTTTATAAGCTGACCACTTTCCACACAAAGCATTGTATGCAAAAGTTATGATGTTATGATCATTACGCTGACAATATTACCCGAGTACGGCTTTTGCAATTTTAACCTTGTGACTTAGGGAATGTGTATGTTTTTTGTGACTTGCTTACTATTTTTGACTTACTGATTTCTGTGGAAAGTGGTCAGCTTATAAAATTTGAACTATACTTAAGTGTCAGACATGTTCCCTGTGTACTCATGTTTCCTATTTTATTCGAAACATACACGTCGCTAGAGGTGGTTTTCATGCGTGAAAAACGATACAATCATTAATTTGCTACAATTTTAATCACATTTATGTAAAACTAGCGACCCGCCCCGGCTTCGCACGGTATATTATGCATGTATTATACATATAAACCTTCTTCTTGAATCACTCTATTTATTAAAAAAACCGCATGAAAATCCGTTGTGTAGTTTTGAAGATATAAGCATACATCGGGACATGAGGACAGAAAAAGCGACTTTATTTTATACTATGTAGTGATAGTAAAAAAATATTCTAACGTAAAGTGTTTGAGCTTGAACATTGCAAAATTGTTCGTCTTTCATCCGTTTTCTACTTTTTTTTATTGGTTTTCATAAAGCCAAGTCGTGCAAACAAAATGATGTTGCATAGAAGCTCTGGTGGCACTTGCAGTCCTGTCGCGACTAAGAATAAGAGAGCAATGTTTTTTTTTAACTTTCAAATTTTTATTCTTTTATATTAGCATCTGGACACACAAGTATTGGAATGAAGTCGTGTTTTAGTTCAGTATTGAGTGGGTCGTTGTTTGCAGCTGGAGCCGGAGTCGCGGCCGACGGCGATGGGTCCGCCGCCCACGTCGCACTTCCACGTGCTGTCCGACACGCCCTCCGGCCTGCAGCCGCTCGCGCGCCAGGCCATGCCGAGGCCCGGTAAATACCAATAACATATCACACATCAACATCTGGTCACTCATGAAGCGCGCCCCACGCCTTACGAGGCTTATAACACATCTATGTGTGCGTAATGCGATTGCGTCTTTAGTAGCGGTCGGTACCATCACGCACACTAACACATCTTGTAAGTACGAGCTTTACTTTACTAAGCACATGGATTTAGTGTTAATGTGAAGAGAGGCGCCTTCGTGAATGAAGCGATTATGGATATCGGATTAGGGATTTTGCGCTTTTTCGGCGTTTTTGTAATCTGTTCAAAAGATACTACGACATACAAGCAAAGAAAAAAGTTTACCTCTTTATTATATTAGATTGCGATTAAGCATACCACGGTATTTTTTCATCATGAAACCTTACGCTGTGCGTTTAATGTTTTAGTGGAGAACGCCGCGGTACCCAAGATGGAGGCGGGTCTGCCGAATGGAGCCGACGCGGGAGCCCCGGCCGCCGCCGTCAAGACTGAGAACACGTTAGAATTGGGCGGAGCGCCCGGCCTCAAGCTGGACCAGGTAACGCCGCGCTCTGCACTGCACAGTCACCTGATTTTATATGCGTTTGTGTGATCAAATATTTGGATAAATACGCCAAGTGAAGTGTCACCATTAGGAATCATTTTATAGGCGATGTGGGCAGTGGCCGTAAGTATAATTTCTAGGCCCAGTGACAAATTCATCAGATGTGGGATCCTCAATATAAAGAAGTGCATCATCGTCCCTTCTGTGCCCTAGGCCCAGCCAGTTCGGGGCCCTGTAGAGTTGGCACTCGCGGCATTTTGCCAGTCCTGCCACCCTTATAGGTACGCCACTGGCGGCTAGCGACCTATCACTATTTTGATTCTCACTTTAGGTCTCATTACCCTAGGCTCGGTCCACCCCGTATGGGATAAAGACGTGAACTCTGTATGGTGCATTGGGGTAAATTCGAAATTGGGGTAATTTCGAAACTCGTGGATATCCACTAAACGGGGAACTATTTCATAATCTGGCAACGCTTATCTAGAAGCCAAAGACATTGGAGCTTCTAGGTAAGCGTTGCTAGATTATGTAATTGTTCCCTGTTTGGTGGACATCCATGAGTTTCGAAATTCCCCCAATTTTGAATTTACCCCAATGCACTATATGTGTATGTATGTATGTAATTTTTCCATAATTGGTAGATGACCTACCCACATACCCCCTTAAGATTGTGGTAGCGCTTACGCTAACGCCACGTGTACTGCGCAGTACCGCATGGGCGCGCGCGGGCGCGAGTGGACGGAGCAGGAGACGCTGCTGCTGCTGGAGGGGCTGGAGCTGCACCGCGACGACTGGAACCGCGTCGCCGCGCACGTCGGCACGCGCACGCACGACGAGTGCATCCTGCACTTCCTGCGCCTGCCCATCGAGGAGCCCTACCTGCAGGACAACGTCTCCGGTACGCACGACACATTTTAATATACTCGGAGTGGATAACGGTGCGAGTCAAACACAATGGTTCAATATACATAGTACAATTTTCGGTAAAACTATGAGCTAGACAAACTTTTTGGATAGCTTAATCTACTAATCTACAGATTGGTCTAGCTGCATTATATGTATGCATCCGATACGTGTCGACGCGTCATGATACAACACGGGGGGGGGGGGGGGGGGGTTTACTCAGTAATGACACCACGAACTACAACAGTCTCTAGTGAGTGTTCATATGAAAAACTGTCGCATTAACGTCTCAATGCTCAAATTAGGAGCGCCACTAACGGAATGGAAACAAACAGCCTCATAGTATTTAATATTTTTGACAGAAAACCTATGAAATATTATGACCGTTGAAGTGATTTGGTACAACTCATGCTAAGTAATGGTGTATTGAAGTTTAAGTGTTTGTGTGTCGCGCGCAGGCGGCGTCCTGGGCCCGCTGGCGTACCAGCCGATCCCGTTCAGCAAGGCGGGCAACCCCGTGATGAGCACCGTGGCCTTCCTCGCGTCCGTCGTCGACCCGCGCATCGCCGCCAAAGCCACCAAAGCCGCCATGGACGAGTTCTCCGCCATCAAGGTAACCAACGCCATCTATGTTAGTCTTTTAATTTAATATCGTTTTATATCGATGTCGGACGACGTTGCGATATCGAAATTGGATTGTGTGAAAAATCTCACATTCGCCATATTGGTTCCCGAAAAAAAAATTAGTTCAACGCCGTAAAATTCCACGAAATTGACACGCTTCACCTTTTTAATTTCGAATGTCAAAATTTCGTCATCCAAAGAATAATCTCGAATTAAAAAACGGGATAACTTAGTTCGCTTGCTAAGTTAGCAACACTGATTGACGCGAAAAAAAAATCTTAAGTTGCTGCGAGCTGCCAGTGATAAATAATTAATTTTTTCTGGTTTGTTATGAGTGTTGTTGTGTGTGTTGTAGGACGAGGTGCCGGCGGCCATGATGGAGGCGCACGTGAAGGCGGCCGGCGCGCACGGGCCCGCCGCCGCGCTCGCCGCCACCGGCATCGCCGGCACCGCGCCGGACGTGCCCGCTACAGGTATATAAACATACGAAGTGCTCCCGCACTACCGCTATCTTCTTGACATAGTAGTCAAGCAAACATAAGATTCTCGTCAGGGAGACTTAGCGTTTGAGCCGGTGCACCCTGGGCAACAACAATTTTCTTAGTTTTAGATTTATTTCTAATTTAATTTGCCATTGACTAATATCTCGCTACGATATGTCAGTACTCATTGTACTGTTTTGTGGTATCCGACTAGGAGATTTTTTTACTGTATGATGGATGAGGATGATTGATCACTGGACATGTTTTAAAACCATCTTATTCGATATTTTTAATTAGAAAAAAGAGAACGCTAAATAATAGGCGTTCGTTTCAATCGAGTATAGTTTGTAATTAAATCCGAGTCTAACCTCGTCATTTTACCCTCAGAGAAAAAAGAAGGTACCTCCGAAGTGAAAGCGGAACCGATGGAGGTGGAGGAGGGAGAAGTGAAGCCGAAGGAGGAGCCCGCCGAGCCCGCCGCGCCCGACGACAGCAAGGAGGCCAAGGACGCGCCGCCGCCGCAGCCCGGTACACTATACAATATACTAAGTTTTATTTTATTCACCATCATCATCATAGCAGCCGGGAGATGCTGGACCTTCCTCAAAAAAATACTTTGATAAAAAGAAAATGCTCGATGATTTACGGTTGACTTCCAAAATAAATTTTCGAATTTGGAACCTGATGAATACAGGCTATGCAATCACGTATATCATCTGTTTCTATTTACGCCGGGCCGCACTCACTGCGACATCGGCTTCAATAAAAAAAAAATGAGCGACGCCATGTTTTTATACGTACAGAAGGTCCATCGACAGTGGACGCTAAGCTGCAGTCAGCGGCGTCGGCCGCGCTCGCCGCCGCCGCCGTCAAGGCCAAGCACCTCGCTGGTGTGGAGGAGCGCAAGATCAAGTCTCTGGTCGCGCTGTTGGTGGAGACGCAGATGAAGAAGCTCGAGATCAAACTGAGACACTTCGAAGAGCTCGAGGCCACCATGGAGAGGGAGCGGGAAGGTTTGTAGTTCTGATATGGTCTTGGTCTTCAGCAGTATTCTGTGTTTATCTTCTTACGGTGGTATTTTCTACCGGCGGTCGGCTATCATTAGGGCTATTATCTTGGACACTGCTGCCCGGAACAGATCTAGTGCTCAAATTGAGCCACGTTCTATGGTTTTTGAGTCACGAGGTAAGTCTTCTTACTGTATTTATAGGTCAGCTCATTTTACCAGTACCACGGATTGCCAGTCGATCTTATACATATTTGTAAAAACGTCCTGACTTTACTTTTTATCAAAATTGAGTTTGTCTTATCCAGTCAATCTGGCGTCTTGTCACGCGGCGTTTGCGAAGCGAAATATGCTGATGACTCACACAATTCACCGTACTTGCATTATGAGCCTTAATATAAGATTTCTATAACATAGATATCAGCTCTAATGTTGAAAATGTATCCAGGGCTGGAGTACCAGCGACAGCAGCTGATCCAAGAGCGGCAGCAGTTCCACCTGGAGCAGCTGAAGGCCGCCGAGTTCCGCGCCCGCCACCAGGCGCACCAGAGGTATGCGCTGATCTGCTTTGCATGGTTTGCATGCGCATACTGTGTCCAGGCCTTATACTCCGAAATTCGATTTCCGAATTCTAACCCCGTTCCACTTACACTAATAGTCATTAATTTGAATGAACAGTATGATACGATCTTCGAAAATCGAATTTCGAAGTAGTCTCCAGGGCTGGAGTATCAGCACTAGCAGCTGATCCAATTTTTAGATTAAAACTATTTTTCCCTTTTGGTTTTCCAAGAGTTTGAGTTTGAGTTTGAGGTTTTTGCTTAAATCAGAATCTTTAGTGGTCTGTCACTTAATGGTTGAATTTTTGTCATTACATTATAATACTATACTATGTAATACAATACGGGCCACGACGTTTTTAATTTTTGTACAGTAAAATGTCCCCTAAATTTCATTCATACAATTTTAATGGGTCATCACAAAACTGACCAAAAAAAACGGGACAGATAGTAATGTATTGGACTAATTCTACACTTTAAATTGTAAATGTCCATTGGAACCGTGTAACATCGTGCTGACGATGTCCTATGGCGCAGGATGCAGCAAGAAGGCGGCGCTGGCGCAGCGGGCGCGGGCGCGGCGGGCGAGCAGCCGCCGGCCGAGGCCGCGCCGCCGCCGCACGCATAGGCCGCGCAAAGCCCGCCGCCAGCGCAGCGCGCGGCCATGTCCATCGCCATCGTGCTCTAGCCCAACAACCAATAACCGACCACTCCCAGCTCGCCTGTTGCTCTACACGGTCGGTTCGTCTTTGTACGTAGGCAGGTCAGATATAGAGGTAACAGCGGTAAAAATGTACCAGTAAAATTAAATTTTGTAACTGATGCAAAAAATATTTCAGACCTATTTTGCTACAAAAATGCAGTTCAAATTATTACTACTCGGCCCTCAGTATCGATGTTATTGGTGTATTATCTTGATTTTCGATGTTTGACTTCTAAAAAGTGTCGATAGCGTTTAAAAGCGATTCCCTATTGCCTGTTCATCCTACTAGAGCAAGATATTTTCAGACTTGCTTGCACGGACCATTTAAAAGTCACCCACGGGCTACGGCATTAGGATGAGCAGCTTTGTACTAGAGTAAACGAGTAATTAAAGCATTCCTTTAAAACTACGACTCACAAGAATCGTTGCCGACCAATAAGGAAGAGAAGAGGCCTGGCCTGATACAGATACACAGCGTCGCGTAGAGTACATTTACTTTTCCATTGACTGCGCGTATAAGTTAGTCATTCATGTTGATGATTGCTCATTTACGATTTTCACGCAGGGGTGCAGGCGATCTGTCTATAAGCACTGCATTATTATACTTTACTAGTGTAGTTCATTCGCAACTGGTTTAAATACGCAGATTTTCATCACCAATGCAATGGAACTAAAAAGACACCAAAATGTGCAAAATATCCGGATCAGATTGCACACCGTAGCAAGTCTTTTTATACGTTTGTTACTTTTTCTGCTGCCTGATGCCTGAGCTCGTTTCAAGTGTTATCAGCATCACAGCTTACCCATGTGGCTGTGATCATTTCTTAACACAAAAAAACAGTAATTTAAGTAATTCAAAGGACTTTTATTTCAATTTAAACATGCGTCTTGGGAAACTTTTTGGATAATTAAACTTTTTTTATAGTTAACGAAGTGCTAAAGGCCAGTGTGATGAAAATTATGCGCTTGTAATGTGTTAGATTAGAGCAAATTGACTTTAATCATCAACGAAATAGCCACGGCTCTCTATTCCCGTGTTTTTTTTTATTTCAGCGCCTGATTTGTAAGAACTATGCTAATAATAATAGGTATTGAAAATGGACATGTAATTTGAATTATTTAAACTATGAATTTCTCATTGAATCTTAACTCTGTAAGTAAGATAATGGAACTCGTGTCACATATCTCTGTACTAAGAGGCATTTAGGTGATCATAAATTCCGTTTTTGATATAAATTGCCACTGAGTTGGAATTTAATCACTTAAATGTCAGACGTTAATTAAAGAGCGGCCGTTGTCGTATTCAATGGTAAATGTCAAATAGTATAATTAATTATATTAAAATGTGACAATTGGATGGTTAGTTTGAATGTTATGAATGATATTTTAATTAGAAACACTAAAGTATTGTAAGTTATTATTTTAAGAGGCGAGTCATAACAAATAGTTATGGAATAAAGTGTCAAAAGTACCCGTATTGTTTTATTTTTACGATAGCATTTTCTGTCTATTTTTCTGGTGTTTAAAAACGACAATCCATTGTAAACGCAGCAATAAGTCTGTGGACAGCACTGATAACGTACAGGTTGGGCTGTTTAAAAAAAATACCCAAACACTGCCATTAACGCTCTGAATTTCAGCCAGTCGATATGCATTTATGTACTTTACGCGCTAATTAAATTGTAATAAAGGAAAAATCAAATACAGTAGTAATAATCCCAAAATAACAACATTATTACGAAATGTTTGGTGCCATATATTTGTTGATAGTAATTTATTTAAATATGCCCAGAAGCATAGTTAGTATCGCGAAACATGGTGGACGTGAAACAAATGATTATAAAATATCCATGGTAAGTAAACTTGTTATTTTTGCATACATATTTTATTAGCAACTATTACCCGACTGCGCGGTATAATTTAAGTTTAACAGTGTAATTATTGTCTTAAAAATAATCCGGAACGCGTCCGCACCAGGGTTCAATTCCCCTAAATGCCTTCAGTATTTTTTTTATTTTTTTTATTCAGTGATTGACGAATCCCTACCAATATTTTAAATGCTTAGTATAAGACAAGAGTGTCTTTATGGTCCCGGGGAATGAGAGAATAGTTTTTAATACGGAAATCAACCTTTAAAGAGGTAAAAGGAAGGTGAAATTAGCGACGTAAAAGCTATAACCTACGGGTAATATAATTTGTGCTGTAATAAAATATTTGCCAAAATTGAGACGCAAGATTCCACCCGGACAAACATTACCTACTCACATACATTAACATTACAAGTACATTGCAAGTTAATTATAAAAGCTTGTAAAAAAAATCATCTCCCTCGAACACACTCCTGTGTCACAGGGGTTTAATAAGCCTTTTACACCTTTTATCAGGTGTCGTCGGAGGAGCATCCGGGGAGTCCCGCGTTGTTCGCGCACGCGGAGAGTCCGGTGTGGGACCCGCATTCCCAGAGCCTGTTCTTCGTGGACGCGCTCGACCAAAACGTACACCGACTGGACTACGTGTCGGGGAAAATACATTCGAAACATATAGGTAGTACACACTACAACCAAATCTCAAGCCAATATTAATATCGATTTGTCGATAACCAGGCACTTTCTGGTCGGCTCGACTCTCTGGCTGTGCGGAGGGATGTAGCATACTGTACCATATTTATCATGGGGAGTGCTCTGACGAACTCTTCGGATTGCTGCCTGCGGCTAAATTCCATTACCGTACTCCGCGGAACCGTCTGTCCTTCCATCCTCAACATCTTGATGGTTGGCAGTCAAGTACCGTGCGTTTTAAACGCAATTTCTTTCCGCGTACGGTAAAAATCTGGAACCAACTTCCTGCTGCAACATTCCCTGAGCGGTACAAAAAAGCGAGTCTTCCTGTTCCTCAAAGGGCCGGCAACGCACTTGTGATTCCCCAGGTCTTGCAGGTGTCCCTGGCCGACGGTGATTGCTTTCCATCAGGTGACCCGTATGCTCGTTTTCCCCCTCTTATGTATAAAAAAAAATCATAAAAATCATTGGGTAGATTTGGGTGATCTTCTATGCTGGTCTGAGAGTAGAGAAAAAACGTAGAATGTAGTAGTTGCTTCTCTTCCCGCGCAAATGGTAAAAGTCCATCGAGGGAATGGACACAAAATATAGGGGATGCGGCTTGCAACCCATCACTATTTTTGATTCCCCTTTCCACCTATATATATAACCGCAATCATGCTAAACGTCCATTAAGTATTTTTATCTTAGAGTCTGTCTACCCCGTAAGATACGAAGACGTGACTTATGTATGTGGATTTCTGAAAGTAATTTGTGTGGGTTGTATTATCATCATCTCATCTCCAGCCTATATACGTCCCACTGCTGGGCACAGGCCTCCTCTCAGAACGAGAGGAGGCCGGAGGCTATAGTTATCACGCGGGCCCAGTGCGGATTGAGAAATTCACACGCACCATCGAATTGTTTCCTCACAATGTTTTCCTTCACCGAAAGCGGGTTGGGATGGGTTGTAACTATTATCATCCAACTAATATACCCATAACAAATAACCTGACCACTGGAAGAGGATTAAATTATACTGAAATGTATCAACCCAATTAAACTCACAACAATAAAATGTTGGTAGGTAATTGACAGAACCTGAAAAACCAGTCCATACCGGTTTCACTCTAACTTTTTGATTACTGTTGTACTGATATGCCATTGCAAGTAAAAAACGCAAATTGTGACATTCCTACTCGTGGTACATTTGTGCAGGGAGAGCGTTCCGTTTAAATCGATAATTAGCGTATTTTTATCGGTATGATTTGCTACGCTTAACTAAGGGAAAGTAACAAATTTCACTCAGTTGGTGGGTGAAGGGGGGGACTTTTATCATTAGTGACGTAATCCAATTCGTCAATGTTTTGTTTTTTATTTGTGTGTTTGTTTTTTATGTTTTGTCAATGCAAAGCTGCTCCAATACTAACTAATAACTAAATACGAACTAATATTAAATATAATATTATAAAGAGGAAAAATTTGATTGTTTGTTTGTTTGCATTGAATAGGCTCCGAAAGTACTGGACAGATTTCAAAAATTCTTTTGCCGTTAGAAAGCTACATTATCACTGAGTGACATAGGCTACTCTTTACCGCGGGGAAAATACCTTTTCCTACGGGAACATTAATTTACCGCGGGCGAAGCTGCGGACGGAAGGCTAGTATTAAATACTTTGGGGACCACTTCTGAATTCTTAAGGGTTTGCCGGCGATCCCGATTTAGAACTACAGAGTGCGAGTCTGCTATAGGAACGTGCTAAACGAAATCGACGATTGTCTTCCCGCTTTTCCCCTAAAATAGACACTTTTGACCTGGCTTTGCCTTTCACAGGCTACGGCCAAGTGAACGTAGTCTCACTAGTAGCTGGCACGAGCCGACTGCTAGTCGCAGTGCGGGCCGCTCTGTACCTGCTGGACTGGGGCGTCAACGGAGACGCGGCGCTGCGCCTAATCACGTCGCTGGACGAGGGCTTGCCGGACAACGTCATCAATGAGGGCAAACCTGACGCTGAAGGGCGATTTTGGGCAGGTGAGGGAAAGTTGCTAGTAGTACTAAACTGGTAGCACACTTGAAGCAATGATTTGCAAAATGAGTTGGACTGTACGCAGCAGACATTACGCGACTCACAACTCAAAAAATTACGCTCGTCTGGCCTGTGGAACGGTTGGTCTAGGAGCTAGGTGGCAAGAGGTGCCAATATCAGGTCGCATGGGGTGCGAAAAGCAAGTAGACGGAGGAGGACTATAAATCGGCGGCCGAAGTGTGTCGAAAAACCATCTTGCTCTCGGTCTACGCGTTTGCCTACGTGTGCTGGTTGTCTGTCTAATCATAGCAGTTTTTACAGCGCAGATGCTCATAACTAAATTAGCGTAACTTGGCTATTAAAGGACTTAGCTGTTTAAAACTGGCAGCCCATCCCAAATTGTATCCTTTATCTTGATGCAAACTGTTAACATGAGAATTTCGCAGCATCGTACTGATCAACACTTCTTCTTAGGTACAAAAGGTCCCCAGTCTGGCGACGATGTAGTCCCGGACAAAGCGACGCTCTACAGTTTCGACCAGAATACAATGACCCACCCCGCCGTGCAGCTGAAACCCATCACGATTTCGAACGGCATCGCTTGGTCGCCCAACAACTCAGTGCTATACTATATCGACTCGCCCACACAGAAAATCGAGGCATTCGATTATGACTTGCTAAGAGGAGAAATAAGTAAGTCAAGAAGAAATAAGATTAAAAATTCCATTTTTAATACATGTTTTTTTTGCTTACTGTACTTTTTGTTGGCTGAACTAGCATTGTCATCTATCACCACATATTATGTATACCAAATTTCAAGTCACCCGGACCAAACGTTGAAGACTTCCCTCCTACGTAGACGATCCTGACCTAGCTGAACACCAGAAATTAATTTACCCTATCGATTGTCATACAAGTCTCCCAGATTTTACTATGGAATATTTTTTCCTGTTCGTCACGTTCCGCACTTAGGCACTATATTAAAAGAAGTGACGAACTGGAATGGAAAATGGTACAATTTTTTTCTTATATAAGGATCGATAGGGTAAAGATTCTAAGTAAGAAAACCCCAAAATAGTTAAATTCTGGAAAATGTTCATGTGGACTTTTTTTGGAAAAAGCTTACTAGCACGGTGCTAGTACTCACTTACGAGTACTCGTACATAGGTACCTCTTCCAAATTTGACGTCAATCAGAACATTGGCGAATTCAGTTGCGAGATTTGATTACAGACAAAGGGTCAGGTGAAACTAAATAAACGCTTATAGAAACTGTTTTATCATGGTTATTATTAAACATGTAATTAAAAGCTTATTTGTTTTGGAAAGGCGATCGAAGAACTATTATCGATATATCGGATTACGGGTATGAAGAAGCGATCCCTGATGGAATGGTGATAGACTCTCAAGGACATCTGTGGGTCGCGATCATGTTTGGTGGAACGGTGAGTGTCTCAGAACCATGACAGGGTATAACTAAGAAAGTAAAATGATGCAGTGTGGTGTTTACATAGTATATGCTTTACTAAATTGGGGATTAAGTGAGATGGTGTCGATTTGTCAAAAAAATAAGTTGAATAAAAAATGAACACTAAGTAAAGCTTGTATTATACGTACCAGGCAATGGATAAACATACCTAAATAGTCGTACATACTTTAATGCATATTAAACAACTTAAGACTTCAGAACAAACATTCGGTTTTTACGAATGTGAATCGAACTGGTAAAGTAAAGTAAAGTAATCTTTATTTTCGTACTTTATTTGGTAGGTAGCTTCATAGTCAGGTTCTCTGACCTGATGGTCACAGGATAGTCTAAAGGAGCGTCCTCACTGAGAGCATTCGCGTGTAACGAGCAATCGCTGTCGAATATTCGAGCGGTGTGGACGTTGAGCCGAGCGTTACGAAGCATACATTGCTTGCTCGTTTACTCATACTCATTTATTCGTAATACTTATAGTTATTACATGTCATTTTTAATTTACAATTTTAATAAAACTGGAACACCAATAAAATATTAAAACATTTTTTTTTAATCATAAAGCTACAAATACAACTACTCGACAACAATACAAATGCTCGGGTAAGAATGCTCTCAGTGAGGACGCACCTTTACACTATCCGGTCGCCAGTTGCGAAGTGTGTTTGCATTACATACGCGTTGACGTAAGTAGCAATTAGAGCTATAATGGAAATCTTGGTCACGCATATTACACGTAAAAAGTAAGTTGAATTCACCGTAGTAATACGGTACAAAATTAAACTCAAGCCGAAATTTCTCGCTTCAGTGTTTTTATTTTATCGTATTTATTCAATGGAGATCGTAAAAGCCTATCGAGGGAATGGGCGAAAATCTTAGGAATCATGTTAAGGCGATGCGGTTAGCAATCCATCGCTAGGTATTTTATTTTGCAAGTATACACCTACAATCATGCTAAACGTGGTCTTAAGGTCTTGTTACCTTATCAGTCTTCCCCGTATGGGATAAAGACGTGATTTATGTATGTACTAGCTTCTGCCCGCGACTTCGTCCGCGTAGAATTATAAATAAAAACCTTCCTCTTGAATCACTCTATCTATTAAAAAACACCGCATCAAAATCCGTTGTGTAGTTTTGAAGATATAAGCATACATAGGGACAGAGAAAGCGACTTTGTTTTATACTATGTAGTGATATGTACGTATGCATATTTATTCGGCAGATTTTGCACGTGGATCCAGACAGGCGTTCAATAGTGTTCGCTTACAAACTGCCCGTGTCCCGTACGACGTCGGTGTGCTGGGGCGGGCCGAACCTCGACGAGCTGTTCGTAACAACGTCGCGCGAACGTCTCAACCCCAAAGACGAACCCTTGGGCGGCGCCATCTTCACCATCCGGAATACAGGACACCGGGGGCTTCCCCCATATGAATTCAGATTGGACAACGCTGATACCTATTGAGACATCCGAAAGTCGGGTTAGTTGTTACCCGAAGAAGCAATCAGTTTCTTCGTGAAACATTTTTTCAATATCATCGATCATTTTGTACTCAAGAACAATTTTGAGTCTCTTTGAGGGCTGTTTTCAGCTCAGTAGTGCTTGGACCACCGATGCGCAACTATGTCTCGAAATGTTTCGAATAATAAATTATGTTCCCTTTCCACCTATACGCCCTTAATCATGCTAAACGTGGTCTTAAGGTTTTGTTACCTTAGGCTCTGTCTACCCCGTAAGGGATAAAGACGTGATATATTTATGTATGTATGTAGGCAATGTATCTCGAGTATAAATGATCGAAGATTATCATACGTGAGCGAACACGAAGCGTAAAAAATAGTGGAAGTGCCTTAAGTATATTACTACTATCTGAACTTTTATCGCCTACATATCGTACGTTCCAAAATTAAAAAGTAATACATTTTAGAATGATAGCGCATCGCTAAGTCTATTTCATGCAATTCACAATCACATAAACGTGGTTTGTATGAAATGAGGCCAAACTAATGGCACCCTATCACGCAACATAAGGTCGTAACAAGACTCCAATGAACGTCGCAACACGTATGTTTACTCGCTGCTGTCTCTTATGTCTTCTGTTCTGTGACAGAAATATTGACAACTTGAGGGTTGTTTGTTCCCAAATTCTCCAGGCACATTTGAACTATGAAATTAATTTAAGTAGGTACGTAATTTGTAAAAACATGTTACATAAAATTAAATGCGCCTAGGGAATCCAACTTCAAGATTTTCATATACCTATTAAAGTTTAACTTGCTCTGAGTATTGCTTTTTTTACTAGATCGCTGACAGAGGGCGGATTATTTACATTTGTTCGCAATAAACGCGCGTTCTAGAGAGTAGATCAATTAAATAACTTATTTTATAGCTCTTTTATGTTTACGAGAATAAACTACTGTTAGTTAATATTGTCTTTTTTTTGCCGTAAAATACCTCCAGGGCCCTCACATTGAGAAGATTAAATACAACACAATACTTATTGAGTGAGACAACTTTTATGTTTCCAAATAATTTATTAGAGGACATGCATACAACAAGATAATAGTAACAAGATCTGGTAACATTTTAAACTCCCGTTTATAAATAACACATAAATAACTAAACATCACATTACAACAGCTAGATGACTAAATTCTGTGATTACATTAACAACTTGTGACATATAATTATTATGATTTTCAAGAATTCAATGCATTTTAAAGTTAGCTCAAAAGAGATGATGACAAGTATAAATTCGAGGGCCTTTTTGACGTCGCTTAGTTTCTAAAAGCAGTATAAACTGGAACATATTTTGTCAAGAAATTTAAATACATTACAATAATTATTTATTTTACGATACGCCATTTCAATGAAAAGGTCCCCAAATTCACTATAAAAATGATGTCAGCATTATTTAATACAACCTAGAAAATTACGTAATGACTTTAAAACAGTTTAGGCACATTTTTCCGATAGATATTTTCGAATAAATGGTCAGTTAAAAGCATTTATTGACTGGCTCGTTTAAACCACCTCTACGCATTAACTTACAATATACCGGAGAACATACGTCGACAACAATAATCGACGACAATACTATGTCCAGTTGGGATTATCTCGTCAAGTATAGCTATTTACTATACCTATATCTCAATAAATAAATCACATTTTAAACTTGGTGTTACAGTAGTAACTAAAGGATATATATTTTAAACGAAATAAGCATAATCAACCTATCCTGCTGTGTATAAATATACCGACAGAATATTTAAGTGCCCGCTGATACGTGTATATCTACAAACAGATAACACGTTTAAGTATAACACTCTTTTATACACATTACACACAGAATTGCAATATACGGTTCTGTGCAAGCCAGAAAACTATTCGTTTTCTTATATCCATTCTACTTCAGTGAGATTCTGCCTCCTCTAAATCTAAGTATTCACTTTAATTGACCATAAGTTATTACGCTTCAAGAATTCAAATACACGTATAAGTATCGCAACAAGAATATTACACGAGTTCGAAATCTAAATTACAACAGGTATTAATATTTGATTTATCTAAACGATATAAGTTAGAAGAACTGGCAGTGTCACAGCTGTTCTATCTACAATGATATCGTTATATTTACAAGATTTCGACGATCATTTAATAATTTACAGTCAATTTTGGATACTAAATAACGTAATTAAGTCTAAAGAAATACAGTTTTGGCCGCGTGTCGCCGGTCATAGTTTTAAAAGCCATGTTTTAAGCCTTTGAACGGAACTTGTAAGGTTTTCGCCCACTACCTACAAATTACAGTCAGCGTTAAAAGTACCTTGTGGCTTTACAGCCACGCACGATCAACCAAATGGAGTCCTGGGCCACTGTATGACCTTATCGCAATAAGTGACCGGCTTGTTATTTGTCTGACAGAGTCAAAGTACTCCGACGTTGACTGTGTTAAAGTTCTACAGTGGCCTAGGGTTCAATTTGACTGCCAGTACACCACGTCACTCTAAACAAAATTATCATTTGCATATAGCGAACTTAAATAATTTTGTATAAAACTTATTTTACTACACACGCGGATCATTGTATATTTTTTTTAGTATTTTCAATGCATTCTGAATCGTCCAGTAGGCTGAAAGCTTCAAACAATAATGCTTAGGTACATTTGATAAATATGGCGAGGGTTTTTATCTGCCGGGCTTTCACGCGGCCAAACGCTTCGATGCATTGTTTCACTGGGCACAATTGTGGCCTCTACAATCTTGTAACAATTCTACCAACACCACCACAACCAATATTATTGCAAACACACTGCATGTTACCAATAGTTTAAGCACTTAACCTTACTTATTCCTGTACCTATAGCGACTAACAGTATAAGTTTATCTTCGTTACTTCACACATAACTTGCAATATATTGAAGCTTATTTTAACAGTGTGCCTATTGGCCCAATGTCAGTACAGTACGAATGTAGTTCATAGTTTGAGGACTGAGGCGAGAGGCCACAATAGAGATATCTTTCCTGGCAGATGTTATAAAAGCGTTGGAAGTTGTATTTTATGCTTCTGCGTTAAGAAACTTCGATAGCGCAACATAATATGACCACACAGGCGCTAGCGCGTGAACCGCATCGTAGTAGTTTAAATCAAGTCTCGGATACCAGTTACATTTCGAAACCGTTATCATGTACTGTACCTACTTGTCGCAAAACCTTTTCATTTCGGTTTAGTCCATGATACCATTATTTTCAAACCGGTTTTTAGGGAAACATTTCCATAAAGTTCTTGTCAGATTAACCGGTTTAAAACAGGAAACCTGGTTTATTTCGACGCACTATAAACAAATGCTTACATTGTACGTTTGTACGCCCGGCCCGCCGTCTCGCCGCACGGGAACTAGTTTACTGAGGTTATAATAAAAGTCTTAAAACGTTCGCGTTCTTATGATAGTTCCGAACAAAACCGAAATAAACCGGCATTTATCGCAATTTTTTAAACTGGTCAAACAGAGTCTTGGTTTAAATAGTCGATGAGTAGATGGTGTTAGGGCCGCTATATGTTTGTTTATGATTATGTTTGAGCGTATGGATTTATGTATATAAAGTAAGAGTAGAGATACGGACGTTCTTATGATAGTTTTAAGTAAAACCGAAATAAACCGGTATTTACCGCTATTTTTTAAACCAGGACTTGGTTAAATTTTAAACAGTCGATGACTAGATGGCGCTAGAGTCGCCATGTGTAAAGTATGCATATGAAGTAATAGTAGAGCCACGGACGTACTTGTAGAGCACTAGAGGCGCGGCGCGACGAGCCCGCTCATGAGGTCGAAGGTGTTCCCGTCGGGCGCCACGCGCACGTCCCCGGCGGCGGTGCGCACGCGCAGCCAGCCCGCCTCGTCCACGCCCACGATCACGCCCGCCACGGGCTCCGGGGCACCCGCCTGCCGCACGCGGATCTCCTCGTTACTGAAACAAACAACACAATGTCACAATTTTTCCAGTATATTTCCGCTGGTGGTTTTGTTGGGCATACTACCGCCCGCGTGCCAACTCCGGCCCGTCGACGTTCCTTCGAAATAAATAGTGGTATGGCCCGCGATAGTGATATTTTGACAGTCCTGCAGTATAAAATAGAATAATATATGCATTGGCCAAGGAGCCAGCTAGACTTGCCACATAGTTCATCTGTTCGCGGAAGGCACCGAATCCGCCATCCGCGTCGATATATTCCAGGATTCGCGCGAGCTGTGAGCAGTATCTTTCCAGAAACTTCTCTACGGTCACGTGCCAAAGCCAATATATTGAGAAAAAAAGCCGCAATATTAAAACTTACTCATGCAGCCAGTACTGGTAATACTGTTCGCGGAAGGCGTCGACTCCGCCGTCCGAGTCGATATATTCCAGGATTCGCTCGAGCTGCGAGCAGTATCGCGCCAGGAACTTCTCTATGGTCATGGGCGGAAGGTCCGTGTTATGCTGCTGGTTGTGCTGCTCTATGATCTGGTTCAGACATGTCGTGGGCACTGTGTTTGATATGTTGATGCCGGTACCTGAAGTATGTAATCCAGTGAAATTAGAAAATTGATTATTTTCTATGTTCAGAATCTCATTGTGCGGTAACTATAAGAGTTATTCCGTAGATAGAAAATAAAAAATAATGATTTTGTTCAGGGCTAAGATGGAATAGCTCATATGCCAATTAATTTACCATTAGAGAATAAACATGTGATACGTATAGACCGACCGCTTAACTGAATCTCGCCCGCGCGCCACAGGGGCTTGGGGTAGGCGACCGCGGGGCCGAGAGGTGCGGGCGGCAGGCGCACTACATGCCCGCACCACTCGGTCCCCTTTGTCGTCCTACCCTGCGCCCCTGTACCCGCGCGGGCGAGGACTTCGTTAAGCGGTCGGTCTTTAGCAATCGGCGTTAAATAATGAGTGGTGCTACGCACCGATGTTGCAGATAACGTCGTCGCCGGTGCAATTGGCTGTGGTGGCCGTGCCGCCGATCTTCACCGAACGCCCGAAGTAGATGTCGTTCGGCCATTTTATCCTGCGAAGACAAAAATAGGGCAACGCTCAGCCATATAGGGCCCTTAGAGTTAGGGCCTGTGGCTACATAACATGCCAGTCCTGCCAAGTTACGCAACTCCTCCTCTATCATCCACATAGAAGAGTGCGTTAAACTTTCGCATTTTTGGTGTTAGGCTTAGCACGCACTGCGGTTTTTTTCTTGCGGTTGCGGTCGGGCCGAAAACGCCGAACCGCGAAGGAACTCGCACTGTGGTTGCGTTTCCGCGGTTTTCACGTTCAGTATGACAATGGATTTCCTCAGAGCAGTATGTGTTGTGGCCTTAGTTTTAAGAAATAAAAAAAATAGAAAACGTCTTCGCCAATATAAGTACTGGGTGCATCCTCTAACATATCAAACATATTTGAAGGGATATTTTTGTAAAATGTACAGTGATGTACGAAACAACAAAGACAATTTTTTAACTACTAACTTTTTTCTTTTTTTAACGACATAATGCAGCGCACAACACACACCTCACTGCTCCGCTCTCTGAGCCGAACTGACGAAAAAACCGCTTTTTACGAATCGCAGTGGGGGCGCTGCCGTACATGAAGTATGAGATACATAAAAACGGCGAATCAAAATGTAGCAAGTTGCGTTTTTAAAATCAGTCACTGAAATAAATCGCAAGTGCGTGCGCTTATAAAGAATGCCGTACGTTAAATTTTTTGCGGTAGCGGAACCGCTGTTTAAAAACCGCAGTGCGTGCTAAGCCTCAGTAGGACGAAAAATGGTCCATTATTTTTGGTGGTCAGTGTATCCGTACCTGATGTCCAGGTGCTCGTAGGCGGGCAGCGCGCGCACGGCGCGCACGGCCGCCAGCGCCGCCGCGTGCTGCACCAGCGGCAGCGTCTCCGACACGCGCCGCCACACCTATACGCGACATACCATACTATTTGTACCTGATGTCCAGGTGCTCGTAGGCGGGCAGCGCGCGCACGGCGCGCACGGCCGCCAGCGCCGCCGCGTGCTGCACCAGCGGCAGCGTCTCCGACACGCGCCGCCACACCTATACGCGACATACCATACTATTTGTACCTGATGTCCAGGTGCTCGTAGGCGGGCAGCGCGCGCACGGCGCGCACGGCCGCCAGCGCCGCCGCGTGCTGCACCAGCGGCAGCGTCTCCGACACGCGCCGCCACACCTATACGCGACATACCATACTATTTGTACCTGATGTCCAGGTGCTCGTAGGCGGGCAGCGCGCGCACGGCGCGCACGGCCGCCAGCGCCGCCGCGTGCTGCACCAGCGGCAGCGTCTCCGACACGCGCCGCCACACCTATACGCGACATACCATACTATTTGTACCTGATGTCCAGGTGCTCGTAGGCGGGCAGCGCGCGCACGGCGCGCACGGCCGCCAGCGCCGCCGCGTGCTGCACCAGCGGCAGCGTCTCCGACACGCGCCGCCACACCTATACGCGACATACCATACTATTTGTACCTGATGTCCAGGTGCTCGTAGGCGGGCAGCGCGCGCACGGCGCGCACGGCCGCCAGCGCCGCCGCGTGCTGCACCAGCGGCAGCGTCTCCGACACGCGCCGCCACACCTATACGCGACATACCATACTATTTGTACCTGATGTCCAGGTGCTCGTAGGCGGGCAGCGCGCGCACGGCGCGCACGGCCGCCAGCGCCGCCGCGTGCTGCACCAGCGGCAGCGTCTCCGACACGCGCCGCCACACCTATACGCGACATACCATACTATTTGTACCTGATGTCCAGGTGCTCGTAGGCGGGCAGCGCGCGCACGGCGCGCACGGCCGCCAGCGCCGCCGCGTGCTGCACCAGCGGCAGCGTCTCCGACACGCGCCGCCACACCTATACGCGACATACCATACTATTTGTACCTGATGTCCAGGTGCTCGTAGGCGGGCAGCGCGCGCACGGCGCGCACGGCCGCCAGCGCCGCCGCGTGCTGCACCAGCGGCAGCGTCTCCGACACGCGCCGCCACACCTATACGCGACATACCATACTATTTGTACCTGATGTCCAGGTGCTCGTAGGCGGGCAGCGCGCGCACGGCGCGCACGGCCGCCAGCGCCGCCGCGTGCTGCACCAGCGGCAGCGTCTCCGACACGCGCCGCCACACCTATACGCGACATACCATACTATTTGTACCTGATGTCCAGGTGCTCGTAGGCGGGCAGCGCGCGCACGGCGCGCACGGCCGCCAGCGCCGCCGCGTGCTGCACCAGCGGCAGCGTCTCCGACACGCGCCGCCACACCTATACGCGACATACCATACTATTTGTACCTGATGTCCAGGTGCTCGTAGGCGGGCAGCGCGCGCACGGCGCGCACGGCCGCCAGCGCCGCCGCGTGCTGCACCAGCGGCAGCGTCTCCGACACGCGCCGCCACACCTATACGCGACATACCATATAATTTTACACACACACACACACATTAAACCTCAGCGCTCCGCAACCTCAGCGCTATTCCATCTGCGCTGAATTCGTTTATCGCTATCCTGCGGGAAATATGCGATTTTCAGGGATAAAACTCTTTTGTCCTTCCACGGGATTCAGTTTAATGCAGTAGTTTTTGGTGGCACGGTAACTAACATCCAAACAGACAGACAAAAAGTGCAAAAGTTCTATACCAAATTCCAATTAAATCAGTTTAGCTATTTAAACATGAGCAGGTAATACACAGACACACTTTCGCGTTTATAATATCACTACGAATATACATTATGTCGTCAAGTAATTGGGAACTGTTGCATCACTGGGCTGCTCTGCCGAGCGCCTGTCACTTTATCCCCACTCCGCGGCCGGCTGTAATGTGACATGAGATAGATAGACGAAAAAATTTGGGGCGTTAAATAAAGTTTCACTTTAATAAGGGTGAGACTGTAGAGTATACCTGCAGCGAGATGACGGCCTGGCCGGGCACGCAGATCCAGACGTTGTCGCCGCGGCCCTGGCCGGCCGTCATGCGGCGCGCGACGGCGCCCACGCCGTGCGCCAGCGCCGCGTGCCGCGTCACCGCGTTCGTCGACGTCAGCACGTCCGCGTACACCACCAGCCGCCCCATGGACCTCGACGTCAGATTCTGCCATCCACAATTTTTATTTGTACGAGTCTCTTAAAATTGTTCTGGAATATTTCAGAAAGTAGGTTAGTTCGGTTCATTCATAATTCTGCCTTTGACGCGGTTCACTTTGATCATTGATCAATGTATGGCAACGTTTGACAACTATGATTAAAAAATCCTAAAAATCATTTACAAGGTTATTAAGCCAAATTAATCCAACGACTTGCTGGAATATTCCTTTATATTTTTGAAAAAATTGGCTAGTTATGTTTACATGGTGGCGACGGGTAGAACCTTTTATAGGGTCCGTCCGAATCGCTACCTCCATCTCACTCGCCAAACTGCTGCCAAGCAGCAGTGCAGTTATGCTATGGTAAAATTTGAAGTGTAAAATTGCACGCTCAATGTACATTTACAATTAAGTCCAGCCGCTCGCGTCGCTTAGAGTCGCTTAGAGCAGTCGAGATCAACAGCTTCAAGCGGTCGCTTTAATACATTGCGGGTAGTTTCAATTACATTACACAATTCACATTAAAAATACAGAGCAGACGAGTCTATTCTATGACATATTACATACACACATATATATATTGATAAATGTTATAGGATCGTGGATTCCAAAATAACCGGATTCGCTACGATACGCATCAATATTTAGCGATATGGATCGCGATTCGCGCCATGCCATGCCATCTATTTCCAAGGCTACTCACATCAAAGTACTCGACAGTGGAGAAGTTTTCGGGGCACTCATAGACGTGCACGGGCAGGAAGGTAGCGGAGGGCGGCTGCTGCGCCGCCTCGCCGCGCCCGCACCACTGCACGGTGAGCTCGCCGAGCGACTGCCTACCTCCCTCGCCGCGCCAGCGCTCCACTAGCGACAGCTTGTCCTATAACCACAACGGTTCATTACCCAAGCTGTCGGCTTTTGTTTTGCTTGTTAGACTGCTCAGAACAGCTGGTCTTAAACCCAGTTTAGACAGCAAGAAAAATCCTATAAGTTTCATCACGATGCCAAGCTGTGATGCGGGTTAAACGTCGACTCAGCGCCGCAATGTGACGTAAAGTGCTACTTGCAGGATTTTTCTTGCAAGCCTACTGGGCTTTAAGTCTGGTAGTTGAATGTTTAAGGGAATTTAAAAGGGATCAAAACTTTGGATTGATTGTATCATTTCAAGTTTGCCCGAGAATTATTACGGATATTAGAACGAATTACGTTATATAATTAGTTTATAACGTATTTAGAGTTGAAAAACTATTTCTAAGGTAACGTATTAAAATACGTATTAATCTTGTACAATGGTCTTAGTACTGAAGAAAATAAATCTAAAATAAACTTCACCAACTCATGCAGTATTGACGCAAAATCTTAAGTAGCATAAGCGCCAAAGATACTTTAATTTAAATTTTGTTAGATTTTTACAGGTTAAGTGTAGGTAAAAAGAACTAGCATACTGCTGAGTAAAAATTCAATTTTGAACAGACTGCATATGTTTTAAAATAGCGTATAATTTTTATAAAAAAAACGGTACTTTTCAATTGCCATTCAAACAAACGTGCTTAGCATAAATACGGGTTACCGCTGCGTACAAAAAGCAGAAAAAAGACGTGCAATACAAACTCCGAATATAATAGAATTTCTTATTCTCCAATTGTTAAAAAAAAACAACTTTAAACTAAATACGTTGTAAGTTCTATCTAGGCAATATAAAGCGGATATACATTTATAGATTTGAGATTTTGAGACACAAAGAGATACGTAACAGTGATCGCGTCGTAATATTTATGGCTCCCTTCAACTATTTTATTTAAAAAAAGTATTGAAGTTTTTCTTGGTGCCACTGATTTGAAATTTAACATGAACATGTAAGCCAGCCAATCCATAATAAGGCAAAGGTAGTCTCAAGATCTCTATCTATCGCAATCAATGAGCAAGCGTGTTCGTCGCGTCTCACCGGCCATCACACCGTCACGTGGCCGGGGCCCGACGACGCAGGCCACGCCCCCTAGACAACCCATTACATCACTTAAACACAACGAGTATACGGGACAATTTGGAATACAAAAAAAGGCCAAAGTCATGATACAGTGTAACCAACGGCTCAATCAGGGGACAATTCACTTTAAAAACACAAGAATGTTTGGTGTTTCTTGATGACAACATCTGTTTTATATATATGAGTGTGTTTTTATCATCAATTCGTTTTGGATTGACTGTTGCATAGTAATGTTTGTTTTAAGATTCCGTTGATATGTCCAAGTCAGATGCAAACATAAAGCTTGTTGGTAAGTGTGAGCTGGAAATACATTGCTTATTCTTGACTGAGACGTGACATAGTGAAATCAGCCTTATAATAAAACACAGCCAATGGTATGGCACATCAGTAATATAATATAACTGACTGCATTAATTTGCTATCTAACGCTTTACTTTATAGATGAACATCAAAATAAAAAATGACGGTGTTTCTAAGAAGCGTAAATATATATACATATAATACTTGTATTGCAATAAGATTGCACTTTATCTCAGTCCAGTAATCAATCTAATATCATAATGCTATACAGTACTTTACCTACCTACTCATTCCTAAATTACTTATACACAAAGACGATTATATTTTTATTGAAATTCTGTAAATAAAAATAAATAGACTACAACAAAATTTGAAACAGTAAACGTTCTAGAAGCAAATTGTATCACTGTTTAAAAAGCAACTGTTGCCAGCTCCTCTTCACCCCTTTCCCCCCTCCAACGAGTCCCTCGTCGGAATTTTGCATTTACTAATAGCAATTAAAAATACTGCCACAATGTAGACCAAATGAATGGCAAAGATACATTTAAAGACCTCTATTGTGGCTGATTGGGCTATAGTAGTAAATTTTTAATAACGCGGCAACACTGGCGATAGCAAAAATGTAATCTTTGCTCTTCCCTTGTTAGTTATTTCTGTTTAAAATATGATCGTCATTGTTCAGCAATAGTACTAGAATGGCGATGCAGTAAACATAACATAAATGATGTGGTTATCACAAGCAATATCTCACCACATGGTTTCCTAGGAAAAAGCCTCTCGTGTAGTCCAGCTGGGTGATCTCCCTCGGATCTCTAACGTGGAGGTCGAGAATATCTCCTAGAATTTTATGGATGATCTCTAAGCGAGCCTCGTTGCTCTTGATTCCTTCTTCGGCTAAATAATCGCTGGGATCGGCTTCTAGGTGAATCTGAATAGAAATAAATAGTTTTTCATTGACTTTAGACGAGGTAAGGAAAGCATTAGCTAGGAAAGCAGTAACTAGCCGTAGAATTCTGTCTAAATATAATACATGCATACATACATACCGTCAAGCCTCTTTCTCACAGGGGTAGGCAGAGACTACTTAGTTCCACTTGCTACGATCCTGACATACTTCTTTCGCTTCATCCACATACATCAATCTCTTCATACATGCTCGTCGGTTTCGGGTACTCCTGACCTGACCTTTTTCCAAAACGTCTCCTATTTGGTCTCGGAACGTCCATCTAGGCCTTCTCCTCCCAACGTAACCATTCACACTCCCCATATAAATATCGCTAGATCAAAATTCGACACAAATTTGAAAACACAAGTTTTTGCCTCAGAGATTATAAATAATCTTAGAATTGTTCCCAAATATTTCTGCAGGGTTAGTCTGATTGAACACCCTATACAGATTTTTCATCGTAGCTTAGGATTTTAATTTAAGTCACCCCTTTGACGCCGTACGCTTTGAGCATCGACAAATGTATGGAAAAAATTGTCAAGCACAATTGAAAAACCCTGAAAAACATTTACAAGGTTATTTAGTAGCTAACTCACCATCGCTTCAATATTCCGGAACAATTTTGAGAGACCTAATACACTACAATAAATGGAGGACGCCTATGCCATGAGGCACGCCGAATTCGTGATAATTAAAAAAAAAAGGCTACACAATGTACTGAAATTGTGGCGAAACGGAATAAAAGGAGCTATAAAAAAATAGACTAGGTATATAATTTCTCGCGTCGTTTTCCAAAGACAAGGGAACTTTCGATATTTATGGTGTTTTTTACTTCTTGAAAGGCCGATGAGAATCAAAGTGGAGTCATACAATCTCTCAGTAAGATTGTTTATTTATTCTATAATGGTAAGCAAACATGTGGTCTGAGATAGACCATGCTTGTCTAATAAATGGCAGTTCTCTAGATTTGAAGACGGCCACGTAACGTTCAAGTAACACAAACGCAAGCAGGCACCTGTGAGAAGATGGCGATGCCCCCGTTGGTGAGGTCAGTGGCCTGCAGCAGCGAGGGCGTGCGCCACGTCTCCTCCGACGCCAGCACTTGGATGTCCAGCTCGTGCCCCGGATGGCCCGTGTATTTAGACGGCCTATAATACCAGTCATACGAATTAAACACAGTAAAGCAAGCGCTTGCGAAAAAAAAATTAAAACACCATTTTAGTTAATCTATACAAAACAATCGGACTATTGGAAGTTAGGTAAAATCTAGCGGGAAGATTTGATTATATACATACTCAAACTCAAATTCTTAATAAAAAAATGTATCAAAGATCTTATAAGTTTTTATCATAGTTTCAACATTTATGCTGTAAATGTGCAGCAATATACCATTTTAGGATCAGAAACTACAAAATAATCTTTATTTACAATTTTTACAAGTGAAGATAACATAAGTGTTAAAAAACCTGTTAAATATTATTCGTCTGCCACACAGTTCAGTGTTGTATCTCATTCATATTCAACAGGCTTCTATGACCACTAAAGTTGGAACTGAGAGAAATGGTGTAAGCTTTAGGGATGGATATTACAATTCTTAATGTGTATTATATTATATAGCTATTTAACTAAGTTGGTTGCATGATGCATAATACTTAAATGCCATAAAAAACTTGATGAAATTAAAAAAATAGTAATGAAAATCTTTAACTTTAAAAGAAGCGAGATATTGAAGAAATAAATAGACAAGCATATTACTTGTAATAATGTAGAAAGATGCAAAGAAACGAATCCCTCTAAGATTATTCGAAACAAAATCACCATCACTTACAAATGTGAATGCATTCGCGAAAGGTATACTATTTTTTTTTTTTTAATATATGAATAGGAAGGCAAACGAGCAAGTGAATCACCTGAATGGTAAGTGATCACCACTGCCCATAGACACCCGCAACCCCGGAGTGATTGCAGATGCGTTGCCAACCTAGAGGACTAAGATGAAATGCCTCTTGTGCCCGTAATTTCCCCGGCTGTCTTACTCTCCACAATGGAACACAGCAGTGCAAGCACTGCTATTTAGCGGCAGGATTAGCGAGTAAGATGGTGGTAGCGATCCGGACGGACCTTGCACAAGGCCCTACCACCCGCAAAATAATAATAATTATAATTGTAAAAATTGTATCATGCGGTATATTTTTTGGGGTTGGCTAGGCATATAAATTCGATATTGTCCAAGTATTTAAGATAGAGGGAAAAAAAAGAATGCAATAATGGTTGTGTGTTCAATACATAAGGGATACAGGTTATTATCTGGAATTTAAAACGGTTTCAATAGCTATAATACAGCAGGGTGTGAAGCAGGGTTACAGGGCGTGAAAATTCGAAGTTGCAAGCGATAACTCATTTAACGTTAGTTAGAGCCGTGGCACAATTTTCTCGCTCGCAACCACTGTCCATATGCTTAGATTATCATAGTCATTGCATAAAAGATACTTTAAAAGTCATTCAAATAATAATTGATACTGATAAAACTTTAAAGCATTAACATTTTAAAGCCATCAATCAAATACTAAAAGCGTCAAATATCATAATCCTAAGATGCGAATATCTACATTTTGCGTACCCATAAATATTAGCATCCTGACTTGCTCTGTAAAATTCAGTTTCAGTTTATTACCAGAAAAATATCAGCACATAACTTTAATGTCAATAGAAGAGCTTCATATACTATTAATAAATCGTAATGTCAAGCCCAGCTTGTCGTAAGTCGCTCAAAAGCATTTAAAGAGGTAGGTATTGCTGAAAGAGCACTGCGAATAAATGCTGTGTGCGATAAATCCAAGTGATTCGAAAGACAAATTTCCAGCACAGCGAAAAATTTTAGGAAGACAAAAAGCTTTAAATATGAATTCGACTTACTGCCTGTCGTTTTCGGTAGAGAACTGTTTCTTGGCGGGCGAGGCCTGGTAGCAGAATATGTGATGCTTCATCTTCACAGACTTCCATTTGTCAAAACTAAATTGGACTACTTCATTCTCACGAATCTGAATTGCAGACAACATACACATTAATAATTATAACCGTCATTTTTATCGGTTTCTTAATTGGTTAAGACAAGAAGATTCAAAAGTTTCAATCGACATTTTTATGCTAAAAGAAGCAGCCAGAAAAAATATTAGCACATAACTAAAGGTAACCGAGGTTATAATTACCTTACCAATTACGATCGAAGGGAAAGCGATTGTAGTGGTCGGACACATTCATTAACCCCCTGGCCGCTGTCGGTTAAGCGCGTCGGCAGAAGTGTCGAAAAATCTGCCAACTGGCGCGTGGAACTGTTTCGAGAGCAACTCCTAGCTACACAGTGGATCCTTATATATTTAATATTGAGTACAGCTTTTTACTCATACTTATTGTAATTAATTCATTTCCTTTAATTGCCTACTACGTGTGATATTTATTCTACGCCTCAGGAGGCTACACTCAGTGGCAAATTCGTCAGATGGGGCTCCTTCCTCAGTATAAAGAAGTGCATCAGCGTCCTTTCTGTGCTCTAAAGTTCTAAACCAAGCTAGTTGGGGGCCCCGTAGAGCTACGGGCCCCTGGCATTTTGCCACCCCTGCCACCCTATAGTTACGCCACTGGCTACACTATCATGATATGAGACGAAACGAACATAGGTCCACGCCACCAGCGATAGCTCACCTCGGCAGTCTTGTAGTGTGGCAGCACGGCGTGCAGCAGGTCGGAGCAGAGCGCCAGCAGGCGGCCGCCGTCCAGCAAGTGTGCCAGCAGCAGCGGCGCAGCGCGCCCCACGCAGCCCGCCACCGCTACTAGCGCAGCTCGCCCACGCCACCAGCGATAGCTCACCTCGGCAGTCTTGTAGTGTGGCAGCACGGCGTGCAGCAGGTCGGAGCAGAGCGCCAGCAGGCGGCCGCCGTCCAGCAAGTGTGCCAGCAGCAGCGGCGCAGCGCGCCCCACGCAGCCCGCCACCGCTACTAGCGCAGCTCGCCCACGCCACCAGCGATAGCTCACCTCGGCAGTCTTGTAGTGTGGCAGCACGGCGTGCAGCAGGTCGGAGCAGAGCGCCAGCAGGCGGCCGCCGTCCAGCAAGTGTGCCAGCAGCAGCGGCGCAGCGCGCCCCACGCAGCCCGCCACCGCTACTAGCGCAGCTCGCCCACGCCACCAGCGATAGCTCACCTCGGCAGTCTTGTAGTGTGGCAGCACGGCGTGCAGCAGGTCGGAGCAGAGCGCCAGCAGGCGGCCGCCGTCCAGCAAGTGTGCCAGCAGCAGCGGCGCAGCGCGCCCCACGCAGCCCGCCACCGCTACTAGCGCAGCTCGCCCACGCCACCAGCGATAGCTCACCTCGGCAGTCTTGTAGTGTGGCAGCACGGCGTGCAGCAGGTCGGAGCAGAGCGCCAGCAGGCGGCCGCCGTCCAGCAAGTGTGCCAGCAGCAGCGGCGCAGCGCGCCCCACGCAGCCCGCCACCGCTACTAGCGCAGCTCGCCCACGCCACCAGCGATAGCTCACCTCGGCAGTCTTGTAGTGTGGCAGCACGGCGTGCAGCAGGTCGGAGCAGAGCGCCAGCAGGCGGCCGCCGTCCAGCAAGTGTGCCAGCAGCAGCGGCGCAGCGCGCCCCACGCAGCCCGCCACCGCTACTAGCGCAGCTCGCCCACGCCACCAGCGATAGCTCACCTCGGCAGTCTTGTAGTGTGGCAGCACGGCGTGCAGCAGGTCGGAGCAGAGCGCCAGCAGGCGGCCGCCGTCCAGCAAGTGTGCCAGCAGCAGCGGCGCAGCGCGCCCCACGCAGCCCGCCACCGCTACTAGCGCAGCTCGCCCACGCCACCAGCGATAGCTCACCTCGGCAGTCTTGTAGTGTGGCAGCACGGCGTGCAGCAGGTCGGAGCAGAGCGCCAGCAGGCGGCCGCCGTCCAGCAAGTGTGCCAGCAGCAGCGGCGCAGCGCGCCCCACGCAGCCCGCCACCGCTACTAGCGCAGCTCGCCCACGCCACCAGCGATAGCTCACCTCGGCAGTCTTGTAGTGTGGCAGCACGGCGTGCAGCAGGTCGGAGCAGAGCGCCAGCAGGCGGCCGCCGTCCAGCAAGTGTGCCAGCAGCAGCGGCGCAGCGCGCCCCACGCAGCCCGCCACCGCTACTAGCGCAGCTCGCCCACGCCACCAGCGATAGCTCACCTCGGCAGTCTTGTAGTGTGGCAGCACGGCGTGCAGCAGGTCGGAGCAGAGCGCCAGCAGGCGGCCGCCGTCCAGCAAGTGTGCCAGCAGCAGCGGCGCAGCGCGCCCCACGCAGCCCGCCACCGCTACTAGCGCAGCTCGCCCACGCCACCAGCGATAGCTCACCTCGGCAGTCTTGTAGTGTGGCAGCACGGCGTGCAGCAGGTCGGAGCAGAGCGCCAGCAGGCGGCCGCCGTCCAGCAAGTGTGCCAGCAGCAGCGGCGCAGCGCGCCCCACGCAGCCCGCCACCGCTACTAGCGCAGCTCGCCCACGCCACCAGCGATAGCTCACCTCGGCAGTCTTGTAGTGTGGCAGCACGGCGTGCAGCAGGTCGGAGCAGAGCGCCAGCAGGCGGCCGCCGTCCAGCAAGTGTGCCAGCAGCAGCGGCGCAGCGCGCCCCACGCAGCCCGCCACCGCTACTAGCGCAGCTCGCCCACGCCACCAGCGATAGCTCACCTCGGCAGTCTTGTAGTGTGGCAGCACGGCGTGCAGCAGGTCGGAGCAGAGCGCCAGCAGGCGGCCGCCGTCCAGCAAGTGTGCCAGCAGCAGCGGCGCAGCGCGCCCCACGCAGCCCGCCACCGCTACTAGCGCAGCTCGCCCACGCCACCAGCGATAGCTCACCTCGGCAGTCTTGTAGTGTGGCAGCACGGCGTGCAGCAGGTCGGAGCAGAGCGCCAGCAGGCGGCCGCCGTCCAGCAAGTGTGCCAGCAGCAGCGGCGCAGCGCGCCCCACGCAGCCCGCCACCGCTACTAGCGCAGCTCGCCCACGCCACCAGCGATAGCTCACCTCGGCAGTCTTGTAGTGTGGCAGCACGGCGTGCAGCAGGTCGGAGCAGAGCGCCAGCAGGCGGCCGCCGTCCAGCAAGTGTGCCAGCAGCAGCGGCGCAGCGCGCCCCACGCAGCCCGCCACCGCTACTAGCGCAGCTCGCCCACGCCACCAGCGATAGCTCACCTCGGCAGTCTTGTAGTGTGGCAGCACGGCGTGCAGCAGGTCGGAGCAGAGCGCCAGCAGGCGGCCGCCGTCCAGCAAGTGTGCCAGCAGCAGCGGCGCAGCGCGCCCCACGCAGCCCGCCACCGCTACTAGCGCAGCTCGCCCACGCCACCAGCGATAGCTCACCTCGGCAGTCTTGTAGTGTGGCAGCACGGCGTGCAGCAGGTCGGAGCAGAGCGCCAGCAGGCGGCCGCCGTCCAGCAAGTGTGCCAGCAGCAGCGGCGCAGCGCGCCCCACGCAGCCCGCCACCGCTACTAGCGCAGCTCGCCCACGCCACCAGCGATAGCTCACCTCGGCAGTCTTGTAGTGTGGCAGCACGGCGTGCAGCAGGTCGGAGCAGAGCGCCAGCAGGCGGCCGCCGTCCAGCAAGTGTGCCAGCAGCAGCGGCGCAGCGCGCCCCACGCAGCCCGCCACCGCTACTAGCGCAGCTCGCCCACGCCACCAGCGATAGCTCACCTCGGCAGTCTTGTAGTGTGGCAGCACGGCGTGCAGCAGGTCGGAGCAGAGCGCCAGCAGGCGGCCGCCGTCCAGCAAGTGTGCCAGCAGCAGCGGCGCAGCGCGCCCCACGCAGCCCGCCACCGCTACTAGCGCAGCTCGCCCACGCCACCAGCGATAGCTCACCTCGGCAGTCTTGTAGTGTGGCAGCACGGCGTGCAGCAGGTCGGAGCAGAGCGCCAGCAGGCGGCCGCCGTCCAGCAAGTGTGCCAGCAGCAGCGGCGCAGCGCGCCCCACGCAGCCCGCCACCGCTACTAGCGCAGCTCGCCCACGCCACCAGCGATAGCTCACCTCGGCAGTCTTGTAGTGTGGCAGCACGGCGTGCAGCAGGTCGGAGCAGAGCGCCAGCAGGCGGCCGCCGTCCAGCAAGTGTGCCAGCAGCAGCGGCGCAGCGCGCCCCACGCAGCCCGCCACCGCTACTAGCGCAGCTCGCCCACGCCACCAGCGATAGCTCACCTCGGCAGTCTTGTAGTGTGGCAGCACGGCGTGCAGCAGGTCGGAGCAGAGCGCCAGCAGGCGGCCGCCGTCCAGCAAGTGTGCCAGCAGCAGCGGCGCAGCGCGCCCCACGCAGCCCGCCACCGCTACTAGCGCAGCTCGCCCACGCCACCAGCGATAGCTCACCTCGGCAGTCTTGTAGTGTGGCAGCACGGCGTGCAGCAGGTCGGAGCAGAGCGCCAGCAGGCGGCCGCCGTCCAGCAAGTGTGCCAGCAGCAGCGGCGCAGCGCGCCCCACGCAGCCCGCCACCGCTACTAGCGCAGCTCGCCCACGCCACCAGCGATAGCTCACCTCGGCAGTCTTGTAGTGTGGCAGCACGGCGTGCAGCAGGTCGGAGCAGAGCGCCAGCAGGCGGCCGCCGTCCAGCAAGTGTGCCAGCAGCAGCGGCGCAGCGCGCCCCACGCAGCCCGCCACCGCTACTAGCGCAGCTCGTCCACGCCACGCTCCTGCCTCCAACGCATCTCGGGACACGCTGTATATTGTATACCTGGAAATTTTTTTTTTGGCATGATGATGATTGCAAAAATCTGAATTTCAATGTTTAATAGAAAATCTAGTTGTGCAGTCAATGCAAGACACGCAATATCTGGATTAACGCAGACCAATCACGTTTATTAGTCTGGTTTACTTCTACTAGTCTAGTACTAACTGTTGCTAGCGACTCCCGTCTTCGTAGAATTCGCTTAATGCGATCCCGGGGGAACTATGCTATTTTGCGGGATGAAATCTATCCTATGTCCATCCCCGGAACTGAAACTATCTATATAGCAAATTTGAACTAAATTGTGAAAAGGTAAGACAGACAGACCGAGTTACTTTCGTATTTATAATATTAGTAGGGATTTGTCGTCTTGTGTCACTAGAGGCCATTTGTTGCAACTCTTACTTGTTAAAATACGAAAACTTTTTTTTTGCTTACCTATCAGCATCCAAAACCTTTCTAAGAGAGGCTTCCAAGTTATCCCTAGCGGCTACACTATCTGAATATATCAATATGTTGGGTGACTTAGTATTTACTAATGGACGGGATGTTTTAGCAGACTTTGGCGTGCCCTGAGACGGAGAGTCCTTTGGCGATTCCTTCACTTGCGTAAAGATTTCAATCTGCGGCTGTGATTTCTTAGGACCAGATGAACTCACTATCCTTTTATGTGTTGTGACCGATTTGATTTGACTAGATATGTTCAGTAATGATGCAGACAGTTGGCTAGTTCCTTTCTTCAAATCCAGTTTGAGGCTAGATTTTTTAGGTGTGATCTTGTGTTGTATTTCAACAGTGACATTCTCAACAACAATCTCCTCTTGTTGTGCTTTTTTTACAGGAGACTTCTCTGGTGTCTTTACAGGTTCAACAACATGATTTGTGCATTCATTTCCATCATCTTCTGTAAGTGATTTTGTTGTATTAACACTGACATCTGCCAGAGATACATGTTTTCTCGAGAGGTTTGTAGTATCAACTATACTATTGCTTCCACCGTTCATCTCAATGGTGGCACTGTTACATTCAGATTTAATATCAACTACTTTGGAAAGCTTTCTGAGTAGAGCTGCATGTACTGGCCAGTGGAATTCCCCAGGGGGGTTCTTAAGGCTGTGGTACACATCGCTGCGGAGACTTCGCATTGAAGCATCAGTGGCTTTGTTAGGCTCACCAGATAGTTTAACAGCTGTGAAAGTACATTGATATAAAAATATGATAACCCTCACATACATTTTATTAATATAAATTTATGGCAAGTTATAAAAATGCACTTACTCTGTATCCTCACTACTGGCAGCTTGTGATCAATTATGAACTCATCACTACCAACAAAGTGTAAACCTGCAGCACTTAGGTTCTCAATATTAGTCTTCAGTACTATAGCTAAGTGTGAGCTCGCCTTCCATGCAACTGGCAAACCCATGGAGTCCAACTGCAAGATAAATTTGAACTTAGTAATTTGTACTAAAGTAGCTTGCTTAAACATTTGCCATGCAACAATGTACAAGTGTTCAACTAAGTCTGTTCAGAGAAAAGTTGCTTTAGGCATATCTAAGATGTGTTCAAGTTTTTCATAATAGGTAGTTTCACACAGTATAAGTAGTAAAGTAACTAAAATATTTGACATTGATGCATTATCAAAAGTCACAGTCACCCAGTGAACTAATTTAAAATGCATAACCTCTAGCAAATTATCACCATCAAGGTCAACTTAAGTGTACAAAACATGTACACAAGTAATAAGTTAAAAAACTTTAGGTAACCTCGGAACAATTAAATTGTGATTACAAAGGTCATTGAATTTCACTTTGTAATAAACTGATAGCATTAAAAATAGTTTGCCAATTTGTGATAGGAATGATGTTTGGTTGGAGTCACAGCCAATGGAATGTTTCACACACCACAGTCATCAATACATGACCAACATTCTAGTCTAAACAAATCCTTATACAATGGAAATAAAATCCATTTCCCTACTAGACAGTATTGTTCCATGGCATACAAAGCATGTCACTTCATTTGTAGACTGGCGGTCAAAAGGTTACAGCAAAGAAATAATTCCAGAAACTTGTCAAAACTCAATTTTTACCGATATTAAATGATTTGCGCTTGATTCATGAGGCTCCATTTCGCATTCCAGCAGAACTTCAACGTCAAACTCACTGACGGGTGAGAGGTCATTAGAACCTAGGGGCAGGCCTCCCGCACAGGACACCCAGTCGCTGATTTCAATGCACTGGGCGGGCTTCATACTGCATATTCTAGTTGCATTTGTGTAGTCCAACAAGTCGCATAGGTATGCATTCTTTGGGTTTGTACAGAGTTTAGAACTTAATGTAGGGGTTTCTGGAAAACCAAAAGGATTGTTTATTTAATTTAAATATTTCAGAATGTTCATAAATCAAATAAATAAAGTGGAGTAATATAGTAGTAGTACTTTACCTGCGGCATTTTCAGGCACTTTGCAGAACGCGACGCTCGTGTTACCGCTGAGGAATTCCAGGAGTCGCGCTCGAAAGGAACGGATTCGCCAAGTTTTTATAAAGGTCATTGCTATATAAATCGGTGTAAACAACATGATCACACCCTGTACTGCACCCCAATACTTTTAGCTCAAATTATTAACCATTTTTAGAGCCATCAAAATAAAAGAAAATAAAAACTCACGCCGAAATTGGGTTATCGATTCTAAAGTCCATCGATATAACGCAATGTTTACAACGCATTATTCAACAGAAAAACTTACAGCAACACAACAAAATTTGGAAAACTGGCAAAGTATTTAAAGCTTTTCAATCTGAGAAAGAGTTTAACACAACTTATTTGATTAAAACGTAATATTCAATTTTAATCATCTCATATATTCGCTAGGTAATTCGTATTGGTCGCGAATGAAAGATAAGATTCGTTTTACGCTACTTCGTAGCATGCTAAAATATTAAAAATTAAAAACAAAAATATATTCTGTGAACCATAAATACGTATCGAGTATTATTTTAATTAGTAAACTAGTATGTTTAATGATTATAAAATGAACAAAAGAAGAGGAAGACCAATTTACAAACATACATCCAGCAACATGCAAATAAAGAAACAATAAAATGCAGAAAATGAAACGAAACGTAAAGCTATAAATGTCAAAGTTAGCCGCGTTCAAATACTTTATGAACTTCTTTCGTGTTTGCTGCGTTCGCAAAAAGAATAATGGTGTGATACAGTTAAACGGAAAGACAGACAGACAAACGTAATAAAAAATTGTAGATCTGGGAAGTTACAGAACCCTAAATTATTAAATAAATTGAACATACCAAATTTAGAGCCGTGAGCAAAACCGAGCAAAGCTATATTTAATTACATATTGTTATTTGTTATTAATAGATCGATACCATTATTAACTTACTGATTAAGTAAGTAGTAGGCGGTGGCATAATAATATATTATTTGTGGCTTGCTTACTAATCATCGCAGTATGTTTACACATAGCCACGCGGCCCCAAAATCCATTACCGAAGTAGTCACGTAGTCACTGAGCTCATAAAGTAGGTAGGTACTTATGTAGCTGACTGGATCAAATGCCGTAGAAGTAGAAATGTGAGATTGCGGGATGTTACTTAACCCTGAAGAAATTTTTTGTCACACCATATCAGCGTGTACCTAAATCCCTCCTCACCGGCTTTTGCTTATGAGATAGGCTGACAAACGAGTGAGTCACCTGATGATAATGAGCATGGGTGGTGACACGCAGCACTATAGAATTACAGAGCGTTGCTAGCCTAAATGCCTACTTAAGTAGGAATCTATAATTTAACCGGTTGTCTTACTCTTTACAAGCACTGCTGCTTGGCGGCAGGACTAGCGAGTGAGATGGTGGTAGCGATCCGGATGGACCTTGCACAAAACCGTAGATACTATCTGCAAAAACACATGCTGCATAGCTGTCTCGAAACACATGCTGTCAGACCTCATCTAATCTAGGTCTATTTTCCTAAGATTTGCATGTTTATTTGGGTCATCTATTGTCACTAGGTACCTAAATTGTTGTAATGGAAACATTTAAAATCTGTATTCCAAAAATACTTGTTTGTCTTCCACAGAAACAGTAGCGATATCAAACGTTACGTTCACATTAGATAAAACACGATAGCCTAATAGCTGCAAGATTCGCTTCACTGGTTAGCAATGAGATGACACTTTGACACACCCCCATGTGAGTCCTACGTGACGTCGCTAATGACAAAGGTCGTTATTAACAAATAATAAACAACCGGGGGTGCGAGTCGGGTTGCATCCGCGTGTGATCAAGAGCTGCGGTTCGTTTTTGGACCCGTCCGAGGGGAAGTGCAGTGCTTGTTCCGGTGCACCCTGGGCACCGGTTAATGATTTCCTGGCGGTCTCCGAGGGATATCGTTATCCGTTGGCTAAGAGCCCGACAGGGGCGGGAGGGGGGTCTTTGACCATTACCGTACAACGTTGCCGACATTTTTGTCACAAGATTTTTGAATTACCTATATTTTTACCACACTGACATTGGCCCAAGCCTTACGGCCGCCATTAATGAGAGAAGAAGAAGAAACAACTGGCGGTACGTAACAGGGGGGCTACTCCAGAATTCAATCTTCGAAGTTCGCATCATACTTACCGTCCCTGTCACACTCAAATTAATGACTGTATGAGCGTAACGACACCAAACTAACTTCGAAAATCGAATTTCACAGTATGAAGCAAGATCGCACTCCTACACTCTAGGTTCAAGTTTCGAGTGTCAAAAAATGACCTTGAGGCGAGGAAGGAAGTGAGGTGAGATATGTGGGGATGACTTTTTAAAACTGGGATGTCTTCGCGTTAACGTATTTCAGTTACTATGGGTAGACAGCACCGTCTAGCGGCACGTAACGGCAACAAATTGTTCGTTTGACGTTTGTTGCCACTAAAAAAATACATTAACCGCTCTGCAATTCGCAATATCGCAATACGTGTCGGGTATTCGTGTGAGCGAAATAGATGCTGTATATTGTTTTTAACGTGAGGGACGGAGATGCAAATACCAAGTTATCAAGCCTTATAATTAGAAAAACTCCGATTCTGAACACACTAATTAAATGTCATATCAAATTTAAAAGGGCAACCTACCCGCGAAATCAGAAATTAAGTAAAACTTTCCAGAGCCACAGGCTCTATTAGTTCAAAGATAATAAAAAGAAAAGTAAACAATAATTATGCATATAAATATAGCGATACGATTAGTCCAGTGTGGTAGCCCTCCCCGACCTAATGCTCAGTGATAATAAAAGTTACAAATGTTGTTTACTTTATGCAGTCGAGCTTCACGCTAGCAAGCGAGTGCATGAGCGGCCGGCCAGTGTCACTAATAAAATAGGGTAAACTTGAAAGTATTCGAAATGGAACTGAACTTTGTAACAACTTTGATAAAACACGATGTGAACCACAACGTTAGACAGTGCTTTAAAAATAAAAAGCCGTTCGGTGAGTGAAATATTTGAATACTTACATTTTTGATTTTTTAAAATTTACACCCTCAAAGAAAGACGGTCTTTTAAAAGTTTGATTTGGACCTATTCGCAGTAGAAAATAATGGCACCTGGAACAGGAGCCATACCCTGTTTACATGGCCTTATTTTTTATGCAAAACATGGCAGACTAAGGTCACGTCCACACTGCGATATTTAAAAAAATCTGTGATTTAATGCAGATTGAACGCGTTGCGGTGGGGATTTAGGCTCAGTCCGCTCTGCGATATACGCGGGAAAAAAGTCGCGCGATGAAATATCGCAGTGAGGACGAAACCAAAGGTTTATTTTAAAATAAATAAGTAGGTACCTTCTTTTCACGATTTTGCAAGAAATTTCAAGGCTAATTGTAATGCTTATAGTGTTGATTTAGGTTCCATCTATATAAGAAAAGAAAACACTCAGGTTGAACTCATACAATTTCTCACAGAAGCTAGTTTTTACTTTAATAGTAATAGATACACCTATAGAGATACCTAGTTATAGCTTTGATTCAAGAAGTGTATTGAAGATTATACTTCCCGATTTTGATTTTATTATTACCTTAGTACCTAATCGTACCTACCTGTTCTGGGTGGTGTGTAAGTAAAGCGCACATCACGGATTAATGAGGATCCGGGTTCGATTCCCGGCCATAGCTTTACTTTTCTTTTCGTTTTTCTTGTTGTTTTCTAGTTGTCATTAATCATAGTTATGGCAGCCCATGACATACCAGATAACGTAGTAAGTTTTAATTATGCTATGGAGAATATAGAGCAAATTTAACTATCACTGCATTCGAAGTGCATAAACAAAAACCTGATAATTTTGTACCAGCAACAATTAGTGCATTGAACTCGTTTTGTTTTGACTGTGTGCGTGCGCAATTTACGCACAGTATTCGTACTACATTTATTATGTTATCAGAAGTTCCTTAAAAGTTTATTTTTATTAGGTATTGCATAGGTATTCAATAGGTACGATCAATTCACTAAACCTGGTACATTCCTAATTTACTATGCAGGCTATGTAATTACTAGGTACAAAATACTTAATTTTTTTACGCTAATATCTAGGCGAAATTGCAGTCCATCATAGAAAGAAGGGTTTCATACACTTGGCTCGATTATCCTTCGCATGGTTCGCATGTGTTTTTTTACAATATTCTTTTAGATAGCTATTAGCCAGTGCCGTAAATAGGGCGGTGCCACCGGTGCCCAGGCACTGGGCGTAGATTCTGGGGGGCGCAAGAATTAAATGGCCAAACCAGGCTGGACTATTGATTTTTCGATTTGCATCTAAGAAGTTCCCACTGCGCCCCTAGTGCTCGATTCCAACACATATACGTACCTACATGCCAGTATCATCAATAACGTCTATTCAATTAGACAAAACATAAATCTTATGCGTCAGGGGGGGTAACGCATTTGCACTAGTGAACTTGCGTTTGAGTTTTAGTGAGTGAGACAACACAGTGGGTGGTATAATAGACGAAAGGTCCACTTAACATGAGATGGCTCGTCTGTTTGTTTGCACACATCAGTTCTTTAAAAAAATAGATTTTTCTTCCAAAATGTTAGATAATTGGTCCACCAACACCAAGTTCCTTGTGCTTTATTTTATCACCCTGAATGAAATAGAGTACATAATATCTAAAAAAACCAAGGGCGCAGTTATAGAAGCTCGCACAGGGCGCAGAAAAGGCTATTTATGGCACTGCTATTAGCTACTTACAAACTTATAAATAGGTACCTATTGTAGTAAGTAATGACAGATTTAGATAAGCAATGATAGAACACAAATAAAACGGGTATGTGCGTTAGTACCACTATAATTTGTCTAATGAAACACGAAGTTAAAAACTCATTAACTGAAAAAAACTTAGAATATTATCTAGTTTCAATTACCGGTTATCAGTTAATTTCTTATTTCATCAGCAAAATTGAAAACTGACACTATTATACGTGCGTTTATCTTCGTTGTAAATACATGAAAAAAATAATTAACAAGATATATTTTTGTTGCAGTTACCAGAAAAGAAGAGGTGATGGCGATTAAAAACAAATTCCCAACAAAGATACCGGTCAGTAAACGCATTGAAAAAATTAAGTAATCAGTAATAGTAACTATGAATGAGAATTCCGTAATAATTAAATCCTTTTCTGCCAACAGATTATGGTAGAGAGATATCAGAAAGAAAGAACATTACCGACTTTGGACAAATCAAAGTTCCTAGTACCAGAAGACATCACTATGTCGCAATTCCTGGTTATAATACGAAACAGGATAAAAATTAAACCTAACCAAGTAAGTATCATTGTCCATTTTTTTCATTATTAGTTTTCCAGAAATAGTCAAATCCGACCATGTCCCATATCTGAATGCCAATTGAATGGTAAACAATATTTTGTTTACAAGTTATAGAGATAAGCATTACAGTGTACATTTACTCGCTGGAGTGGTCATTCAAGTTTCATTAATTAACAGATGCCAGCGCCTTCGTCTACGAGAAATTCGTTTGTCCTTGCCCCGCGGGAACTAGGTTCCTTCCTCAACATAAAGAAGAGAGAGAGAGGAAAAAAAAGTATTTACGTACATTTAAATGCTCAGGGCAAGCTAGTTCTGAGCTCCGTGGCATTTTGACAGCCCTGCCACCCTATAGTTACGCCTCTTAACTAATAGGTATGTTGTTCCCAGGCCCTGTACCTGATAATCAACAACCGCTCGATGCTGAGTATGAGTCTGACGATGGCGCAGGCGTACGAGAACCACGGCGACGAGGACGGCTTCCTCTACATCACGTACGCCTCGCAGGAGGTGTTCGGCTACCAAGACGGTGAGTAAGTATTGTAAGATCAAGGGATCCACTAGGCTAGGGCATACTGCTATGAGTACTTGAGACTGAGAGCTTTTCTATTTTGATATTTATTAATCTATTTGTTCATAAAGACATATCTACAACATAACAGTTTACGCCGAAGCATTGAGTAAAGCCGGGTACCTACTCATCTGCTAGCTTTAACCGTAACTGTTGCTGTTACAGCCCGCAGGTACTCGTAAGTACCTGGCTTAAGACAAAACAAATATGTAAGAGGTTTACCATAAAGAAATTACTGGCAATCAGCAATTAAGTAATTGAGTCGTTTAAAAAAATGTACATAGTTAAGGGCTTAATTACAACAGAAATTAATTGATTCTTTTGTGTTAGGTACGACCGTTTCATCTTTATTCCTAAATAAATAAATAATTCTAAAAAAATAATATAAAATATCTAAAAAATATTAATAAATAATTCTATGTATTTTTTTTAAAACGACTCCGTTACCAATATGATAATATTGGAATTGTCCGATTTTTTTGTGCACCATTGACATATATATAAGGGGCTTAACAAGTAGTGAGTGCAACTGGCGCTTAATATAATAAGGACCGCCATAGAATCCCAGTTAGTAATGTTTGTGTTTACAAAAAAATATTTAATGTGTTTGTATTTGTTACAGATAAAAGTGGGAAGAAAGAAGTAGAAGTGATAAGACATAGATTCCCAAACAAAGTGCCAGTAAGTTATTGTAGCATGCTGGTGGCAATATCTTAATGATGTACGGTTCGAAGGACCAACTTTCGTAAGACTTTACAAATTACCCATGTAACGAAATAATTTTCTTGCAGTTATATGTAGAGCGCTTCCCGAGAGAAAAGGAAGTTCCAGCTTTGAGCAGAAATAAGTTCCTGGTTCCCCAAGAGCTGACCATGTCCCAGTTCCTTTTCATAATAAGGACCAAAATGAAACTAAAGGATTCACAAGTGAGTATTATAAAACTTATGGTACTATGTCTAATTAAATGCTGACGACGCCGTCTTCGGCTTACTGACAGACTACAGAGTAAGGGACACATGCAGCAAACAACTTAACTTTGATTTTTCCATACATTCCCTTGCATGAGTTGTGACTGGGGTGATTGACAGATCATATTCGATGTGACTTATCAATATAAGATTAGTTCTCTTCGTTAAATTAATAAATTAATATTCTTTTTTTAGTAGACAAAATCACAGATTTTTGTAACATAACGATAAGGCGGTTGAAACGCTTCGCTGCCTGACTCAAATATGTCTTTTTTATACGACAAGATAGGCCAACCAGCAAGTATCCACCGCCACCCACCCGCAACACTAAAGGATGTGTAGTTAACTGGTGATTTGTGCAGGCCCTGTATTTGCTGGTGAACGAGCGCGTGCTGGCCAGCCACAGCATGACGATGGCGCAGGCCTACGAGCAGTTCCGCGGCGCTGACGGCTTCCTGCGCATCACCTACGCCGCGCAGCAGGTCTTCGGCTGAACATGGTCAGTGCACATATTTTTGTAGCGGCGAACTAAACATTAGGTACTACCTGTTGTTTAAACGCGTCGGCAAGTGTCGCTAAGCTTTGTACAGTACCCGGCCATAAAGATTGCACATTGGTCTTGGCTAATTTCGGCTTCCTAGAGTCCTAGTCTTGCTCTAACTTACGTGACGCCAATTGTCTCTTTTCAAAGAAGAAGTGGAATCTTTATGCCCAGGTAGGTACTGTATAGGTTTACACAATTCCAATTACCTACCATTGAAATTTTATCACAAGATACCGTTCTTAAATCAAATTTAAATTTCTCACTTTCAAATCGTAATTGTCAAACGGTACCTCTTAAATTTGATGAACTGTACTAAGACTTAAAAAGCTTTTATGCAAGATGTAACTTATATCCACCAAGTATAGGTTACAAGTATACCGCAGTCATAGTTTCCATTTCAGTACTTACGCACTAGTTATTTAAGTTGATATACTTATATCTGTCCCTTAGCGACAGCAATAGAGAGTAGGTACATATAGGTATGTTTTTATCGAGGAATAACGAGCCTGATTATTTATTAACTTGTTATTATAGCTTGTTGGAAGAAAACATGCCTTGATTTATTAGACGTCAATCCATTAACGAGAAGATGATAAAAACTCCAACTGCTCATATTAATTTCCGATATGCAACAATGTAACTACCGGAGCTAACTAATGGATTATTATCTACTTTCTTAGTGCAGATTTAATGATGATAAAGTTAACTAACTAACTAGTGGTTTGATTAAAGTTATGTATGTGTTATGTTCGTTAAAGTTGTGTGTGTGCGTTGGTTTCTTGGACTTTAATTTATGCTCTAGGATGTTATCGCCATAGATTAGATACCTTTAGCGAAGAAAATTAATTAAACCGTACAGGCTAGTAAATAACCTGACTATGAAGCTTGAGGTTTCGAATTTGATCCTCTGTCGAGGCAAATCTTGCGACTGTAACAAAAATACGAATATTTGTTCTAGAGCCTTGGATGCTCGTATGTTTTTATTAGATGTACCTATTTTATTTAATTAAGGTGGTCAATGCATGCTACGGGAAAACGCTGCTCGACTACCTAAATTACAATCAGCTATCGAGTGAAACCCTATCCAGACAGGCTGTACATAGTTACCAGCACTCACCTACATAGAGCACAATAACAAGACCAAAGGGTCAACGACCTGCACGATGGCCAGTTAACAAATAATTAGTAATTAGATACTTTGTATCATAATCGTAGTTGAACCCGAAGTAGTCAATTTATATTCGCATACTGAATACGGCATGAGACGATAACCGCGTAACATATTACCAACATTAAATAACTAGCCAATAATAATGTAGAATAATAATAGCCTAGAATAATAGCTTTTTTTATCATCCCTAATGTGCCACGCAAGCGGCATAAAGACCACTACAGCTTGTGACATAAAGACGTCGACGCGAATGCCCGATTGGCTGCTTTCACAGTTTTGCAGGACTCATGAGATAACACCTTGCTATCTCAGGTCACGGGTTCTTGTACTTAAAAGGGCAACAAACAATACGTGTGGCATGAGATACGTGGAAAAAACTTTAGATAATATTAGGGTAGATTACACTGAATATTGCTAGCAACTGGTGCATGTTACAAGTGGTCGTTGACTGCCGATAAGCTGTGCACGTCTATCAATAAAGCAAATTCGTCAATAGCAATAATTTGCGTTCGAGATATTTCTAGTAAACTCTGGCAGTTCGCGTCCGTCAGATGAATGAGCCCGTATTATTCCACAGCACCGGCCACATGTCATATAAGTTTATCGCGGGTCGCAGGAGCGCAAACATCGTATTCTCTTTAATGATAAACAGGATTTATGTCCTTTGGAGTATCGCGAGCCCCCCGGGGCCTGTCGCTAACTGCTCACAGATATAACCTAGCGCAAGCTCCGCAAACACCCCGTTAGTTAATTGCTTGGCAACGATACCAAGTCATTCGATTGTAACTAAACAAACCTAATCATAACCGTAGAAAAATTGACATTAATTGAGAAACATAAGAAACTGTTGCATTTCCCTGATAATGTTGTACGAGATCTTGAGTTAGGTTTGAATATCGTTCTTTTCAGTTACGTATTCCTTATAAATCTTGCTCTTAAGTTCATGGTTGTGTACTTAAAACCTATTTTCTAGCGAATGGATACAAATCAACCAAAAATGCCTTTATTTCCCGTGGCACTACTGAGTGGCACTACTGTCCAAAGATTTCTATTTCAAAATCAAGCTTAACGTAGTCGACGGAGCTCCGTTTTCGCGGAGCTCCTACTTTTGGGTATTTTTGGCCCTTCGGGCCTGTTGAACATATAACATAACCAAAACCTACATCCCATTTATGATACTAATTTGGTCTGTAGTGCCATAGGTAATACACTCAAAAATGTGGTCTGCTATCCTAAGGTAGAAAATCCTTTGCAAGTCATAAAATATAATGTCGATAAGACGTGGCTGACTTTAAAGTGTCGTCTTGCGACATTTTCATTCAATAGGAAGTTGGATGAAAAGTGATAGACCACTAATTTGGCCAACCTTACCTAGACCGCGATTACCTAAACAATACCGACATTTCGCCGCGTAGATATGCATCATGATCACGTCTATAGACACACTTTTACATCCACCGGCAATTTCTTCAGTCTACCCGTGATCATTATTCATACAACTGGTAAGTAATCGCGGTCTACACCCCGTTAGAAAATATGGTTAATGTGATTAACAGTGAATCATTTAAAACTATTATCTACGGCTGTGGTCGATGTCCCTTATTCTCGGTCCATTCCAAATTTTCACTCAGTGAAAAATGTCGAAGGATAGAAAGAAGAGACTTTTATTTCAACCCTTAGGTACTCATTTTACTGGTTGTTTCAGGGACTTCGTGGCTGGATTAGTGAAACTGATGTTCCTGCAGATGCGTCTTCAAAAGCTTAAGACCGATAGTATTTCATTTAACGTTCCTATTGTGATATTTTATATGATTAGATTATTTCGCTAACAAGTCCAAATTAAAAACCGCGCGTACCCGAGCCGTCCCACGGTTCCGAGGATGAAGAGGTGGAAGACATTCAAGACTGTTTGAGAATTAAATGATCGAACTATCTGTTTACTTCTAAGAAATAAATGTTAAGTTTGATCTATTTTGTCTGACTCAGATATTTGTTTAATTAGTTTATTATGCTAGTTTTTGGATCAATGATTTTCTCGACAAATTTATATATATTATGTAAAATGTGTTGCTGTGATTTTCTTATGTTTGTAAAACCATTTCATAGGTCAATTTATTGTTGTTTACAATGAAATAACAAAACACATAAAAAATTTGATCTCAATAAAAAAACTTAAAATCAATTCTCATTCGTGTTACAAAATTAGTTTTAATTTTTAGACCTAGAGATGGATATAAAAGTTTGTGTAAATTATAATTTTCTTATTTTTACTCTGAAATAATTATAATTGCCATCCCGTATGTATCCATTTGTCAATGAAATATAGTTATTTTTTATGATCTACTGTTTTACTTTCACCAAATTACTTCATCCAAAAACTGAGTTGGGTAGTTCCACTAGCGTTTCAATCGTTATCAGTATTCTGTCGCATACTTTGAAATTAGTTACATGTAATAGCGTGAAATTCATAAATACACATATAAGACTAAGCAAATGCTTCTTGTTCTATGGTCTACTTCGTGTGTCCAAATCTCGACCGAGGGTTGAGGTTTATTCCATACATTTTGAAAGCCAGCGGCTATGAATAGTAGCAGGGCGGAGGCGCATCAGTGTTTTTGAATCGATTTGGATTTCCCGTCACTAAATTGTAAGTGGTAAAACGTTGGCACGCTTGGTTTCAATACAAATCGTGATATTACACACGGAAGCGTTTTATAAAAATCATTGCCCTCGTTGTAGCTCATTTATTCAGTAAAAGCGACAAGATACTTGATTACGGTAGAATCGCTAGTAGAACTACCCATTTAAGATTTATGATTTAATAAAATCAAAGTTAGTGTTTATTTAAAAATTCTTTAATTTAGCTTAATAATGACAATCAATTTTCTTACTTGCTACGTCGCCACTCGGATGAATGTTAATTTTTCTTGAGCCATTCTGTTTGCGCGGCCGCCACCAGCGTATCGTGGATGTCTTTTGCGTAGGATATTTGTAAGCGCACCGTGTTCAGATACTGCGGGTAGCTCAGAGTTGTCTCCTGTAACCAAATATGCATACAAGTTGTTCATAAAAAATGTCTTTTTATACATACATCCACATAGTCATCGGCTAAATCGCACTAATAATAATCGAATAATCGATAATCGAATAATGATAATCGAAGTTTCTTAATTTTTTTTTTTTTTTTTTTATGTGAATAGGAAGGCAAACGAGCAAGTGGGTCACCTGATGGTAAGTGATCACCACGGCCCATAGACACCCGCAACCCCGGAGGGATTGCAGATGCGTTGCCAACCTAGAGGACTAAGATGCGGATAGAGATGTCATAAGTAAATAGAAACACAGGAATTGCGACCATCAAGATGTCTTTCAATTGCTTCAGTGTTGCGGCTTTGACGTGAACCTCTTTTCTTATTGACATCGTTGTCATATGCAAAACATCCTAATTTAAAAAAAGGATACACTAACTCAGCTCTGAAGCAGCCAGTGCGTTACACTACACCCTCTTGTGGCTTAGAAGCTGTACAGTCGAGGGCATAAATATCGAAACAGCCATTGTGTCTAATATATGTGTCACCAACCTTATTTTGTTTGTGGCATAAAGGTAAGGTGTATAGTTGTTTTTGACAATACAAAGAGACAGTGCTATCACGTCATTTTTCACCCTTACCTGCACCTGTAGCTAAGAGAGTTTTCACATTATCTGATCCGATATCGGTGTCGGACAACGATAGCCGATATCCGACACTAGAGTGCCGTTTTCACTAACATCCGACAGCTCCCAGGCGTTCCACGGTGCGCCAACATATCGGTATGGGATCCGATAGCCGATATCGGAGCGGACAGTGTGAAAACGCTCTAACTTGGCCATTTGAATTGAACAGACAAGTGAGCATATCAACTTACGGAGTTGGGTCCCGCGTCGAGGCGCGACGGGATGACGGGTGCCGGCATGTAGTGCGCCGCCGACTGCGCCTGCTCGATGCACGTTATCGCTGTCCGCTGTCAACAACAGACGGTTAAGCACGTCCAGTACGGTCACCAGGGAATGTTGAGCCACTCGCCACTTGTCTTAATTTAGCCGTAGGTAACCAAAGCATTGTGAAACTACATAACTAGGACTTCACAGAAGAAGGCCCCGTCATCTCGCAGAACTTCAAAAACTCTACACACATCTAACCATCTGGCTGCTAACACATCACAGTTTGTTGCCGAGTCGAACCAAAGGATATTTTCTGCGGGACACCTCGCGCTGCTGGCGCAGCCAACAAGTGATGACCACGTGGTCGAAATAAAAAATTTGACGCAGAGGGAATATACAGACATAGGTATATGAATAATAATGCAATTCGCTACAACCTTTGTGCCTGAAGTACGTCCGATTTGAATTATACGGCTAAATTACGACAAGTAGCAACTTCCCGGGTGAGTGATGTCTGTCCTTAATATTATCGGGTCTAGAGCCTGAAAAGCTAGCTTGAATTGCCAGATATAACAACAAATGGTGTGTCTTTTCCTATGAAAATATATGGCTTTTTTAATTTTTTTTTATATAAGAGGGGGCAAACGAGCAGACGGGTCACCTGATGGAAGGCAATCACCGTCGCCCAGGGACACCTGCAAGACCTGGGGAATCACAAGTGCGTTGCCGGCCCTTTGAGGAACAGGAAGGCTCGCTTTTTAAAGATCCCTAAATTGTACCGCTCAGGGAATGCTGCAGCAGGAAGTTGGCTAGTTCTAATTCACCAGTTCGATAGAACGGGAATGGGAAACGGATGGATAGGTAACGCTAACGACCCGACAATTGATTGCTTTTAAACTTGCCATGGAAACCTGGTTTCAAACTTGCAACATGTTAGATAACAAACTTGAGACCAAGACATCTTAAGCAGAGGGTCGTGAGTTCGAATGGAGGAGGCCTGTGCCCAGGAGTGGGACTTATATAGGCTGGACAAGTGTGATATGATGTGAAGTTGTACTGTAAACACACTGTATCATTTTGTAAAAACCTTGCGCTCGCTGAGGCTCATTTCTTCAATATACCTACCTAAGCGACAAGTAATAGTATCGGTTAAAACGCTAACAGAACTGCCCCGATGCGTCGTAATTAATTAGGTAGGTAATCTACCATTGACATTCCAATAATGATATACGAGGTATGATTGGGATCTGTCACCCGACTTGTTATTTATACGACCATGCATTGTCAGTTTTGAAATATATTTCCGCTAAAAAGACAGTTTGCAATTCAATTAATTGGATAACTAAGCGGGTGATTCATAAAATGTCACAAAAGTAACAAAAACTAAAATTTTACTATTTTTTGGGCTGCTTGTGGAACAAAAAACCCTAAGTATCAAATTTCCGTTTTCACTGTTTGAAATTTTTTCTTATCGATGTATCTTTGGACGAGATTTTGAACTCAACTATTGGGTCATTTTCATTAATTATTCAATTACCGGTTTGTCGAACTGGGGCCCGATTTTTTAAAGCCCATCACTCGGAAATGGTGAAAAATCGTGGTAAATTTGAAATGCAGCAAAAAGAATTACAACTCTACTTTGTCAAAATGGTCAGCTACTAGAAAATCTGATTTCAGCTGCACTTGTTGAACTTAAGATCGTTACCACTTCTAAATGGTACTATCGTAATGCTGTTTTAAAAATCAGTTCCCTGGCCACCTCAAACAAGCGCCACTTTTATAAATAGAGATGCAATATTCTCTGAATCTTATGGTCATTTTGATTTGAAGGTTCTTTTACTCATGGTCGTGCCCTTTTGAGGTGTCCTAAAGAGGTTTCAGATAAGATCACATGATACTGCAACTACCTAAGAAAACACTTGGAATGTTTAATGTTTACAAATGATAAAGAGTCACGTAAAGACATCAGAGATAAAAGACTGATGCATTAGTTGAGCAACCGGGTCAATAAGTTAATTGCGGGATGAGACTAATTTACCAAAAATGTACTTATTTATGGAATGGGTATAGTATAGATTTCTTGATTAAGACAATATCATCGCATAATTTCGGGTGATTTCGTATGAAATTGAGTATGTATGTACATTGGCGGACGTTAGCCTAATATGCAGTTTGCTGACTTGCAGTAAGAAATAAATATTTATTCTTACAGTTAGGTATCCATAGCAAACTATTTTAAATGCAGCAGTGAAGACTCGCAACATGTTTTACACGTGATAGTAGATACTTGAGAGAATAATTAATTGTTCACATTTTTATATCTTGACTTTTTTTTTGTGGAAATTATTATATAGTCGCCAAATTCATTTAAAAACACAAGTACTGATTGTGTGTTCATAAAATTCACATTCAATTAGGTGTAATTATAACTATTAATAATGATACTAAAATCATATTAATGTCAGTTGCGGTGGAGTTCAGACTCCACTGCAAGTGACATAATTATATGGAATAAGTAGTGTGTGCAGTGACTTGTGTCGCAAGCAAACACCACCACCCAGTCAAGGTTTTTCAAAATATGACGAATTTAGAATTGTTGTAACCACAAATAAAGAAATAATCAAAATGCTTAGAAAAACAGCAAAGAAGTGTTTATTTTTCAACTCACCAAATGTAATTCCATTTGATCACATAGTGAGAAAAATTCTTCAAAGTTTTTATCAAATCTTGGAACAGGTGTGTCAATTCCTTTTCTGTAAAAAAAAAGAATTTTGTGTTACTTAAAAACCCAAGATCTGCCTTGTAATACAATGAATATCCTCCAGCAGCCCAGGGTTCTGTAGTCCTTTTTAAAAGTCTAATTTTTCAAAAAGATTGATGACCTTTTAAAATGCCTTTGGGTAGCAGGAGGGTAGTTAGCTCTAAAATTTGCCTACAGATTTTGCGGTGCTTAATTTTTTTTCTACTCTAACAGCAACAAAATTTTATTTAAATGAATGTGGTGATGACCTGATACACCACAAATAAGAAGAACTTACTGTGAATTAGAATCAATATTGTGATTTTGATGCAATATTTGTGCTGCTGATTTCAAAGTCATCTGGAAAAGAAGTGAAAAACTGATTATGCAACGATTTCATGTCAAAAGGTTTACTTATCTGCTAATGTTGTGTCTTTCGATTGAATAGTTTCAATTAAGTGTATGAGATTATGCCAACTGACTGAAACCAGTTTCATATTGATCTGCTGACTAACGTCATACTGTTGATGAGAGCTTGTTCCAAGGCAACAGTGTCAACTCATTATTTTGATATCAGTAAGAAAATATTAAAGGTTGTACCCATAAAATATGTTGTGCACTTTTATTAATTAATTTAAATTAAATATGAAATCATATTCTGTTCTGAAATAAATATATTTGTATTTGTATTGTTTTTGTATAATATTATGTGGGCGGTTTTAGTAAGTAACATAGGATAAGGTAATACCAGATTGCTTGCATATTAAAATATCCACGAATCTATTGCAAATTTATATTTCATATTCTTGGAGCTTGGGGGTCACATCACAACGAATACTGTATGGCGATATAGGCGCGAGTGCACTAAAGGTTGCCATTAAGAATTGCTTTGTTCAATGTTACGTTAGCAAATCAACTTATGAAGTACAACTTACAGGAATAGACTCTCGCAGGGACCCCATCAATGTTTTTACTTTGGAGATGTTATCCATCTTGTCTGGCTGAGGCTGCTGCGGCATCGCTGGCTGCATTTGCTGAGCGTGTTGAGGCGAGGGCTGCTGCATGATAGTCGGAGGCACAGGCATTTGCATGCCAACTCCGACGTTAGGAGCTGACCCGCCCGCATTCAATGGGACGTGCATGTTCATTTGATTCATGTTTATGATAATTAGGAGCTATAGGTATACAAGTCACTAAAATAATACAAATAAATTAATTTCAATTCAATCTGATCTGACTGTAAAAGTGGAAAACAAACAACTTCAACTTTTATCGAGTATCGTTCCGTTCCTGACAGTGACAGTGACAATGGCAAATGAAATTCGAAAGCCATGTTCTTCGTAAACAAAATAAGTTGAATTGAAAACTATGTAATTATTTTGGAGTCAGTTCTAAATAATACTTATGTGTTTTTGAACGAGTAGAATTATTAAAATTTAAATATTAGATGTACATGGTCATTGATCAAACATTTTACTGTAAACAGCCATCTAGAGACAAGTAGCAAAACAAAAAAAATGTGAAGCTAGCGCTAGATTTTTAGCTATTCGACAATAGATGGCACTGCCAACGTGAATCGGTAATTACCGATTACTTTCATTATTATCATGGCAATACTGAGAATTGAACTGTCACTGCCAATGTCAATTTTTTTTCACGAAATTTTGAAAAAGCCGACTCAAGCGGAGTTTATTTGTAAACGTTTGTGCTAATGACAAAAACAATACTTTAAAAGTGAAGTATTCAATGTGAATGTATTAATGAACATTATTTAATAAGAATGTCTACTTTGAAAATGTATAATGCGACCGAATTATGGCAAGTAAGTTTGTAAACTTTATGCTTGAAGCAAACTAAGTATTGATATTTTTTGTTATGCTTCAAAATTATTGTTTTTCATTCATAGAAAGAGAGTTGTTTGCCTTCGATACCGTCATTCAGCCTAGCCCTTGATAATGCACTCGGTAACAATGGTATTAAGCTGGGCTCTGTTACGGAACTCATAGGACTCCCAGGTTCAGGAAAAACACAGTTATGGTAAGTGTCATTCAAGTTACGTATAGCATACAAGAAAAAATGAAAAACGATTATAACGATAACTTGTAATTTTGTGAAGAGTATGTTTTGTTTATGTACTGTTGGGATGTCTAAATAAATAAATAAAATGTGTGCAAATGCATATTATTATTTAGTTACTTAGATATAAATTGTTTAATTGTTTTTTTTTGTTGCCTGTCTGACCCCTACTGCTGGGCAAAGGCATCTCCTCTTTTCCACCACTTAGGCTAAGCATATTCTGAGAAGCAGGCGACGCAACTGCGGCAGCATACGTAGCTCTAGGGCACTCAATGCTTTACAAAATCTGCTCTGCCCTGCGCTGCTGGAACTGCTTCGCTTGTGTCTCTGCATACGCTTAGCCTTAGTTTAATAAAACCTTTGTGCTTCTGATTCTCTTTTAGTTATTGTTCTTCTATTCTGTTATTATTTGCTTCAGCTGTTCTTTTGTTTGTTGTTGGTATTTTTGTGCCTAATTAAAGTTGTTTTGATAATAATAAATTCTATGTTTGTGCTGCCGTCTGTGTTTTAGTTTACAATTGTGTGCATCTGTCCAAATACCAAAAATTCTGGGAGGATTAAGTGCTGAAGCTCTGTACATAGATACAAACACAAACTTCAGTATACATAGATTTAAAGGTATGAAATATAAATTCTATGTTGACAATATTCTGCTGTTTCCGGAATAATTTAATGTACAATTTAACTTTCAGAAATTCTCTTTGCCAGTCTGAATAAATGTCAAAGTCTTTTGGACACGAGTATTGCCGTTCAAGAAGAAAATGCACTCAAAAAATTGCATTACATTAATGGATTTGGGTTAGAGACGTTTTGTGCCTGCATCCAGCAATTACCCAAACTAATACAGGAACACCCTAATGTAAAGAAACAGTTTATTAAAATAAACAATAGTTTTTAGTGTAATACATGTTTGTTATACCTATTTTGATCCTGCTCTTGTTTTAGATAAAATTAATAGCCATAGACTCAATAGCATTTCCTTTCAAAGAAGGTATATCGGCTAAACAAAGAACAGGGCTGCTCTTTCGGCTAATGTCAGATTTGCAAAGGTTGGCTCTAGACCAACAGATTGCTGTGAGTATTCAATCTTATGGTTTAATGTACTGCTTTTTTCTGTGTGTTGAATTATTATAAATGCAAAAGTTTGTTCGGGCGTAGGTATGGATGTATCCATGGATGTTTGTTATTCTTACATACCAGAATGGCTGATGAAATATTCGGAACTGACTGCCAACCTTCGCTAGTTGGAGAGGCATTGAAGAAGAACAATTAATAGAACCAGTGGCGTAACTATAACGTCTGGGGGCCGTGGCAAATTCTTCAGATGGGGCTCCTCCCTCAATATAAAGAAGTGCACCAGCGTCCCTTCTGTGCTCTAAACCAAGCCACTCAGGGGCCCCGTAGAGCTAGGGGCCCTGGCATTTTGCCACCCCTGCCACCCTATAGTTACGCCACTGAATAGAACGGCTGAACAGATCTGGGGCCTGATTTTTGAAAGCACATTTATTGAGAAAATACCACTCAAAAGCTGTGAAAAATGGTGCTGAATTGGAAATACGCCAAGATTAGAAGAGAATTACAGCTCTAGTCTATTCGAAAATTTTATTTGAGGTGTAGTTTTACATACAGATTTTCCGTTTTTGAATGATACTTTCGATTGATACGCTTCCAAAAATTGTTGTTTCTGTGGCCTGTGCTATGTATGAATATTAGTCGCAGCATGACAGTCGTGTCGAGTCGAGTGTCGCCATCCTTGTTTTGCTACGAAATCCAATTGGCATTGACGACCGGATAGCCTAGTGGTTAGGGAACCTGACTATGAAGCTTGAGGTCCCAGGTACGATCCCCAGCCGGGGCAGATATTATGTATGAAAAATATGTATTTAGAAATAGTATGTTTATCCGGTTGTCTAGTACACATATTACAAGCTTTGCTTAGTTTGGGACTAAGGCATAGGGGTCAATTGTCTCAAGATATTTATTTATTTATTATTTGGTGTAGGTGGTGCTAACCAACGAGATGAGCACCCGCGTGGGTCTCTCCTGCGGGTCCGTGGTGGGCGCGCTGGGCGACGCGTGGGCGCACCGCTGCAACCGCCGGCTGCTGCTGTCGGCCGGCGCGGACGCCGGCGCCCGCGCCGCGCTCCTGCTTAAAAGCAACGACGCGCCGACCGCTGTCGCTAGGTTCAAGGTATGTATACAGACATCCATATATAAACCCATTAGTGAAAAAAACGGGCACCCAAAACTTTTTATGTCACGGAAAATTGCACCATGCATGTCTAGGAGCAAGGAAAAAACATAGAATGTACCAGTTGCTTCTCTTACCGCGTAGATGGTAAAAGCCCATCGATGGGCATAAGAATCATGACTTTTATAGGCGATGCGGCTAGCAACCCTTCACTATTTTGATTCCCCTTTCCACCTATACGCCCACAATCATGCTAAACGTGGCCTTTTAGGTCTTGTTACCTTAGGCTCTGTCTACCCCGTAATGGATAAAGACGTGATGTGTTTGTGTGTGTGTGTGTGTGTGGGAAAGGAGTTTCATTCTTTGCATGTTTTGAAATGTGATGTCGATAAAGAGTATTGTATTTTGTCTTAGCCCTCTTGACGGGCAACGCTCTGCAATTCTCTCTGTCTAGTCTATGATACGTAAAATTGGCGACTGAGGCTCTCATTCTATTTGTGTACAAGTCTAGAAGAGTAGAAGTGTTTCTGGCCTCAGGCGCTGGCCGTACAAAGATAAAGGTCCGTCCACACCAGTGCGTAAAAGACGTCGACGGTGCGTTCACGCAACAAAATGTATGAAGAAACGGTGGAAGAACGTGACGCGCGCGACACGTCACTGCGTATACGCAGCGGTGTGTTCGCTCCTTAATTTGAGTAATATTTGACGCCAAACAAAATTTAACAGCCCAATTAGTACCTACCACTGCCATGCGAGTCCAATTCGAATTGATGAGACAATTGAAGTGAGAGTTATTTCAGCTAAATGTTGCGTTGCATTGTTATAGACGCCACAAGTGCAAAGTATGCTAAATACCTATCTATAATTGGAATAGTAAAATGTATGCCAAAACTCATGATTCTCACGAAGTCGTGCACTGCGGCAAAAAACGCAAGACTTTTGCTGTTTAATAGATACATAGGCACTCGAATGTACCTACCTCTACGTTACTGGCTTATTTTAATTATAAGTACAGTCGCAATAATTTAGTATTTTTTGCAAGTTGTCAATCGTAAATGTTTTTTTTTTTCGGATATTGTTGAGCATAAGACAGGTATGATACCTATCTGATGGCGACTGGACCAAAAAAACGACTTCATTCTCTTGCCAGGCAGAGGTGCCTACAGTGTTAGTTTTTGTTTCAGATAACCGAGGACGGGATCAGGGATGTAGATTAAACAATCAATTAGTTGAACGTAGTTTAATTAATAATGTAAATATATTGTAAACGAAACTACAGCATCAATAAATATCTCATTTTCACAAAAATATCAAGCTTTTCTAACATATCAACAGTTATACAATGTAAAGGCATTTTCAGATCGGAACTTAGCTTATGCAATACAACACCAATTAATAACATTTTGTAGTGTTATTATGCGATCTCCTACGAAACGAGAGTGAGTAACACGCGTTTGTAGTCCCCTTTCGTATCATCCTGGAAAACATTACATTGCACTTGTAACATGGACCTCAAAAGCATGCTCTAGAATTCTAAACATATTCATACAAAAATAAATCTGCCTAAATAATATGCAGGCTCTAATAACAAAGTGCGACTAGCACATCCTTGAAGTCGCCGTTTAGGTCGTCCTGTAAACAATACCGAAAACGAAGCTGTAGTTCAAGCCAAACTTAACACAAAACTGGCCCACAATTTTATTTGAGATTTTAAACAAACCATGCGTGTAAAGAAGCACGAGTAAGAATCAAAATATCATTCACGAGATTACTTAAAAGATTAGCTTAAAACAAGAATGTCTTTAATGCACATTGAAGTGATCATACATTGATACAATAATGATAATAAAATATTCTGTGACAGACTACTTTCTTCACACAGCACTAGATTACACAAAGAAATGCCGCTCGTAATACTGAGTTATGACTGTATTAGCACGCGGGGCTCTAGTAACTCATTGTCGAAAGGAGGTAGCCCAGATTGCCTGCTAATTCCTCCTGAAAAATTAATAATTACTTGTGAGAATACATTCGACTGCGACGGACCCTCGCCGCATGCACGGAGTAGTGTTAGCGAGGCAGTATGTATGTACAGTGCAAAGAAAGTGTTACATGACTATGAGCAACAGGAACAAAATATACAGATCATTTTAAATTAATTAATTAACTTAGATGGCGACATTGGCCGCAAAACTGGCTCGCTATTGTCTCGTAATGTGCGAGGTGGCAGTTTTGTTTACAATGCACCGATGGCCTATCAGATCACATTACAACCCAGCAATTGACGTAGAACTTAAATTATTGTAACTAGCGTGTTATTTGAATCGTTGTCTTGCCCGTGTGCCCCACAATTATTCGACAACTGTCAATAAAGCCTTCTTGTAATCCCCGGAAGTGTCGCCCTGTAATCAAAACGGATTTCTTCTAAACGCCAGAACAATTTGGTCCAACCACACAAGTACACTCGAAGCCATATTTACGCCACGTTCGGTGCGCGCCGACACGCTACGCTACGTTACGTGTTAGCCAAAACCAAAGACAATTTTGAAGATAAACACAAGATTAATCACAAACATGTTGAGAACGGTCCCTAATCAATACTAAAAACGCAGTCACTTCAAAAATCCGAGCCATTTCAATATAGCAATAATAAATAGATCTGTATATTGATATAGATTATTGATGAATGTAGTGAATGATGACTTCCTCCTGCTGGTGAAGATACGTTGATTCATGCTGATTACTTCATATACATAGCATGATAATATTTCATTACTTAAAATTAGATAGATCGTTCTAAAATTATGGGTCAGTTTCATACGTTAATATTAAAAAGTATTTCATGCAGACAAGAAGTTTTTTTAGACCATTACCCTTAATACCAATGATGTAGGTATACTTTAATAAGTGAATATGGTTTAATGATCGAGTGGTTCATGAAACGTTGGTAATCAGTTTAGTGATAAGCAAATATTTGTTAGTTGTTACAATTTTAACACATCTGCGGGACGTTAGTAACGAATACATATTTATGATTATAACAAAACATTAAAAAGCAAAAGCGAGCGATAAACTGTTACATAAGTGTTAATTAAAACATTAATTATTGCCATCATGCATCCTTAGTAGGTACATACAATATCGGGGTAGCGAAAATAGCAACATAAATAAGTACATTTAAAACAATATTCAACATATTAAGCATAACAAAATAATAGTATGCAAAAGATAGCACTTTTTACTTCAGAATAAATAAATAAATTAAAGTAGGTACTTCATTGTAAACTAAAAAAACTTTAGTACAATCCAAATACACCAAATATTTAACAGGAAGCTATGACTGCTACACAAGTGAACCTCGCCCATTTAAGGAAACCGTTACCACCTTCAAATTATTATGATCAGCATGAGTTTCCAAAAACGAGTAATAAACTGGAAAAGTTTACTCACAGCGATCCACTCCTCCAGGTTCTTTTCGTACTTTTCGAGGAAAGCCTGCTTGATGTCTCCGAGATCGATCTCGGAACGGCTCACGACAATTCTGATGAGGGTCTTGTCGTTGGTGCCGAGACCCTTCATAGAGTAGTACAGTCGCTCAGCGAAGAAACCAACTTTGCTCTTGACGCACTTAACTGTACAAAAATAATGAGCTTTAGATTTTGGCTAAGACAGAATTGAAAAGATTTTGGTAAGTCTAAAGGTTTAAGTACTACGAGAGTAGGTAAGCCTTTGCATTGTAGATCAGATGAGACTTATATTCTTTCTTATCACATATTTGGTTTCGCTTTGACCAGTAAAGACTACAGACATCTCTACTATAGACTAATATAATTTAAGATACGAACTTAACCTGGGGACATAGGTAAGTTAAGTAGAATTTAAGTACGGTTGTAAATCTATTTTATTCTAAAAAAAATGACTATCTGCCAAGTTTCTTGCGGCGCATTCTTCTTGGCAATGGTTTTTCCGACTGCGGTGGTAGTTAAAAAAACATGTAGAGCCCTTGGCGGCCTACTTGCAAAAAAAACTTGATTTTGGTTTCAAGTAGTTAGGTAAACAAGCATTATGCTACTTAAATGCACTGTGTTCATGGATCTATTCGAAGGTGCCCCAACTGCAATTCAATCTCCACAAGATTTTATTAAACCAATTGTTTGGCGGTGTTTGTAATGTCCCGTGGAACATTGGTTACGCTACTAAGTCACAAGTTCTATTGTGTTGTGACCCCGCTGAGCGCGGAGTTAACGTCTCAATCGTCTTTATTCAATTAATATCAATGTCAGCATGAATCAGAAGTTAGTCTTTGGGGCAAGGTTTGAAGACCCTGGGACATTGCAGTTTGTTTCACGCGGAGTTTAGAAAAGTGAAGAATATGTTCAACCGTGTTTGGAATTCTACATACTTTGATTGAACAGTAATTTATTGGATGTTGCCATGTTCGAAATTAATAAAACCGTCCTCTTTGCTTACGTACTTACTTACTCTACATGTACGTGCACAAGTACACATTCAGACCTAAATAACTGCCTATGACTGTGCTTCTGATCGTGATGCCTCAGTTTTTTTAAAAGATCATAGCAATCATACATCATCTGACTGAAGGATTTTTTCCCTTGCAACCTTTTGATTCAGGTAGTGTTTGATACACAAAAAGTTGAACGTTTGAATTGTGGTTTGAATGCAAGGCCGCATTAACTTCGCTTCCTACGTGTGACTAACAAAATTGACCTTGCAACGTCAGTCTGTTTAATTGTTCGTTGCTGTTTGGAGACTCGAGAACATTGCTCTTTTCTCACTAACAGCTCAGTACTCCGCAGCTACAAAGCTCCCACCATACACGGGAATCAGATAAAGAAGGAATTTTAAAATACAGTTGTTATATAATTGTAGCTACCTACCTACCATAATTTTATTTAATCTACTGCCTACCTCACTATCTTTGGCTTGACCGTTATAATTTTAGATAGCAAAATGTTATAATTTTATTTTAGTCGCGTTTCCACTGACCATAATTAAATTAAAAATATTTTCGATAACATTTAATTGTATTAGCCTAAGATCCCGCTATACAACGACCTTCACCGAGACGTTTATTTGATGAAACGTATTTTATATTTAATTTAATATATCAATAAATATATTGCATATGGGTTGCCTAACGTATTTTAGTCCAGGGTATGTTTAATTAATAATTGAAAAAAAAAATTTTTTTTTCGTTTGATTATTAGATAAATTCTATACCTACCAATCGAAAGTATGGATCCCATAGAATATGCAAACGTTAGGTTGCCTATTCTTTTCCGGTCACAACTATCGGGTTGCCAGGTATAAATAGGTAAATCTATACTAGCATTTTGCAACGGTCTGATTATTGAATTAAAATTAAATAAAATCAAAGATTATTTTATTATGAACACGGTGGTATAGGGTTGCCTGCGAAAAATCAGTCCCGAATTCCGGTTGTCGAATTTTGAAAAGTAAAATATTGCTGCGACTGAATGTGTGCGACTAAGAGGTCCCAACCAACCATCCCATGCGATAGAAGAGGACAGCACAACAGCTGTTTGAAGTCCGTCCATTTAAAGAAAGAGAGTGCGCATGCTATTTTTCCTTGAAAATGAAAAGGATAGCGATAGACTCGTATATGCTGTGCATCATTTTGGAATAGTTTATTATTAAAATAGACGAATAGTTTACTTAGTTTAGCAATATTTTACTTTTCAAAATTCGACAACCGGAATTCGGGACTGATTTTTCGCAGGCAACCCTATACCACCGTGTTCATAATAAAATAATCTTTGATTTTATTTAATTTTAATTCAATAATCAGACCGTTGCAAAATGCTAGTATAGATTTACCTGTTTATACCTGGCAACCCGATAGTTGTGACCGGAAAAGAATAGGCAACCTAACGTTTGCATATTCTATGAGCTCCATACTTTCGATTGGTATAGAATTTATCTAATAATCAAACTTAAAAAAAAATTTTTTTTTCAATTATTAATTAAACATACCCTGGACTAAAATTTGTTAGGCAACCCATATGCAATATATTTATTGATATATTAAATTAAATATAAAATACGTTTCATCAAATAAACGTCTCGGTGAAGGTCGTTGTATAGCGGGATCTTAGGCTATATGTGTACTGTACACCCACAAATCACATATTTTTGCTCTCTGCCGGCGGACAGGGTCGTTTCCCTTCTTGTTGAAACTACATGGTCAATATCTGATAAAACAATGATGACTGTAAAAAAATCTGATTCTGATTCTAATAATTAACCTACCAATAGCGAGCATGCCCTTCTCTATGCTTCCGGAGAACTCCTTCTTGATGGAGTCTTCGATGTCCTTGCCAGTGATGCCCTCGAATTCGGCGAAGATCTGTGTTAAAACAAAATTAATTTACAGTTTGATCATACTCAATCTAATACTTTCCTCCGCATATTTTTGTTTGAATCAGTTCACTTCGCATTTCTCATTAAATTCCTTTTTGCGAGTTCGAAAGAAATATATTCTACCTAGTTTTTTATGTAGGTATAGGTAAATGAAATTGTAGAGTTAAGTACGACGACAGAAATTAAGACAGTGAGTCACTAAAGACTAGACAAAGTCATTTATTGGAAGTGACGGTCGTATTATGTCTAGATAACAAGTTACCTTCCGCTATTGTATGATCCGTTCATATTATGCTGTGAACAGAACATTCCTGAATAATGACACAATAACAATTTGAAATTATAAGATTACATAATTGACGATCTGCAGTCTGGGCGTTCAATAAAACGAATGAGACGCGAGACGCATCAGGCTTTGTAACAAAATTGACCACTTCATTTATTTGCCGATACCGATTTGGTAATTTAGAGTGTAGGTACCGACGAACGTCTGGACAATATTTTATTTATATAACAAGCAATAAGAGCAATATTATAAGTAATATTTTATGTAAATTAATTAATTGATTTATTTTATTTTAATTAATACTTTTGTAATCATTTACAAAATAAAAAATTATCCCTAAAAAAAAATATTTTTTTAATTGCAAAACTACAATATAAGTAAAGAACTACTAAAATATTGTAACGTATATACGTTAACTTTTTAAACTTAGATCTAAACACTTAAAATCTAGAACTAGAAAACTAATTATAATAAAAGTACTACACATAAAACCCTTAATATCTACTTAAATACGTTAAATTCTTATAAATACAAACCTTAAAACTAAATTTTAATTTTCTAAATAATCGCCTTAATCTAATTAAAAATAAACTTACGCTAATTAACTGAATTAAATATTTCTACAAACAAACTCACGGAGCGTACGCGCAAATAATGATTTACTATACATCGCGGGACCGGTCGCCGGCGCAAGCCGATCTATACCGAAGACCGCTCGAGGAGGTCCGAGCGCCCGCTGTCGCCGCGCACTCAGCCACTGGCCTTAAGACGCACAGCCCGCGTCACCATGTACTCGGAGCGGAGCGATCGCTGCCGAGCGTCTTTATAAGTTTAATGTTTAATAATATTTTCTAAAATGTGAGTGTTCTTTCGTCCCAAACTATGGGATGCGTTCCAGGAACACCCTACCGGGTGAAGATCACCGCACAGTGAGCACCCTACCGGGTGAAGAGCACCCTGCCATCATCTTACTACTTACTCACCCATACCTGCGCTCCGGCCCGTCGCACCTTCTCGGCCGTCACACCACCCTGGCTCTCCGCGTCGAGCTTCGCACAGCCAAGGGGCGTACGGTATTTGGAGGAACGGCCATTCTCACACAGTTCCAGGCATCTAGCTAAGGTCTTGCCTAGTGGCAACCGATTCCCTCCCTGAGCTAGTCTCACGCGCTAAATCCTCGGACTTAAAATTAATGACTAGACCTACTTAAATCTAATCGTTAATACTACCTTACATCTAATAATTAAATCTACCTTGAATCTAAAAATAATAAAATAGTCTTAAATCTAGTCCTTTAAATAATTAATTGAATTTTATGTAATTATTAATTTCCGAGAACAAATAACTTATTAGGAGAGATTATGTGATATAATTATTTTATTTTACTAAATAGAATAAATTATACTAAACTATGAAAATTATACAAATTAAATTATGATATTAAATTACTAAATCTTAAATTATTGAATCTTAAATTATTGAATCTTAAATTATTAAATTATCGGTTATTTCGTTTTATTCTTAAAATGAAATTAACGTTTTAAATTATTTATTATTATTGTCTTATTATTATTGATCTTTAAATTGTATTAAACTATTATTCTGAAATTAAATTAACTTATCGTTCTTAAATTAACTTAACTCTTTTTATTTGTCTCCGTATTAGGTTACCTGCCTCTTTTTCCCCTTACGGGACAAATTGGCGCCCCCGCGTGTTTTTTATATAGGTATAGGCTATTGGACTGTGTGAGGGTTGGTTTTTTCTTTCCTAAGCATTCTTGGTGTTGGAGTGTGCATGTCTTAGATCTAGCAAACCATGCTTCTGCTTTTCTTAGTACGCTTTTCATTCCAGTGGCAACGCGTCTATAAATTTTGTAAACTTGTGTACTAAAAATTGTAAAACTTTTACCTTGATAACATACTTATTTTTTAAGAAGCCTCTGTGACGCGTCACCACTACTACCTATTAATGTAGACGCTTATTTAATGTAGTCTGTAAGATTCATCTTTACCTTGTGCAACACTTACCTAATTTACCTTATTTTTCTCAATCACACTCACTGTAATTACTAATTAAATCCTAAAAACAACACTTAAACTTAATATACTTATAATTAAACTATAAAAATACATAAAATCCCTTGCTTAAAACTTAATTAAAACATCTTGAAAATACACTAATAATACCGCGGCAAATAATATACTTGTAGTTTGCTAAATATGGCATCATCTACACTTCGTGCCCGTACACGGACCTCAAACTCTTTTAAAGGTTTCATGTCAGACGAGGCTTGTAATTTTTTTTTCTCGTTTTTTTTTGTTGAGTTTTCGGATGGTCGTCACCGATAAATCGGTTTCGTTTTTTTAAAAAATAAGCGCTGTAGTTTTCTGGTTCTAGTGATTTATCTGATAAAATGCTAAGCCCTCACCTGAGTTTTCTTCACCTCTTGAGGAAAGCTCAAACTGAAGCGGGTGGTGACTTCACTAAATAAATATTCTAAGCCTTCACCTGAGTTTCCCCTCCCTTGAAAGGAAGCTCAACCTGAAGCGGGTGGTGACTTCACTAAATAAATATTTTAAGCCTTCACCTGAGTTTCCCCTCCCTTGAAAGGAAGCTCAATCTGAAGCGGGTGGTGACTTCAATTAATAAACACGTAAAGCCTTCACCAGAGTTTTCTTCATATCAGGAAGGAAACTCAAACTTAAGCGGGTGGTGACTTCGTAAATAAATATGATAAGCCTTCACCAGAGTTCTCTTCATCCCTTGAATGGAAACTCATAATGAAGCGGGTGGTGACTTCGCTAAATAAATGTATATAATTTACAGCAGCTATCACTACCAATATTCATTTGCTACTTGAGCGTCGCGTTTACTGGATAATGCGACACTCTTTACTGGAAGACGTTTCCTTCGTTTGCTTATATGCGCGTAAGGAGACTACATGACTGATTTGATAGAACGAAAGGGGAAGAATGAAAGTGTACAGTAGTAAATTAAAGATCTTGAGTGCTTCTCGAAGGATTTTTCTTAGGCAAAATCCTTCTTCTAGGAGACGGTGTACTGTAACGTATATACGTTAACTTTTTAAACTTAGATCTAAACACTTAAAATCTAGAACTAGAAAACTAATTATAATAAAAGTACTACACATAAAACCCTTAATATCTACTTAAATACGTTAAATTCTTATAAATACAAACCTTAAAACTAAATTTTAATTTTCTAAATAATCGCCTTAATCTAATTAAAAATAAACTTACGCTAATTAACTGAATTAAATATTTCTACAAACAAACTCACGGAGCGTACGCGCAAATAATGATTTACTATACATCGCGGGACCGGTCGCCGGCGCAAGCCGATCTATACCGAAGACCGCTCGAGGAGGTCCGAGCGCCCGCTGTCGCCGCGCACTCAGCCACTGGCCTTAAGACGCACAGCCCGCGTCACCATGTACTCGGAGCGGAGCGATCGCTGCCGAGCGTCTTTATAAGTTTAATGTTTAATAATATTTTCTAAAATGTGAGTGTTCTTTCGTCCCAAACTATGGGATGCGTTCCAGGAACACCCTACCGGGTGAAGATCACCGCACAGTGAGCACCCTACCGGGTGAAGAGCACCCTGCCATCATCTTACTACTTACTCACCCATACCTGCGCTCCGGCCCGTCGCACCTTCTCGGCCGTCACACCACCCTGGCTCTCCGCGTCGAGCTTCGCACAGCCAAGGGGCGTACGGTATTTGGAGGAACGGCCATTCTCACACAGTTCCAGGCATCTAGCTAAGGTCTTGCCTAGTGGCAACCGATTCCCTCCCTGAGCTAGTCTCACGCGCTAAATCCTCGGACTTAAAATTAATGACTAGACCTACTTAAATCTAATCGTTAATACTACCTTACATCTAATAATTAAATCTACCTTGAATCTAAAAATAATAAAATAGTCTTAAATCTAGTCCTTTAAATAATTAATTGAATTTTATGTAATTATTAATTTCCGAGAACAAATAACTTATTAGGAGAGATTATGTGATATAATTATTTTATTTTACTAAATAGAATAAATTATACTAAACTATGAAAATTATACAAATTAAATTATGATATTAAATTACTAAATCTTAAATTATTGAATCTTAAATTATTGAATCTTAAATTATTAAATTATCGGTTATTTCGTTTTATTCTTAAAATGAAATTAACGTTTTAAATTATTTATTATTATTGTCTTATTATTATTGATCTTTAAATTGTATTAAACTATTATTCTGAAATTAAATTAACTTATCGTTCTTAAATTAACTTAACTCTTTTTATTTGTCTCCGTATTAGGTTACCTGCCTCTTTTTCCCCTTACGGGACAATATGTATTATATCTACACCGATTTTACTTTGAGTCGTGAGACTAATTTTTAACATAAATGAAACAGTCAATACATTCTATGTAGCTAAATAACAAAAAATCCATAATGATTATGATCATTCATTATAAAGTTTATCGACCTTGACACAAAACCAATGCGCTTCGCATATTACTATTTATGAGATCAAGATGAAAATAGAATAGTAACTGACGTAAAATACTAGAATTGTAGCGTATCTACTCGTCACGGCCTGGCTAAGCCGGCAATAAAAAGCAATCTGATAAAAAATGCAAGAAATATGTAAGTAACTGGATTTTCTTACACAGGGGCTAATTCAAACAATTTTAAACGGAAAAATATACATAAGAAATGCATGGTTTAAAGCAGGGTCTGCGGTCTGTAGCAAATGAACAATATACCTATGTAGATGCTGTTTGTTTTGTAAATTTATTAGGGCATACATACATAGAAGCAACATAAGTTGTCTTTTCGATTGACAAAGTTATGCCGACTTGAGAGTCATTCAACTTATGTTTTCTTTGAATTATTGTCATGTGCTTACTGCTTACATCACATAGGTTGTGTGCGTAAATATTTGTTGTGAACCTTTCAACTTTTATGGCGATTACAGAAAAAACGCTAATAAATCAACAGTTTTTTGGGCAGTAAATGCTTAATTAGTTTTTTTGTAAAACGCCAATTTAATTACACGGATATGGCGGACACAGATTAAGAATTCAAATTTCAACAGTTCTTTTCAGTATTGCTATTATAAAAAGTCCCTTACCTGTCTTAATTGTTGGTAAGAGCGGGTGATGAGGATAGAGTTGAAGACGGACTCGTCAGTGCCCCACTGGCCCTCGCCGGCGGAGGCTAGGGACTCAGCATCGGCTCTCGCAGCCCCCTCGTCTACGCCTTGGTTCTCGTCACGGTTCGCCATGCAGAGGGACACGCAAAGCCTTTTGAAGTGGCCCGAGGTGTCGCCTTTCAAGTCTGACTCTAAGCTCTTGCCGTACACTGGTGAAGACAACGTAATGATAATTCATAGTTTTTTCACGTTTACGCTTAATTAAGTCTTAAGAAAAACTTTTTTTGGAGTGGTTTTAATGTATTTCACAATCATGAACATTTTCAATCCTTCGTTAGCTAGTTTTCTTTGTAAATTACATTGCTTCTAGCTTCATCCGTTTTCGTTTGTGCACTTTCTCCAGGGGCACCGTAAATATGTCATAAAATTTGAAATCAATCTGATCACCAGAAGTGGGCCTAATTAGACTTATGATTTGACTTAACGAACACACAAACTTTGCCAGTTAAGTTAACTAAATAAAAGCCTGTGAAAAATCACTTACACTGTTCATAGAAGGCGGAGATAGTTCTAATCCCATAGTTAGACAGGGTGCAAAGGATCTCAATAATGGCTTCCTCATCAGTGCCCATCCCGGCAACTGCGTCGTGCAGCTCCTTAGCGTAGAAGTGGGGGAGGGGCGTCATCAGAGCGATGATCACGTTCTCCAGGTTGCCGCTGAGCTCGCTCTTCAGTTCGCTGATCAGGTCCTGGGAAAGGGAAACCAGTGATAGACCTCTAACTGTGTAACTACTAGTTCAGTAATAGCTACTCACTTTGGCCTTGAAGAGCCTAGGTTGTTCGATTATATTATTATTATTCATTTTATTTTGTTTATATATTTTATTTGATTGTGATTGTCATGAATAAACTTTTTTTTCTTTCTTTCTTTCTTTCTTTTTTAGTTATAATATCAGAAAGACATGGATACTACATATTTATACAAGTGTAAGTCGGTCGGTAGGTACTTAATCTACATGTAGTTAGTCAATTAGGTACCTAACAACCTAGAACAAAACCTAAAGGGATAGATAATAGAAAATAATCCTAGATATACGTAGGTACAAACAAAATAGACGTTCTCCGTATAAAGAAGAGCGGTGCTATTTTAGCTAAATAATATGTTTCCCAGAATAATGAGCTACCGCACCGCCGCTTTGGGACCGCGGTTTAAGTATATTAACAATCGCGTGCCGACGAAAAACGTTAATTTAATGTGTCGTAAATTTCCTGTCACATATCTTGTCACCCCAAAATAGATGAAATCTACGTTTTGTAGTTTGAAGAAGAAGGTCGTGCTTTGACGTTGACATGACATTGAGCTATGTCAAGACACGTAGTACCGTGTAATGCTTACCAACGAAAGGGTCAAGTTTATGATTGTCTGCCAAGCATTACGATGACTTCACGAACTAGTTTTCACTCCCATGAACGAAGGCTCGATGTTATTTTTTGCGCGAATAGAATATGAAGGATCAGAGTAATGTGGCACAGGCTTTCATTTTATTTAGAACCAATTCCTTTAATTTGGTGGATTGTCGGGAAAAACCTACCACGAAATTAACAGTATGTTACCAATTGTTTTTTTAGAATGGCTTGATGAGTCATCGTAATTGCAAGAATACATATTGAAGTGTTTGCAACTTTGCATGTTTCAAGTATGAGGAAAATTATATTGGCCACGCTTGATATACTCGTTCGTATGTACATGGGCGTTGTGAAACTTCTGTTATAAGACTTAATTGACAATTAACGTAAAACGTCAACAAGTAGCCAGTCATTAGGATATTGCCAAATTTAATCGTATTAAGCCGGCAATCTCTTTACAAGATAGGTACCTACATAGGTAGGTACTTCTAAATTCAATACTCGTACCTAACAGCACCATTTTCGAAATCTTGCGCTAACTACGAAAAACGTGTCATAAGGCTGAAATTTATAGCTTAATTAAATACGTCTATGAATTATTTATGTTTAGTCTACTATTAATTTCTTCGCAGATGTTGACATGGTGTTGACCAAAATTTCGATTGTGGACTTAAATATTTTTATGGATAACAGATGCTTCCATTCACAAAAAAGATACTTAATTACGTAGATTTTTATCATTCTACTCGTATTAATAGTTGATTGCCCGATTATATATAAAAGGATATAACCATCTAAACCTTTGAATTATGATTATATTATTATGATTAGGCGAATGGAATGTCTCCTTTAATGCCTAAATGTAATATAATCCGAGACTGTACTCAAACATTGTAAAGACGCTGATACGTGAAGGACATGTGACAGCACAATGTAAACATTGATAACCGTTAAACAACAGATAACACTTTTACGGAGAAAACACTATGTCTTTAGTTCACAGGTGAGTATTTTAATACGATAATTCTTGAGCACTTTATGTTCGAGACAGTTCGAATTGTGGGGCGAAGAAGGTATATCGGATGTTTTATTTATTTTAGTAGGTACTTTTAACAGTTTCAAATTCGAACGAAAACGATTAGGTATTATCAATTACGCGATACTGGCAATTCACCAAAATATTGTAGACGCAGCTGCATAGCGAAATTTGCACGTTCTTTTAAAATAAATAGTTTTCTGATTACACACAAAAACGTACACGGGATAGCAACGAAGTAATCACAAGCATTGAAGTCGCTGGTTGGTAACAGCTATACATATAGTAGCTAGGGATGATTAAAGTTAAACCCACAATAGGTATAGGAAAGAACACATGACTCTGCATCTGCTAGGTACATTCTGTGTAATTATTTTCCTAGTTACTAAAATAATTCCAGAGCCACATTTTATGTTCGTGCCGGACAAGTGCTTTTACGTATAAAGTAGTACATGTAGGTAACTACTTACTTTTCACTAAGTTGTAAATAAAAAATAGGCTAATTCTCCATTGTTCTCTAGAAATAGTAAACTGATTCATGCTATTTCACCTGCTTCATAATTCCGTGAGTTCCTCATTGAAATGAGTTTTGCGTTTGCGTGAATCAGCAGTGAGTAAGGTTGATGATTGTCCAAGGCCACTTGGGCTGGCTGATGTTATCACTGACTGGTTTTTTGACTGGTGTTTATAACGTTAAAAAAACGCTAAGGTTATGGTTTAAAATATTTTTATGATTACTATAATTCCGGTACAAGTAAGTTTACTGCATTGAGTTTTTGTTCCAAGGAATTTTACCAAAACGAAATAGGTACATTACGAAGCAAATGACGTGTTAAGTGTTGCCATATTCATAAATGATATAAGGCTGAACAAATTGACTTTAGTGAAAAATTCGATAGGACCAACTAATTTTCATAAATATGAGCAAGATATAGTAATTAGAGGCCAGACCGTGGTTAGTATTTACCTACGCATTTTTTTCTTTAAATTTAAAAAGGAAGTACCTATTACAAGTAGGTACCTATACTATAGGTACCTATTTGACCCTACTTTCCGCTTGTTCGCGTAGCGTGGAACTTTAGAAGTGTACGTACTATTCGTAGCGTGGAACTTTAGAAGTACGTATAAACAATGTCGCTAACTTAACTACCTACCTGCTTAACTTAGATTGTGTCATATTTGACCTTAATACTTGTACCTAAGCTATTTAGGTAATAAAGTTGGCTCAGAAGGCGGACATTCACTAACTAGAATTATTTCGAAAAACGTCAGAATTCGATTTTGAATAGATACTTACCTAGTTTCTAGTGTTATGTACCTACCTACTTAACTGGGTTGGGTTGAGTTATTTGCTAACAAACGTAAGGCGAAACTTGTCAAGAATTGATAAGAAAGACACCTTAACTAGATTAATAACGATAAATTTATAAGAGAAAAACAACATTTTACACCGTTAAATAATAATTAAGTAATTTAGCTTTCCAAAAGTGGTTTGGCTGCGTAGGTGTGCATCGTTACGCTTTTCAACAAGTTACAAATGCTCATTTACGACTTTTCGTTGTGTTACGAGCCCCCTCCCCCCAAATGTATGACGTAATCTACAGATGACCTAATATCTTTTAAGGGTCCTGCCTCACCGGGACGCCATGGCGACGTCGCCGGTTACCGTAGCCGAACAATTCATATAGAAATGTATAATGTGCTGTCAATTACTTGGCGACGCTTTGGCGAAGTCTGATTTGTACAGGATACCTAGCTGGTGAGGTACGTCCCGGTGAGGCACGGCTCTATGCGTTTGCTGTAAACATACCTTGCCATAGCTAGTCTTGAAGGTCTCGGCAATTTCGAGTCTCTGTACGATTCCGCGGCGGCAGAGTACGTCGATGATGGCCTTCTCATCAGTGCCCAGGCCCTTCATGGCCTTGCGGAGGGTCTCCGCGTCCGCGGCAGGGTCGAAGGGATCCGCTGGGTACACCGTGGGCGTGCACTGAAATAGAAAGAGGGAATGAAATAGCTGGAATGGAGTTTGGTGAGGACTGGGGCAGTCCAATTTGTTATGTATTCTGGGGCCCGATTTTTGAAAGCACGTGTGAAAATACCACTAGAAAGTGGCGAAAAATTGTGCTGAATTTGAAGTACGAGTAGCATAGAAGACAATCAAAGCTCTCATTAATCTTGTGAACTAGTCAAAACTTGATTAGAGCTGTAGTTTTGGAGATATAAGCTGATTTATACCACTTTCGAGTGATATGCTTTAAAAAAGCGGGCCCCTGGTCGAAAGCGAGATTTACGATGTCATAAGAGTGAAGATTCTGCTTAGGCTGAAAAGCGTTACAAGTAAAATCGACCAATGATGCACTCCACTAGGTTACGTAAGGCTGATATTAGTTATATTTAATTCGGCCCTTCGCGTTTTAAGGTGCGCACATTCAACCTTCGGTATGTGATGCGAGTTCTTGGTAATCTATAATCTGTTACCTATTCATTGGTAGGTAAGTTACTTTATTGATGTCGTTCCATGAAAACATGATCGGTGCCGATTTTTCATCCGAATGCATTTATAACAGAACGAAGCCCCGATTATCGAAAACGCAACTCGAAAGCCACACAACTTGCAAGTTAAGTAGAAGAAAATTACAGCTAAGTACCTAAGTGATAAGTCTTATATTTAATGCAGTCTATCATTTCCGAAGAGTACTTTCGAGTCATGTGCTTTTAATAATCGGGCCCCGGAATATTTGCCCAACCCCAGCTACAGTAGCGCAGTGCGCAACTCACCCCGACGCGCCACAAAAAGGCGACTCCTCGTCGCCAGACATTTTTCCCCGCATAACAATAACTGAACCGTGTATATTTGCCTACTTTTTACGACTAGAGCATAGGCGCGAACTAACTACAGTATGTACCTACCTTTACAAACAAATGAACTCTATCAAATTAATAATTAAAATTGGTTGCTTGTCTTACTGTAGGCGGGTAACAGGCGTCGGTGCAAACTTTCTCTAGAAAGTATTTGTAAGGACCGACTGTGATAGTAAAGTCACGGCACGACTGAATATCTTTGATGCCATGCCTTTAGTGCCTAAAGTTTCAAACCTGAGGTTTTTATTGTTTGTTAATTAATATGGCTTTGCTGCAAAACACTGCCAATATCATGAATGGAAATCGGTTTTGATTGAACCCATCAGAGTAGGTAGGTAATTTAATTGTAACTTTTGTCACATTATTTCGTGAATGGACTAATTTAATAGTACATTACTGCAGAAGCCGGGAAATTATATTAAGTCAACCTGGGGTCTTATTTTTGATAACACGTCACTCGATAGTGTATCGCTTGAAAGTGGTAATAATCTGCATATTGTTCTACAAATATACAGCTGGAGCTGGAATTAAAATTCCCTCTCTCAGGTAGCTGCAAAAATCCGTTCGAAAAAAAAGTTTTTTTTTTTAGATCAATGGAGATGTCATCGAGCGACTACCTATACTATATAGATGACTATGTCTCTATATAAAAGTGTACTTATAACAGTTTATCCTTATAATATTACTTATTTTGTTTTAATGAATTACTGTAAACAGTTGGTTTTAGATACAACGTTAATTTAATACTTTATCCATGATATCATACTTCAGTTAGTCATAGTTTGATGGTTTGGCTTTGAATTATGCAAGTATTACAAACATGCATGAGCACTGTGCATTGTGCTACCAAGGTAAACTCACTTAGACTGCTAGATAGACGTGACGTGCATTTCTTTGCACTGTTCGTAACTAATTACGTGCATGGCCTAAAAAACGTTGCATACAAATGTTATGAAGAATGATCGGCCGTCGTTCATTAGAGAAGAGTGATGTGACAGTGACATGCACTCGTACGCAAAATAAGTCCGTTGACGAAATTGACGATCCAATATCCAGCGGTTCATAACCTTTTTTTAAAAATACAAAACTATTAAAAAAAACAACAGGCGGAGATGTTTTTTTTCTGAACCATTGCGAAAAAAATCTGATAAGTATCCTACTTAGTTACATAATAGCTACGTAGACTTTTTTATTTTTTACAATATAGGACAAAGTGGTCGTCATATTGAATTTCAATTCTTGTCATATCTTTAGTGCCACTTACAAGATCAAAACAGAATCATGAAAATCACTGGGCGCGTTAAGCTTTTCGAGCGCCTCAAAGGAACAAACATAAATTATTATACCTACACACAAGACAATATTGGATTATAGGCTGTCGAACACATTACCTATCTCCCCTCTTTAGGTTAGGTCTGAGGCACAGAATAAGTTGAGTTATAAGTTACTCAGGTACAGTCAAGGGCATAAATATCGATAAAGCCATCAAATATGTCGCTGCTTATAAACTGAAGGGCCACAAATCAAAATTGTCCAAAATCACTTTTATTTAAAAAATGTGGCCAAAATCAACCTTATTTTCATATGACACAAAGACACCGGTCAAAATCGGTCTCTAAATCGCAGTTTTATGCATGCGCCCTTTCGGCATTTTTACGCATTGATGGTTAAGTTCAGAGCAAAGCGGCCATTATTTGAGTTGCGACCCGACCAGTCGGCGCGAGCGCACCTCAGCTTGTGGATTTTATGGGTAACAGGGCCACATTTGGGAATGCAACCGTTTCGCCTATAAAGAACAAGTAAGTACTCAATTATTTATAAGACTAAGGTGCCACGTTTTGAAAAGTGTTTGTCTCGCTTATAAAAACAAAGAAGGACAGGATCATTTTTTAAGCAAAGGTGCCATGTTTCGGAAAGTGTCCGCTTAGTAATAAAAAAATCCAATAATATTATTATTGTTACAACTTTTTTTGTAAAATGTCTGTTTTGCTCAAAACATTGTTGTTTTTGCGATGTTTTCTTTCAAGACAAAAAAGGCTTTGATACAATTTTGAATTGCTGTTTGGCATCAGGAATCCTTTATTTTATGATATGGTATTTTATGTTGTGCAATAAAAATAGCACACATTTACTATTTATCTATATTTTAACTAACTATTCTTATAAGCGCAAATTTCTATTTCTTTTATACCATTCAAATGAAAGAGGTTTGTGACGCTCCTGAATCAACGGCACTATGCTACTCGCTTTATTATTAATTTCTGCTTTTTTCTTTCATCTTTCACCCTTTCTTCCATGTCAAAACCAACGCAACATACTTGTATCGATTCTTGCCTTGTCTTTTTCTGCCTACCTCTATCTATAGTTTGTGTAAGTATTTATTTTCACTTGCAGAATGAGTACCAGATCACACAGAATTTTGAACATGGTTCTACCTAAAACCAATAATTCCGTCCATCAACAAATACAAGAGCCCGATCAAGATTTACCTATACCAAAGAAAAGAAAAAAAACGCTCATCAATTTACAGAAGCATGATTCTCAGTCTTTACTTAGTTATCAAAGATTCTGATGATGACTCTAGCTCAAATTCTGATAGTGATTTTGGCAAATCTGCGAGCTCAGATGGTACAGAAGATTGTTAAATATATTAAAAATTAAAGATTTGATTGTTTCTTTGTTTGATAACGTTGAATAGGCTCCGAAACTATACTGGGCCGATTTGAAAAATTCTTTCACCTTAAGAATCCTACATTATCCCTGATGAACATAGGTTATATTTGATTCGTCCCGGCCGAAGTTGCGGGCAACAGTTAGTCTATATAAATAAAAATGAATCGTCGAAATGCACGTAGCTACCGCTTAACTTCCGGACAACTGCACCAAATTTAATAATTATTTTTTTGCTGTGTTCTTTATTGCCAGGACATGGTTTGTAGATAGTAAAATTATGAAAAAAAAATCTAGTGGGGACAAAGCCCCAGGCAATAGCTAGTAATAAATAATTGAGAAGTTATTTAGTAATTATTGCTTAGAAATCGCATAATTATAAAAATATATTATACAATAAGTGAAAATTTTGATCTCTTGTTAGAACTAGTAAGGTACGATATTATTACAATTGCATAAGAAGCTATAATTATGGTTTTACCTATACTTATTTATGCCTGTTGAGGTTCTAGAAGCATTTATTGTTGTTAAATATTTATTTTGTACGGTGCCAAAACACTTTTTATACAATTAAAATTTAAGTTTTTGATTTATTTAAAAAATAGCAATTTGCAAAGATAAGTTTTTTTTCATGCTTTTTTTTAATTATAATATTGTGTTTATTCAGCTTGGTTGTGATAAAAAAATTAAAGAAAACATTTTTGTTTTTTCGACTTGTGGCCTTTTATTCAAATTATTTATTTACTTGTGAAGAAAATTTTATATGCTAAACGGACTTATGTGCTGCTAGGCGTCTTTGGGTTATAGTTACCTCAACGTTAAAATAAACAAAAGGTAGAGAATTAAAATACGCATCGACGGTATTATGATTCAAAAGCATTGGACGTAGGAGTGCAAAAAAACAATTAAAAAATAAAATGAAAATTTTAATTGTGCTCTCCCCAAAAAACTTGTTTTTGATTTGTGGCCCTTCTGTTTATAAGCAGCGATGTGTCGCCGACCTTATTGTTTGTGACATTATAAAGTTGTATAGTATAGACGTCTTGGATGTCTTGGTAACGTACATATATATTTTATGCCCTTGACTGTTACCTACTAAAATAGGTTTTCCCCTTTTTTGGGATAATATTATCCTCAAGTTCCTTAGGAAAGGAAGCACTTAAATAAAATTAACAGATATTTCCGTCACGTTGCGGCTATTTCATTCTCATTAACGACATTACTTACCTATTTACCAAGTACTGCCCACATCATCCATGCAATAATGCCAATAATATACCTACAGCTAACTAACTGTCTCAACTTTAACACTGCAATACAGCGTCCAATCAATCAATGTAGGTAGATACATAGGTAGGAGTTAATAGGTCAAAGTTGTACCTACTGCTTAATGGTAACGTATACGACGGTCCGCCCAGCATTTCTACAAACTACTTACTAGCTTTCAACTTTATTACTAGGTGGAGTCATGACGTATTTTTAGGGGAAATCACCGCAAAACCTTCACCCATAATATGTATAAGTATTACCTAATTCAATTAACGGTAATTTAACGTTTATATACACGTTAGCACAGTTTAAATCCGTTAGTAAGTGTAAATATCACTTAACTCATAGCTGGGTACGCGTAAGTAATTAAGTAAACGCTTAACCTAAAAAAAAGTTGTATGCACACGAACAAGATTCTTATAAGAATTGAAACTTGTTTTTAGAGGCTTTTCGAAATATATTCGCATTAAAGCGTTTTGTGCACACTTATAATATAACTACCACTTATAGTTTTGTGCACTTACCTATAGTTAACCTTGCCCCAAAGATGACATCATCCCGTGAGAATCGATAGAACTATCCAAAGTAGGTAGGTATGTAGGTAATTATGTGGGTCGAAATCTTACCTTGTACGGGTAGTATTGCTGTCCGCTCATCTTGATTGATTTCTAGAAAAACAAATTCCGTTATAAACAACCGTTTCCCCGTAGGTATGTGCTAAAAATAAGTTTCCATTAGAAACCACCTAGCGTGCCGGCTTTAGCAAACACTGACCGGCCGGCGCGTTGCGAAATTTTAATACTTTACAAAAACTTATTTTTCAAACGATTTCATTCACCGAATTGCTTTAAAATTCTCTAACACTACAAATAAACTCACTCAAGTCATACTTGACTATTTGCTAAGGAAAATATAAAAAAATACCCACTTGTTTTTCCTCAAAAGTGACACACCCAGTCCACTGAGAAGCAAACTCCGAAATAAACACGAATGAGACGCGGCGAGGTCGGTCGACTGTGCGTATCAGAGGTTTTGTTGCTCTCTCGCTCACCGACTGCCTGTATCGGCAACTTTTGGTCCAATTATTATGGCCCATTCCAACACAACAGAGCTTGGAACGGACTAAAGTAATCATCTAATATAATATACCTAAGATAGTGGACCTTGAATAACGAACCTACACAAGTATCTTCATTCACTTCAATACTAATTTATTATCTAACTACCTTTATCCACTTATTATAGTATTTATCTACCTTTTTGCAACAATCTTATCCTTTTATCTACTATTCATACCATACATAAACAATCAAAGTTTATCCAGTTTTAAGGTAAAACTACCTAATTGTAAAGTTATAGGTATTTACATAATATTTATTCATTATTGAGTTATATAAATAACACTAAGTACGAAATTATTGCGTTTGCGAATTGAGTATGTATAAAAAAACTTACTTATTTGACTAAGTATTAGATACATAGCTATAGGTAGGTACGGGATAATACAGGTACCTAATCATTTCAAATGTAATTCCAATTGCAACGCAACTACAACTGCAAACACCCTGGCATTTGCACCTATCACTTCTATCTACAGTGGCGTAACTATAGGGTGGCAGGGGTGGCAAAATGCCAGGGGCCCCTGTCTCTACGGGCCCCCCAACTGGCTTGGTTTAGAGCACAGAAGGGACGCTGGTGCACTTCTTTATATTGAGGAAGGAGCCCCATCTGACGAATTTGCCGCGGATCCCAGACGTTATAGTTACGCCACTGTCTATCTACCTCTACTTACTGCATATGTACAATAAATAATACGTCAGTACCTACAACAATGATCGTTTTACATGTCGTTGAAAACATAAAATCAAACGACGTTGGTTTGCATGTGTAACAGTTGTGTTCATTAAACTTTGATACCTAAGATCCCGTAGAGGGAACGAAACGCGTCAGTGTTTGTGTGGTGTAAGGGATAATTAAGTTTGTGGGATTTATATGTGTTTTATTGGCAGCAGTGGAGGGAGGGATTGCATGAAAACATATATATTTCACACATACTTGGCTATCTTGCACGTGAGTAGCGGAGTAGCAAGGTAAATTTTTTGTTCTTTGAAACGAAGCTGCATTTTATGGCATTTAATTTTACTTATTCCAATTTAAAAAGGCTCTCGACCCCTGCTCCACGTAATCTCGTCTGCACCGCCGGTGATGTCATGCCGCGATTGCCGCGGTCGACGGCCACTGGGGGAATACAAGATGCCAGGTTTTATTCCTTTTCAAGTTTCAAACACCAATCCCAATAATAGTAATGTGAATGTACGTTAGTTGCGACTATTCTAGTATTAATACGTAGTGGAGTAGGGTGTTGTATTTGCTCATTTGTTTTTTTTAGCGATAACCTTTGATTTTTGTTGCATTCAGCCATGTGCATTGAGTATTTTGCCGCCATAAGTGCAGTCAGGTTTGGTAGGTTATTAAAATATATCGTGGGCGTATTGGATATTTCTCTTGACATTAAAGTTGGATCCTGTTTTAAAACTAAACGATCAATTCAGGCACCTGTAGCTAAGTACTATAGATTGAATGTTTCCTATTGCGAATTTTACTGTAAAAATACTTCGTGTGTTTATGTGAATGTAACAATTCGCGAACTTATATGCTTATCTAGTTTTGGACGCCTAGCTATTCAAATGTAGGCGCCACTTTTTCCGCTCCGCTATCTGTGGGCCTAGCTAGTACGCTAGTTTTAATTGAGAACATAAATCAACTTGTGCGAATAGGATAGATGTTTTATGTCTGCGGCAAAAGCTAATGTGTACAACAGGGGTAGCGAACCAATGGCACGCGTCAAATTCGGAGTTCGGACACGCCAATACATAGTTAATTAGGTACATTTTTTTCTGTTAATTACCAATTAAAAAATAACATCAAAGTGGTTTGTTATAGCACGTAACAGCCAAATTTATTTTTGGCATTAAAACGGCACTTCCACCAAAGGTTCGCCACCCCTGTATTACAGCTTCAGGTCATAATAAGGGCCGTATTTGCTGTAGCATCAGCCGAAGTAATCGGTTATAATTAGGGTTAATTGTCATCACATCAATGATTGCTCATCGTCATTAACAGATGCTGATTCACGACATCGAAACGAATGACTTATCTTTGTCTCGTACCTACTGAGAATAGACTGAACCAGTTCCTTGCATCTGTAGCGTAGTTTTACGCGTCGAAAAACAGGAAGTAGTGTAGATACAGTCATTGATGTCTCACGCTTAAGCAAATATCTAGTGAGTGCAATGCACACATGCACAAGCTAAAAGCTGAGAGCTAATAAAAAGTACGTAGTTAAGTAGGCAGTGGCGTAACTATGACGTCTGGGGGCTGTGGCAAATTCATCAGATGAGGTCCTTCTCGTATAAAGAAATGCATAATCGTCCCTACCATGCTCTAGGTCTAGTCACTCACTATCTAGAGAAAGGCATTTTGCGAGTCTGCCTCAGTTTATTTACAAACGCCACTGTAAGTAGGTAGATCCTTAAGTACAGTTCGGCTTACTACGAAGTGAAGGCAGTTCAAATTAATCTCTGTATGATTTTAATATTTGTCTGATAGAAATCCCTTTGAAGTGATAAGACCGCATATTAAATGAATCGCACAGATGCCTTGCTAGCCCAGATGGCCCTTTAGTTTGCCAATCAATTCACTGGTTGTCTAACCCTCCAACGCCGGAACATCAGTGCAAGCACCGTTGCTTGGCGATATTGCCATCGTTTTAAAAGGAACAGCTATTAATTTTTATAAAAAGGCTTTTCCATTGATACCTACTTAAACGTCAAAATTGTTTATGCGAATGCAAACGAAGTACCTAGGTACTAAACTTTTAAAGTGGTAAGTATGGCATTCCAAACAAAAATCCAGAGAAGCCCGATTTAGGTGCTGGGAACAACTCCGTAATACAAATATCGATTTCATACTCTTAATCAACTACATATATACGATATATGTGTGTAACAAGATCATCAAATCCGTAAATAAACGACCGGTCAGGGTTCGCGAATGAATTAGATCATTCAGAGAGCTTGTCGGTGATTCACTGATGACGTACCCACCACGCGACGCAATGAGTTGATCAAGGCGGTGTTATAAACAAGTTAGAGCGTCTTTACATTAGACCGCATGCAATGCGCCAGAGCAATTAGAAGAGCAATTTACTCGTACTTCATTTTTTTAGCATTAGAAAGGTACCTAAACAATTTTGACGTATTCTTATAAAATCATTCAGAAAGTAGGAATCAATCAGAAAAGAATATCATGTTTTTTTTAATTCTCACAGGGTGGGGAGTTATATAGCGTATTTTTAATTCTTGCACAGCAAGGCTAGCAAGAGTGCGCGCGGGAGCTGTGTCGCGCGCGAGATAAACTACCTGTCTTTTTCTTACTGTTCGTTTTAGAAAGAGAGGGGCGATCTATCTCTCTCTCGCACTCGTGCTAGCAGTGCTGGGCTCAATCCAATGCTAACCTTAGTGTATAAACGGGCCCAAAATAAAATTTCATGTATTATACTGTGTGGGCATTGAATTTAATCTGAAAATAATACACGGCTATAAAGGTAAGTAATTAATTACCTTTGTACATAACATTCGTTATTTTTTGTGACAAATATGTTAAAATAATCTTCAAGTTGAGGTTGTATAAAACTGATTTTTATTACATCAATACATTGGAATATATATAAATATTGTAGTAGTGTTGTTTATCTAGTCCTCGAGGAAGAAGTATTGGCCTGCCCGTTTCTGCTCCATATCCTGCAACAAAATAGGCAAAGCTGTAGTAACTATTATACAAAGTATACTTTTTTTGTGAGGGGTATGCATTTTTTGTTTCACGCCCACATCTACTCACTGATTTATTTTTAATTTATACTTTTTTTATCCACCTGTATAAATCGAAATGAAAGTATGCTAGAGACGGGAACAAAACATACTACATGAAAATGAAATACGAAACATTTTTCACTTGACACAAATGTAGAACAAACACATTGTATTTTTAGACATGTCTAAATTTAATAGTTTTACGAGTGCATGATTAGGTAGTTGCCAAAAGAATGCTGCATGCCTGTCACTTTTAAAATGTGATCTATACATGCTCCTTTTTACAGCTCCCGATGCATAAAATGAGCATTATTGTTAAAAAGAATATGCGCTAAATAGAATAGCACTAGAGGTATTTTCTACAGGATGTAAACCGCGATTTCCTTTAATGAACTTCCGATATTTCTACGCAGTTGCACATATCATGATCTGTGGTTATGATTCATGAATACATATGTATGTGTACCATATGTACCTGCGCCAAAATATCGGGAGCTCATTAAAGGTAGCCCCTGCCTAAATGTAGAAAATATCGTGTAAATAATCAGTTCACAAATTATTTTATTACTAAAACACAAAAATACAAACTAAATATAACTAACACAAATCTTACCTTTACTGAAGAATGCTTATTGATCCTAGGTCTGAAATTGTTAGGGTCTCTCCGGAAGGTGATGCCCAATAGCTCTAAGAATTTGTTCATGCCATTGAGGAGGGATTGCGGCGCATGCGCGGTCGCGTCAGAAGACGGCGTGCCCTCGAAGACGATCACGCGATCAGCCAGGTAGGTCGCCATTATGAAATCGTGCTCCACCACGAAACCGGTTCGCTTTGCGTGGAGAATAAATCTGGAGGAATAAACAAAATCATTAGCTAAAAATCATCTAACAAGCGAAATAAAAGTTTGATTAATGGTTGCTGCCTGCTGGATTCCTGCGCTTTATATATAAGTTTGCTATATGTGACAATTGTTGTGTTAAATAAATAAGCGAAAAAATTCTATTCTACTTCCATGGAATTGGGTGTCTCAAATTAATGATATGAAAAATACATATTTTCCTGGAGTATTTAAACCATGTCCTTACATTATTTAATATACATAAAATATGTTTCCTTCAAAAATCATGACCTTGTTTACGAAATACAGATATCATCACTGAATTCACTAATATGAAACGCAAGTTCACAATATGTTAAGTCTCTCTTGATGTTATGGCCGTAATTTTATGGATACTTACCGCTTAATAACTTTAGCTGCTACTAGACGCTGCTCAGAATCAAGGTAAGCCGAGGGTTCATCAATGAGGTACACGTCAGCAGGCTTGCCCAGGCACAGCACAAGTGCAACTCGCTGCAGCTCACCACCAGACAAGTTCTGGACTTCCTGATCCATAATCTCCTCAATTTTCATTGGCTTCATCACATCCGTGATAAACTGTAACAATAACCAGGACATTTGTATTTAATAAGGATGCTGAATGTCATTTGAAGTCACAGACAATATAGTTATTGCATCAACAGAGATTTGGATTGTCACTAAAATGAAAATTGCATCATGACATGAGTTTGTAATTAATTTCTATTAATAAATTATGATAACAGGAAACCTTAGCATACATATGTGGATTAAAAACAAAAATATTATGTATTTTATTTAGATATCTGCTCTTGTTCAAGTTGTATCCAAACCTATGAGACCACTATTTTTCAATATAAAGTTTACATTAAATATCACCCATTTAATAAAAATGTATGTGAAAAACGAATAGGCTCACTTACAAAACACAATGAGATTTAGTAACAAAAACATACAAACAAACATAAATCATGTCTTTATCCCTTACGGGGTACTAGGCCTAAGGTATCAAGACCTAAAGGCAACATTTAGCATGATTGTGGGCATAATAGGTGGAAAGGGGAATCAAAATAGTGATGGGTTGCTAGCCGCATCGCCTATTAAATGATTCCTAAGATGTACACCAATTCCCTCGGTGGGCTTTTACCATCAGCACGGGAAGAGAAGCAACTGGTACATTCTATGTTTTTTCTTTACTCCCAGACTAGCATAGAAGAAATTTTCGACATTTTGCACTTTAGTTTAATTAATTTTTTCAACTTTGGCATTTAGATAGATATTTACAAACATATTCTCATACATGTATGGGTAGGCAGAACACATTTCAGTGCAACTTCTAGCAATTAGAAGGTAAAAGACAAACAAAATGTGATACTGCAGTAACAGACTGCTAGCCCATAGGCCCAGAACACACTTAAACCCTTAGTCACCTTTTAGTCGCCTATGGGAAGATTGGGAGTGGTGAAATTCTAACCCAGCACCACACAGGGGCTTTTGTAATTAATTTAACTTATTTACCTGAGGATGTATGTAGGCATCTCTTATCTTATCGTGCAGCAAGCTGCGGACTAGGCCCTGAGACTTCGGGGATATCTTCTGTGGCTTATAACTAATGTGCAACTGTGGAAGTGTTCCCGAGCCTGTAGAAAAGAGGTCTTTTTAGATACAGTTACAGCAAAAACCATTTAATTCAAGGTTATTTTAACTGCCACTATAATAAGCCATTATGATAAGGAATCTATATCATTTTTTAATTTTTGTTGATGAAAGGGATATTGTGTTGAAATAACTAACTACTGAGATTAAGTCAGCTAAAAGTGTGATTAATTTCATTATTTTAAATCTAAAAACTAAAACTTAAACAAACATTGCAGTCTCGCGTGTAGAAGTATGCAAATAACTTTAATGCTATACATACGTACGTACATACATACTTATTTCTTCATAGAGTACATTACCTTCAGTGGATATCGTAGATTCTGCGTGCCTCAAACATTTTTGAAACACAGGATGGAAATACAGATCAAACAGTTCAGTTCTAGCCATAACAATTTCTAATATTTCATTTAACTATTCTTTCGATAACACACTTATAACCTCAACACGTAAGCAAATTCTTTGTGGTTCGTCATCGAAACAAAACGTAATACATAGAACGTTATAAATATTTCGATATATAGCGTCGATTATAACTTAGATTGCATTACAAATGTAGTAAAAATATCTTTTTCACTGAAACTGTAACAGATTGACAACTTTCACAAAAAGTGACATTTGGATTTTGGTGTTGCCATGTAAAATCGTTATAATCAATAAAATGCGAAAAAATGTTGACAGACACGTTCAAGTAGACCGATTATTTACGAATTTTACTGTCATGGTAGTGAATGGCATTTCGTTTCGAAAATGTAAGATCAATAATTAATGCCGATTGTTATTGTAAGGAGTGCTGGTGTTGAATTCTCTCGTATTTAAAAGCGTAGCAGAGTGCTTAGCCTCTGATGAAAAATATCCAGCTGTTAAAGCGCAAAAGCCTGTACGATAATGGGGAGTAGCTGACCCTTGAAAATAAAAATACAAAATGAGTTGTTTAGTGTTAAGAAATATGCCAGGCTAGATAATTAAGTCAGGCCTAATAACTTGCTTGCTAAGTGACATAAGTTAGATATTTCAAAAAAACTATAAAAAAATTACATATTAAAGACACATTTCGAATTTAACAGAATTTGTATATGATACTAGCTTCTGCCTGCGATTTCGTCTGCGTAGAATACATATAAACGTTCCTCTTGAACCACTCTATCTATTAAAAAAACCGCATCAAAATACTTTGCGTAGTTTTAAAGATCTAAGCATACATAGGGACAGACAAAAAGACAGCGGAAATTGACTTAGTTTTATACTATGTAGTGAGGCTAGTTCTGCACAGAGTCGCGGGCAACCTCTAGTAAACAATAAAACTATTTCATTACATACCTTCATCAGGCTCCAAATTACCAGCCAGCATTCTAATGAATGTGGTCTTTCCTGTTCCGTTTTCTCCAAGTAAGACTAAAATTTCAGAGTCAGAGAATTCACCAGGTTGAACCTTAAGACTGAATTCACCCATCTTCTTTGTCATTTCAGGGTAGTCATAGTGGTTCATTCTTTTTACCTGTTTGAACATGTCATTATATTAATGGAAATGCACTTTTTACTTACAGTGAGTAATGTTCAAAGTTATCTTAAATCAAATTATCTTACTTCTTCTTCAGTAGCAGACTCAGCAACCTTGAAGACCAAGGATTCAGTCCTGAATCTCATATTTTCAGTTGGTACAAACCCATCAAGGAATATATTGATACCTACAAATAAATGAATAGATAGATGTAATTGATATTTATGATCCCTTATCACAAGATTAAATTTACAGTATATTTATGATACCTACGCAACTTATGTCATTAGTATTTGTAATCTCAGCTACCAAATTCTGTGAGTTTTAAAGTCTCAGAAATATTATTCAACACTAAAAATCAGATAGCACTACAATAGGAAGTCTATGGAACATCGCGAACAAAATATTAACCTATGAAACTTCTCTTGGATGACTTTTATTTGCGCAATCCGTGGACATACGTCACTTTGAGCAGTGACTCTTAAAAATGACAAACAGACCTAATGCACACATTACAAAATTGGTCAATGTCTGTTATGAGTCTCAAAACCAAAATAAACTGAATTATTATTGAAACAGTATGGAACAAAAACATACCTTCTCGCACTGAGAAGGGCATAGTCACAACACCATAAGCACCAGGCAATCCATACAAACAGCAAATAAAGTCAGACAAGTAATCCAAGACTGACAAATCGTGCTCCACCACGATAATGAACCTGGGTCAAAACAAACAAAGATTAATCCCAGTATTCAGTGTTAACTTTTCATACAATACATGCATCTGGTACTTATTTTGTATAAAACTTTTTATAATTTTATGTCGTGAAAATAATATGTATTGACTAATGACTGTTTTTATTGATTATAAGATAAACAAACAGTCCATGAGGCTAGGGCTAACTACAAACAGTACATTTTCTCGCACAAGTTTACTTTTTCATTCAAATGCTTATCAGTTTAGTTATCACACATCTTACAGACCATATAATATTTCAATTCATATTCATGATTTTCAATGCTGATTTTTGCATTCGACATGGTACTTCTAACAGAAAAATCGCTGTCATACTTATCAGGGTGAATGAGCGAGCGGATTGTGCGGGCAGCATTCAGACGTTGCTTCACATCCAAGTAGGAAGAAGGCTCGTCAAACATGAAGATGTCTCCGTTCTGGATGCACACCATGGCAATAGCGAAACGCTGTAACTCCCCTCCGGAGAGGGCAGCAATCTCGCGGTTGCGAATGTGGGAGAGATCTGCGGCGAACGTCAAGTGATAGTAATAATCTGCTTGACTTAAGATTGATATATGACACTATTGTAATATTGTAATTCAAGAATATTTTTATATATGGTTTATGTTGACTAGCCACAACTAATATGCGCGAAAAACTAGCGAGCGTTTTTCATAAAAATACTGTGCAGTGAATAGACTTGTCTCCATCAGCCACTTCCCGCGTGTTACGAATAAGTTCATGAAACAAAACCAACAGCTATTCCGAGACCACATGCAGTGTAATGTGTGTGGTTGTCAGCAGCAAGGTGTGTCTCAGTTCATGGACTCATCGGTTTTTGTAACACACAGGATACGGACACTTCGCGGCTTTGCTCAGAAATCGCTTGCCACCGATCGCGCGCTTTAGTAGCCGTGCGTCAACAGCTTTGCAATGACAGATTACTGCGACAGTAATGTCGTCGCAACTCTCATTGTATAAATGAAAGTATGATGTTAATTATGCTGCAATGCTCTATGCTTAATGGAGCAACCACCTTATATCTGACATTAACTAATGATGATTTGAACAGACAGATGACCATGTCTGCAAAGTCAGAAAAGCTAGCTTTTAAAATTTACAAAGAGAATGCTAAAATATACGGTTTGTGCTCAACATAAATGTTTCTGAACCTCATCTTAGTGGTTACAGACACTTCATTCTCTTTGCATACATTTTATGCAATTTACTGCAATTCAAAACAAACTTATGAGTGACAGTGAGATATATTGTTACAATGTGAGATACACTGTTACATACCAAGCATTCTGCAAATTGTGTCTATATTATCTGTGTCATTTTTTCTATCCAGCAGCGCCCCCACTGTTCCTTTCACAGCCTTAGGGATCTGGTCCACATATTGGGGCTTGATCAGGGCTCTTAGGTCATCCTCCAGGATCTTAGTGAAATAGTTCTGCAGCTCTGAGCCACGGAAGTGAGAAAGGATCTCTTGCCAGTCCGGAGGATCCTAATAAGACAATAAGGAGAGGTCATGCTAGGAATACAATTTAGCGTAAGTAATATTATGTATTATAGCTCATGACTCACACATGACAGGAAAATGTAATATGAAAAACAAGCATATTGACAGAATATGTTCTTATTAAGGTAATAAAGGTTTGAATATTGATTTTGTAACAACTAACTTATTGAATCTTTGACGGTCTGATAATTTTTGGACAGTTGAATTTGGTTTTTAAGAGCCAAATCATAGCTAGTAAATATAATGAATATGAACTGAACTGAAGGATTTAATTGAAAATTTTAGTCATAATCAATGTGTATGGGGTAGTCTGTTTTTTTTTTCATTTTAATCATGAGTTAAAAAACAGCAAAATTATGAAATAAAAATATTGCAATAAGCAATGAGCTTGGCATGCATATATAAACTTAAAATTCAACTTACAGAATAGCGTCCCAAATTGGGCTTTTGTTTTCCGGCAAGAATTTTCAATGCTGTAGACTTGCCAATACCGTTCTGGCCAACAAGCCCCAACACTTCACCAGGACGAGGAATTGGCAGCCGATGCAGCTTGAAGGAGTTTTTGGAGTAACGATGAGTTGTGTGCTTCTCCAAGTTGGATGGGATGTTGATGATGGTTATGGCATCAAATGGACATTTCTGTGGAAAAAAAGAAGATGCAAAAAACTTTAAGAACATCTGTTCTGTCATACAGTAGCCATATTTGTTCTATCTGCATTAACACTTGTTTCATTTACAGAGACAATTCTTTTGTTATTATATGTCCTTATTGTTAGGTTGTGGTTATATGTTGTAACATAAAGATCAAGATCAAAATTGTTGTCCATTCTGAAATGAGAATTTATGGGCTTTTAGTTTCCATTTCTTTCTATGCTGGTCTGGGAATAAAGAAAAAACATAGAATGTACCAGTTGCTTCTCTACCCGTGCAGATGGTAAAATCTAAGGAATCATGTTATAGGCGATGTGGCTAGCAACCCATCACTATTTTGATTCCCCTTTCCACCCTTACGCCCACAATCATGCTATATGTGGTCTTTAGGTCTTGTTACCTCAGGCTATGTCTACCCCGTAAGGGATGACGTGATTTATGTATGTATGTATGTATGTATGTAGTTTTCATTTCCATAGAAGCACATAAATATTTCAATAAAATATCACCTTATTCACAATCATTCTCACTTTCGTAAGAGACAATAATTTTGATCTTGATCCATAATAATGAGGTAAATTTATCATTCTATTTGAGGCAAAGATCAAGATGGCCAAGACAACTAACTTTCAATATGATTTTTAAGAAGATCTACTTATTTTTTCCATCAAATCACATTTCATTGGTACATAAACCTAGAACAGTGGCCAGTGGCGTAACTATAGCGTGGCAGGGGTGGCAAAATGCCAGGGGGCCCTAGCTCTACGGGGCCCCCAACTGACTTGGTTTAGAGCACAGAAGGGACGCTGATGCACTTCTTTATATTGAGGAAGGAGCCCCATCTGACGAATTTGCCGCGGGCCCCAGACGTTATAGTTACGCCACTGACAGCGGCCACCACAATAGCAATACTCTATGAAACATTTTCTTTGCAAGGTGTCTTTAGAACTTGATTGATGGCTTACCTTGACACAGATACCACAACCAATGCACAGCTCCTCAGAGATGGTGGCAATCTTGTCGTTGGGCGTCACCTCGATGCAGAGCTTGCCCATTCTCACCACTGGGCAGCTCTTTTTACACTCCTGCCTACATCGTTTGGGTTTGCAACGATCAGCGTTCACGATAGCGATACGTGTCAGCTTGTCCGTCTCCTCATGTTGTTTATTTCGAGACATAACTGCAAACGAAATTCAATAATCAACACAGCTGAACACAATTAACAATTCAAAAAAATCGTTTCATATTATGTGGCACAAATTTCACACATAACCTCAACATGTAATGGGAGTTTCAATTATTTGAAAATAATATGACGGACGTAAAATAGGAAATTAAACTATACGTCGAATTGTCTTATAAAATTCAAATGCGGACGTGGAAATAAGCGTATACCTGGTAAAAGAGGGCGAACGTTGGCAAAATCTAGCCTACGTTCGCGTGTCCCTTTACTTCGATATGTCAAAAGGAAGGATTTTTACGCTCTCCCTCAAATGCGTACTTGACAGTTGGTTGAGCTGTGCAAGGTATATTTAAAAACGCTGATAAATCTAATTCATTTCTAGTAGAGATGTAGTCAAAGTCATTTCTCATATTTTCAAGAAGGAGAATAATCTGATTTCTCATTTCACTTCATTCCTAATATTAAACTGCCATTTTATAACTAGAGGGTATCACTTGCAAGTGTGCTACGATGTGGCAGACGCATAATATCTAACAAGATAGTGACCACAGATTACTATGAGATGCTACATACTGTCAGTAACAATGTGACTTTGACATTGATTGACTTTTTGACTTCTGATCTGACAACATCACAACAACAGCAAAAACGAAAACAAGAACAACACCAAGGAATTTTGTCTCGGGCCAATTATCAATATTGTTACATTTAATCGTGATAATTGGTCCGAGAGTGCTGACAAGCAATTAATAAAAATTTTCACCAAACAGTAAGAGTTGAAAGGTAGCATAAAAAATTTAATAACATACTTTCACTTGATCGAGTAAGAGTCGTCTAAGTCTGATTCGTAACGTAATATTAATTCAGTTCAGTGTTAAAAGATTACCTTAAGTAGGTACTTGTGTTATAAAGTTCCCCATCGCATTAAAATTTGGTGTTTTGCTTTTAGAATTTGAGAACTCCATATCAAATACTAGTACAAAATGTTAGAGGTGTGCATAGACAGTTTAGAGTCTGCAATAAACGCCATCCATGGCGGTGCAGACGAATTAGAAATATGCAGTTCTCTAGTGGAGGGAGGACTCACCCCATCTGTTGGACTTGTGAAAAGAATTTTGACTCTGGTAAGTATTAAAGTAAGATACTATTTTTTTGCTTTTTTATATTCTTCTATTTAATGTTAAAGATTTCTCCTCTACCTTTGGCATAACAAAGTGTTTTTAGATTTTTAAGTCCTCATACTGTGTTGCTTGACCTTCTAAATATGAACTTTTATCTGTGTATGCATTGATTTTACAACTTATTATCATAAAGTACTAGCCTATAGATAAATATATGAAATTAACTTAAATGATTTTCAGGTAAAAAAAATTGGTACTGGACTACCTATGCATGAGGGGTGCAAATCATGTGTATGTCTTGAATTACATCAGGTAATGTATTAATTTACTTGTATTTTCCTAACTTTTAATTTCATCTGAGCTATATAGGTATGCTTGTAGATGTACTAATACTGTTCTCTAATGTTTCTTTCAGAGACCAAAGCTGAATGTAATGATAAGATGTCGGGCAGGTTCTGATTTTTGCTATTCCGATACAGAAATGAGCACAATGCTGGCAGATTTGGCTACCATTAAGGCCTTGGGTGTGGACAGATTTGTGTTTGGAGCTCTCACTGATGTTCAAGAAATTGATGAAGAGAAATGTGCTCTGGTAATATTGGCAGCTTACCCTCTCCCACTGACTTTTCATAGAGCCTTTGATATCTGTCAAAATCCTGTACTTTCCATGGAAAAGATAATAAAACTTGGCTTTAACAGAGTACTCACAAGTGGGCAAAGGATGTCTGTAGGAGATCCACAAGCACTCCAATGTATATCAGATTTGATGGGGATCTACAAAGACAAGATTGAAATTATGCCAGGTGCTGGCATTAATGTTGATAATGTTGGTAAATATGTTCAAATCGGATCCCCAATAGTGCACAGTTCTTGTAAAGCAGTGAGAAACTTAACTAAGATCAGTAACAATTTGTGCATGGGCACTGGTACCACTGAGAGTATTTCTTATACAGATGAAAAAAATGTTGCTAAACTTAAATATGTGATTAAAATGGCAAAAGGGTTATGAAAACTATAAGTTGTTTTTTTTTAATAAATAAAGTATGACTGTGTAATAATTATGGATTCATAATCTTATAAGTCAGTTACTTTAAGGCAAATACAAGGCAAACAGAGCCACATGGTTTTACATCATAGTATATCTCTATAGGCTAATACATACATACGTAAATTACGTCTTTATCCCTTACGGGGTAGACAGAGCCTAAGGTAACAAGACCTAAAGGCGATATTCAGCATAAGTGTGGGTGTATAGGTGGAAAGGGGAATCAAAATAGTGATGGGTTGCTAGCCGCATCGCCTATAAAATGATTCCTGAGTTATTGCCCATTTTCTAGATGGACTTTTACCATCTGAGCTAATACATACATACATAAATCACGTCATTATCACTTACAAGGTAGACAGAGCCTAAGGTAACAAGACATCTGCGCTAATATAACAGTAAAAATGCTGTTCTTAAACAAATTTTGCATGGAATCGGTTAATTTTCTGAAACTGGATCTTGATAATATTCCTTATATTTTTCTATTTCCAAAGCAAAAGTTTGCTCGGTAGAAACAACGCCAAAGTGACCTCTTACCTACTTTAACCTTTTCGTTGCCACGTTAAATACAAGAGACCTCACCTATATGCCACTTCTTTATTGGGATGCCTTAAGTTGAACCTAAACTCAATTGAGCGAGGGTTGCTTTTGCATTGATGTAATGAACGTATACATATATGTATACCTATAGGTCGTTGGCGTTGAAAAGGTTAAAAGGTTGGTGCTGCAAGTTTTTCGATGTTGTTGATGGTGTTACTCAGTCACAAAGAACACAATTATTAATGGATAAATAAAAAAAGAATTAAAAGAAAAACTCAATAAATGATTGATTGAATGATTTTGACCGGGTTCGATCCCTAGTTAGTAAGAATGATAAAAAAAAAATGCCATTAATATAAAATCTAAAATCGATGCCATCGTTCCTAACACCAAATCCCCCGATCTTTTATCGGTTTTGACTTCTCCCTACGGTACTATTTGGATTGATCACTCTGTATGATTATTATGTTTAACTTACTACTTGGAGGAACCCGTTGTATTGCATTAACTCATTTATGAGCTTCTAACGACTAGAACACGGAACTTAAATAAATAAAAAATGAACCATAATGAAGGTCGTCGAGTAATCAATATGGCATTAAGATTCAAGAATCACGTACCTAATGACTGAAATGAGTATCATTTGGCGACACTGTACAGTTATTATGTTTAGGCTGTAATAGGAAAAAAAGGTCGCGGCGAGTGCTTCCTGAAAACATCGGTAGATATTGTGGCCCATTTATCATGGGCCATATTCCCGCACAAAAATGTCCGCCCGCGCCCGTTTAATGATCCTATTACCGCAGCCTCGGGAAACAATATCGGTACGAGACTGTGGCCTCCTATAGAGTAGATTACTGCGACTGCTTGTAATCAGCGTCTATCATTTGGCCGTTTCGGGGGTGCATTTTCGCCGGATTTGACCGTTAGCGTTGTTCCCTTTTAGCATTTCGCGAACTGATTTGGTTAATATAACCAATTTGTTTCCTCATTTTTTCACTTTTGGCAAACAGCAAAGTGGTTTTGTTATTTTTTCATACAGTTACTTTGTTAGGTGCAAGTAGGTACGATATGCATTTTAGTGTAACATTACGGAAGATTTTACCGGGAAATGCCGAATTTTAGAGATCAGAGGGAGCGCGTCAGCTACTAAGTTACAAGTAAAGGGATTTGTTTAGCACCAGCTGTTCTCCGCGGTTTCTGCATGCTTATGCATTTTTTTTTAATTAATTTTTTCTCCATAAAAAACAACACGGAAAAAAAATCTAATTGGTCCAGCCGATCTCGAGTTTTACGCTTAGCAAAATTCATATTTATTTATATAGCTGTAGGTAGATAAATGATAACGCGCACATGTTTTAGTTGGAATAGGTAGGTAATTAAATCACATAAGTTCACCTATGATATAAAGTGTGTAATTAATCACATGCCCACAGTAAGTAGGCTCCTCAGAACTGCATTGCAATCAATGAGGTTAATAATTTTGAAAAAATGACTGCCAAGTTTCTTGCGGCGCATTCTTCTTGGCAACAATGGTCTTTTCGAATGCGCTGGTAGTTTAAAAAAAGACATGTAAAAGAGCCCTTGGCGGCCAATTTGCAAAAATAAATTTTTGATTTTGATAATGAATTCTGGTTATGAAACACCGGAAACACCCTAGAGCACTTCCCGAATTCTAAATACCTACTGCATTAAGTATTGCTTGTTATGCGAGCAATATAAAAATACGCACAATTTGTCACTTAAGCATAGAATGATTAATAGCGTTTTGGGTGAAACTCGAATGGCAGGCAAGAAGTGTATAGCCATGTTTAGTCCTTACCTATCATATTTTTAACCGATCATCAATCATAAAGCTTTTTAAAATACAATCCTTTAATTTTCAACGGGGAAGCATGAATCGGTGAGTCAACCAATTTAATTTCTGGGCCATACAGAACCTTATCATACTAAATACTAAACAATGACAATTCTTATTTAATGACGTAGATGACATTTATGATAAGGTTCTGTAGTGGCCTAGGAATCAAATTAATAAAGTAAGCTAGCTAGTTGGTAAAATTGACATTAGATCCATTTGTGCTGACTAGGTGTTCAAAATTATTTGAACACGCGCTATATTTTATGTGATTGATAATAATATGAGTCCATGCGGCTGTAATGTATATTAGGTATGCATCGCCGACAAGCGTGCCTGTGTTCGGAGCTCGATGAGTTTGTACTACGGTAGGTAAGTTGTCGGATATCCAAAAACCACAGCGGATCGACACGGGGAGTTGATAATATCACAAGAAAGTTTTGAATAAGCAATAAAACAGTTTTAAAGTGATATTTTATTTCTACCTTTATGTAACATTAATTTCATTATACTAAGGTACAAAATAAGGCTATATCGTGAGATGTGAATACGCTTACTTAAGGCAGTTTTTGCTTTTCGTGTACCTAGTGCATTATTTCTACTATTTACATCGACTTATAAATAATTTACTTTTACATTGTATAGAGATAATAGACTTGGTCGAGTTGCACTCATGTACAATTTAGATAAAGCGTTTAATTTTTGCAATCATAAGCGAAAACTCGTCTAGATTTCGATACTTAAAATGATAATTAAAACTAGATCACTAAGGCAGTGTAATACCTACGTTTAAACCTAACTCGAGAACTGCCTATGACAGACGACTAGAAATACGATTTGTCACTTATACAATATTAAGTTCGTATATGTAGTTATTTTATTGCAATAAGTAAGGATAAGGTGATTTACAGTTTGTAAAATACAATACCTACCGCTAGTTGATACCACGGTATAGATACCTAAATATATCTCACCAATAGGTGCGGGGGCGTCTTAAACTAGGCTGGGGCCCTTAGGCACACAAGAATTTGAGGCCCTTTTGGAAAGTAAAAAAGTGAATTATAATAATTGAGAATAAATGTGTGAGAGAAATTGTCGGTACTTCGGGGCCCCCTGAGAATTGGGGCCCTCGGCACGGGCCCCGTGTGCCTTTATGGTGAAGACGGTATTGAATAGGTGGAGATAAAACCACTGCACAATGGTCCAGGTCGAGGGCACACAGAAGTGAATTCACTAGGTACCTATTCATTTACTTGTGTGCTGGTACAGTCGAGGGCATAAAATATCGATACACCCATCGTGTCGAATATATGTGTCACCGACCTTATTGTTTGTGGCATAAAGGTGTACCTAGTTATAGACGTTTTTGACGTCTTGACGGTAACGTACGTTATATTTATGCCATTGACTGTACAAAATACAAATTGAAAACCGCTGACACAGACGCATGTGCAAAAGCCGACTTATTCCTTTAAGAGGTCGCTTCCTTTCCAGTCAGTCAGCTCCATGTTTTTGCGGGTGACTGAATAGTAATTAAAGGTCAATGAACGTTATCTTCCTCGGGTACTGCGCGAAAACAATCTTTCCTACTGGTGAGATATATACGCTAATATTTCAGTGTTACACTATAACGGAATGTCTGTTAGTCTTCTTGTCTGGCACGTAAGGCTCTAGCTTCGCCGGTTCGGTGTTCAAAGCGCTGTAGTCGACGGGGAAGGGGGGTTGGGGGAGAGTGTCCTTGGAGGGGACGAGGACCCACTGTCCTGGACCGTTGGGGTTCTTCCCCATCAGCCAGTTGGTGAAGCAGTGGACGTACGTGCCGTAGTCCAGGATTAGGTAGCCGTTCTGGAAAATAAGAGAATGTTGGACCAATTTTAATACCAAAATCTAAAGTTGAAAATTTTGGGACACGTTTGGTCAGCTTGTTCTTCGTACATAACCAAGTTACATTACCAGCACTGGTAAAACTAACGTTGGATGATTAGGTAATTTGGATTAATGTAGGTTTAGGTGCGAACATGCCGCGAACATGTTTGTTTTACTTTAGAAATAGTCTTTATTTTACCGTAGAATGTCCTAGTAATGTAACTTGGTTATGTACGAAGAATAAGGGGCTTTGCCTTATAATAAAATCAATAGCGTCCAAGTAATCAAGTTGTATAATTCGAGAAAAAGGGAGAGTTGTTTTTTTAGGAAAAATGCCCACTTATAAGTACGTAAATTGCTGAACAGGATCGCCTTAAGCAAATGTCATATTAGACCATGAGATCCCATTGCAACATTTATTACGGTTGCACTCCGTGCAATTTAACTAAAATTCTAAGACCCGATTTCCGAGCACATACTAACCCCGAAATACCAAGAAAACAGAAACATTGACGGTGTCAGAAATCTGTGTGTTTTTACAAAACTGCAATTCAAATTAAATTTTCTCGCCTTATCACTAAGTACATAGTATAAAACAAAGTCGCTTTCCGCTGTCGTCTGTCCCAATGCAAAAATGTCTTTAAAACCACGCAACGGATTTTGATGCGGTTTTTAGTTTCATCTGTCCAGGTGTCTGTAATCAAATTTTGCAAGCGAATTGTGACCCACTTCCTGTGGTCGGATTAAAGTGAAATTTGGCACTGTAAGTTCGGTGACAATACAATAATCTTGAAGTGAAGTTCTGGTGACCCAGACAAGACCTTCTCCGCGGAAGGGAACTCTTCAAACAGTTTATACATAGGTACCTATGCAAGATGGGTGACAATGTAAGTTAGCAAAGAAGCTTGTAGGTAGTTATTAGAAATATTTTTTTAGTGTAGTTCATTGTAAAGATAACACCGTTATAGAGACGCAACTCACACTAGTCAGCCGGTCGTGGGCAGTGTCTATAATTTCGTCGACTCGCTGCGCACTGAGGCCGATGACGGAACGGTAGAACGCCGCGAGCGCCGCCTTCGTTATCTCGCCACTACCTGCGAAACGCGAATATATTCCAACTGAAATTATTCATGAGCCTTGCCGGTACTTAGTAACGATTTTAACAGGGACATATGAATTTGGGTAACGAAAAATACTATAATTACACCGCTGCCCTGTAGTACGGACGGAAATAAAATTTTCAGCCGTATTTTAAAACTGAACTCAACATACTACGTAGTTTTTATGGTTCAAAACGCCAAAGGGATAAACAAAACCAGTCTGTCCGTCTGCCACACCGAATTGTTCCGAATCTTCGATTATCGAACCCATTAATCATTAAAAATACGAATCGTTTTGAAATTTGATACACTCAATGAAAAAAAACCGGCCCATGGGGCATTCCATTTGCAATACGTCTGAATCTGAAATACGCAATCCTCCGGTTTTGGGGATATCTATCCCCGTCTTGCTCTTTTCCTTCCCTATCGCTTAAAAAAAGTTCGCAGAATAGGTATAATTTCATTAACAAATTACTATTCGTGAACAGTATCAAACGTTGAATGACTATAGTAATGTATTCAGTATCGTGTTCGTCGACAAAATTTAGACGTGCCTCTGTGAAAATTTACAGCAGCCCGCTTTGAATTACGATGAAAGTCTGACGAGTGAACCGAAGACAAAGAGTTGGCGAGGCGAGAGAGGCATTCATATAAAACTTGAACGAAACAGGAAGCTGCTCCGATGCAATGCCACTGCATTTTGGCTGCAGACGTTGCGCGAAGTGCCAAAACTTGGAATGTACCCAAATCTCCGGAATAATATAAACCTTGAACACACAAAAAAAGATCCATGCAATGCAATAAATGAAATTCTATTCGGCTTCTGCGAGGACTTCTGTGTGTATAAGGATTTAGTATCTGGTAATTCTTTTGCTCCAAATAAAGGTAAGTACCTATCTACCGAATAGTTACGCATACTGGAATTCGTCTCATAAATTTTGCTGTCGTCCTTTTCCGGTTCCTAGCTTCTGTTAAAGATAACAAATCAAACGGCAGCACTCCCATTTGGTTTTCTTTCACACAAAAGAGGGGAAAACTGGAAAAATAGGTACCATTAATCTGTAATCAATCGCCGGCTCCAGTTTTATATTCCGTTCTCACGCGAAGAGAACAAATATTTTATGTTTGGGGCAATTAGTGTGATTCACGAGGTCGCCCGGCCGACGGGTTTACGTCAAAAAGTCGATTCTCGCCCACAGCCGCTACTAATTTCGACTGTCATAGCCGTCAATAACTGAAACTGTTACAAATGGGATTATTTTAATTGGATTTATACTTTTGGTTTTCATAAAAACGTGCCTAGATAGAGATTTTTATGAGAGTATTTCAGGTTGTAAGTAATTGGGGGTCGTATTTTTGGTATTAAATTATTAAAGCAAGCTGTCACCGTGAGCCGGTAGTAGGCACTGTCTGTGCCGTCAGAGGGTTCGCTCGTCGAATTAATCCTGTCGATCAACCTGCCCGCTTGTAAATCCACCACCCACTCGCCCAACTTCGCCCGGAACAATGCTTTTTCTGATAAAGCGATATAAACTCAGATAAAGACGCGTTAAGCTCGTCAATTTTACATTGACCGAGATTATTTTCCAATATACTTAACCGCAGCATCGTCGTTATTATGTAGTCTACTTTTTACATTGTAATTTGGGTAATCACTGTGCTGTCCGGTATGAAATTCAGAAATATCATCATCATCATCACAAAAACTCATTTTGATTTTGATCACAATTTACCAGTTGTTTATTTTCTAACAGTTCCAAAACCTATTGGGTAAGAAGATGATCTAAGCCGCACTCAACCCCGTGTTTCACTTTTAACGACGAGAGGTCCAAACTTTTTTGTCCCTTCAAAAAAATCGTAGACATACAACTGGACGGCATTTTGTCTGCTGTTGTTTCCTATAGGCAATTTTGAAAATGGCCACTTCCTGCAATCAGCCAATCAGGGCGGATCAAAACCCTGTGCTTTGCACGCTACATTGCTTATAGCCGGATGCGCTGTTTAGTTTAATATACCCGCAAAATATATATTCATATATGTACCTATTTACCCATCAATACAAAACTTCTAAACGGATTTACAGACAAGTCTTTTAGAATACGCATGTCTAACAGTTAAAACGATCAGGTACCTAGCCTTTTGTTTACGTAATAATATCTGCGTAGGTAAGTAGTTTCGCGGAACCCTCAGTGTCCAAACTAAAAAATAACGTAACTGGACGTAGATAATGGGTCTTGGGCCAAAAACAATTTAACAGCAAGTGAGGCGAAAAATTTAGGGCTCAATTTCGTCCCAAGCGCAAAGTGTTCATAAAAGCCCTACAATACAACCCTCTTGAGGAATAAAAGAGTTTACGTCATATCCACATCGTGTAAAATGCTATGGTAAAAATTGGAGAAGTAAGGGATTACATTGTATTGGTTTTGCGTTGATAACCATTAGTAACTTACGCGTGATGCAAATAAAAGACAAACGTATTGTTAAGATCAGGGGATCTCAAAGTCGATATTCAATGCTTGCCATGCTTACCATTAGGTAATCGTGAATTGAACTTGTTCCCCGTACATAACCAAGTTACATAACCGGCACTGGTAAAACCAATGTTGGATGATTAATTTGGATTAATTTAGGTTTAGGTGCGGCGGGGGTGGTCCTCGGGCCACCCCTAACCCGCGAACATGTTTTTATTAATTTAGAAATAGTCTTTTTATACCTTAGAACGTCCCGGTAGTGAAAAATAGTTATGTACGTGGAACAAGCGATGAATTGTGGTCAAACGCAAGGTATACTACATTAAAAAAACGATACAAAACCGCTCTTCACGCAAAAAGCATTTTTTCTGCGTATCTAATAAAATAATAATACTTTATTCCAAAATAATTTGTACATTTTAAATAGATCTGTTGCACCTGAGGAACTGGTTTGGCAGTTGGCAGCGAATGCGTTGAAGGCAAAACAGTCATTTGAATACTTACTAGTTCTATCAACGACGTGGAACAGTATCTTGCAGAGGTACTGCAGATACAGCGGCAGGTCGGCGAAGCGGCGGTGCTCGCTGAGCAGCAGCGCCCAGCGCGCCAGCCACCCGTCTAGCGTGGTCCGGCCCGGGTAGCCGCCGGCCTCAGGCCCGCACACGCGCTTGTAGTACGGCAACTCGCCATATCTGGTCAATTAACAAACATTTACCTCTACTCGGTGTAACTTTGAGGATGATCCCGTACCTAGACGGAACGAAACGCGTCAGTATTTGGTGTGGTGTAGGGGATAGTTAAGTTTGTGGGATTTATATATTTTTTTTGTGGCAGTAGAGGAGAGAAAGATGGCATGTAAAAGCATATATATATTTCGCACAGGCTTGGCTTTTCGAATTAATGATACGGCGTAAACCATATAAACATACACTATTCTACCAGACCCTATAAATTAAGTACAATTCTTCTGATTTCCAAGGTGGCCAAAAAGTTCGACACATACATACATAAATCACGTCTTTATCCCCTACGGGGTAGACAGAGCCTAAGGTAACAAGACCTAAAGATCACGTTTACGAAAGCCCCGGACACGTGACCATAGTATTATGTAGATCTATCTATATATGTATCTATCGTAAAACAAGTAGGTACAAATAGATATGTAATCGTGCCGGCTTACAGGATACGTCACGTTGAGGGGCAATCAAGTCGCCCATTTAATATTCTGTCATAATATCCGGTCCCTTTATGACAAATGAACTTGTAACGCTGTTAGCTACTAGCGGTACTTATGATACACTATGGCGTTATGAGATCGTCAAATCGCAGCATGTCTACGAGTGCTACGGCGTAGACTTAATGAGATGCCTAGCTGTTGTGTTGCAGTAAACTTAGTGAAGACGAAAATAAAAATAAAGCATAAATGACAAACAAATGATAACAAAGTAACGATCAGATTAGATTAGGAAAAAAAATCAAGAGTGTCCCTGGGGTCTCTCAGGCTCACAGTGTGCGAAAAAAATGGACTTGTGCATCTATCTCGCCTTGACATACGAGTGTTGCTATACCTATTCTATATCTATGCAGCAAGCCTACGGTAAGAGCGCCGCTTGCTAATGACTCTCGCAATTTCGCAATTTCGCGGTCGGATGTTTTACGACACAAGAAAATGTCAACATTGTTTCCCGAAAGATTTCAATGCTATCTGAAAATTGTTCCAACCACAGATTCTGTCAAACAAAGTTAAACTTATCCTTGTGTTTTAAATTTAAACTGAGGGGAGAATGCACAGAAAATAACAGATATAGCTGGTGCTGCAACCATACTCTGATCTTTGCCATTCTGAGTCGCTTGATATTTTGCTGTCCTGTAGACGTGTATGAAAATGTATACTCGTATTAGTAGAAATTTAAAATATAGGCAATTTCTAACGGATATGGGCAAAATAACGAAATTCTAAAATAAAGTGTCGATGTTGCGATTTAAACTTATTATCAGTCAAACATTCTAGCAGTCTGATTAAAAATCTGAGCGTTTCCATTTGTTCCGCTCATTCTCCTCCGTCTCCGGGCATTTTGTATCTCTTAATTCGTGGAAGCGAACCTTAATCTTGATGAATAATGATAATTCATTACTACGCGCCATTAATTATTCGAGTCAACCGAGTCGGCTCACTTGGGAGGCAGGGGGTTGATGAACTGCTCGATGAATTCCCGCTTCACCTCCAGCATTATGTGGAACTCGGACGAGTCGGCCGACCAGTCTGCGAAATGCGCCAGCTTCTGTAAATTACATCAAACATATTTAATTATTCTCTTTTATTACTAAGTTAATCTATGCGGTTAACAGGTCGTCGAATGCATTAAACCTTATTCATACGGTGCGAACAATATCGTGTGAGTTGCGGTATTGTGGAGCGGGAGGCCTATTGAATTATTATGATTCGAGTATCGAGACGATGTATCGCATTTCCAATTGGCCTATAAAGCAGTGTACCTTGCAAGTGACCCTTGTCATACTAGGTCCGTAACTGTTCCCATTACAGACGTCTGTCTGCACTCACGGTTTTATACGCACTTGTACGTATTTGAGCCCTGTACTGGGCCTTTGTCTAAGTTTTTTTGTCACAACAAACTTTTCGAACGCGTTCACGTCAAAGTATCAAACAATATGAGAACAGAGGGTCTAGTGTAAGTTTTCACACAAAAATCGTCTCCTATGTCTCCTAAATTTCCTACAGTGGGAAATTTGCCAACGCCACTTACAGATCGAAACGGCAACAAGCAGTTCCACTAGTAGTATTTGAACTACTAGGCTATTTCGAAGACAACTTCGAATATGACGGGCCGATCCTAAAAAGTCTTTTTTTGTACGTATCGGACTAGTAACATTCTTAGTATGGTGCCGTCTGATGAGATTTAAGTAATTGTCACGTTAATTATGACCTTAATAAAATAGCTTTCATAACATTTGCCTGCGGGCCATTTGTAACAAGTCTGAGTAGTGAGTGTAGGATGAGAAAGGAGTTAAATTTCACGAAAGCACCGCGCCGCGCTTAATTTTCCTTGAGCGACAATGACATAAAATATTAAGTCATCGTCTCAAAACTTGTTCAAAGCAGACAACATTTTTGAAAAGAAGAAAAAATAATAGTACATTACTACAGAGGCCGGGAAGTAACGGGTTGTCGGCCGAAAGTATATAGACGGCCGAGCGTGAGCGAGGCTGGATATTTTTGAGGCTGGAAACCCTTTTTCCCACCGAGTTATGTATAGTGCTTTTCTCAAATATGCAATGAAATATTGATGTTATGTTCCTTAGGCTTGTTTGGGATATATAAGGATTACAAAGTATAAAAATGAAATTTGCCACAAGAGAAAACAAACTGTTGTTGCCTGACGTCAAGAAGTTTGCAACTCAGCGTAATATTAAGCTACGACGAGAGTCACAACGTTGGTTTTCAGCTGCAACGCTTTATTATGATAAAATAAATTGATCCTCAGTTGCACTTCATGTAAACTGAATTACAATTTAGAATCACATTTATTTTTTATACAAAGCAAAGCAAGAAAATTAAATGTTTTAAAGCCGCCTTGATCACTCAAAAGTGGTGGATATGCCATAATACCACCTTAAGTTCACCTTTTACTATCGAACAATTTGAATCGTAACCGTCATGGCATTTACTGTGAGACGTTTCCATAGTGGGTCAGGAATCAATTTGTTCGCTAGGACATGCATCGTAAATTTTAACAAATTTGTTTCTTTATTTTTGTGTTGGCGTTACAATTTTAAACCACTTCCGGGGATTGTTTGTTTGAATACCTAAATTAAAGTTTAATTTTTATTTTACATATACTCAACTATAGCAACACTGTCGCTAACGCGTTTCAATCTCAATGCGAGATCACTCTCAACGCTAACGTCTACACCCTTAGTCCACACCAAGCAAAAAATGTCTTACAATAAAACGAACAATGTACTAGCACGTACTAGGTACTAGCTACATTTATTAATTCTTACCTCAAAGAACGGGTCGAAGTCCTGATCACAGATGACGTCATCCCGGTCGTGGTCCAGCAGCTCGGTGAAGAACAGCGTCATCTTCTCTATCTGCACCGAGCTGAGCTGCGCTAGGGGCTGCTCCTCCTCCAGGTCCAGGCATCCCAGGTCTTCGCTGAATCGGTTGACCCACGTCGCTGGCGGAAAGATGAACGAATAGGCACATAAGACGAAGTATATGTATATTTCTATGCTGCCACATAAAACATACATAAATTCCACAAACCTAACTATCCCCTACGCCACACAAAATGCTTACGTTTTTGGACCCTATATACGGGTCCATTCTCATAGTAAGACACTTCGCGGTCTTATTTAAGTATAGTAATAGTCGACTAACTCAATACAATATGCAATCCGCATATTGCGAAGAAAACCATGGAAAGCATGGCCCGACACGCACTTGGCCGGTTTTAGAAGCGTAGGTGGTACGATTCAATTGAGCGAATTAAAATATTGCGAAATACCAGACGAGGCAAAGACATAACGTTCCATTTGGGCTACGCCATAGTCGATTAAAAAGGACTGTTCAACGGTGTTTTATAGGTTCAGTATGTTTCGCTGTAAATAATTTGTGTCATGTTTAGTTAGTTTAAAAACCCATAGATGTCGCTGTTACATGTCCATAGCAATCCTGAATGGCGCTATTAAGATTTTTCTGTGACCGTATAAATAGGCTGTTTGTTATGAATAAATTGTCATTCCCTAAGCAACCATCGTTTCATTCATATCGATGCATACGGCGTGCGAACATGGTCCTTCGAACCGGATGACGGTCTGGAACTGACGACGGGATCACTGCAGTCACCGGAGCGGCGTGATGGTGCTGCTGCTGGCTTGTTGACGCTGGAGTTACCTACTAGGAGAGAGGAGCTGCTGCAAGTGGATGGGAGCTGAACAGCTGAGCTGCTGCAGAAGCGGAACTGCTGCCGTGCAAGGAGTGACAGGTTACAGTAATGTGGTGAACAACAGTGAGTACTTTGACATTTCGCAGTAGAGTTCAAAATTGGAGGAAAACTTGAAACTTAGAAGATTTGAAGATTTTAGACTTAGAAGAATTTCGGTTGTAGTTTGGACTTAGAATAATTTAAGAAAAAGTGAACTGACGGGGAATCCACGCAGGTTTTCACTCAGATGTCAAAACACTTAGAAAACTACTAAGAAAGATATTGAAACTCTTTTAAGTTCAAACTTTGTCTTTGAAAATCTATTAAAAATGGAGAAAATTGGCAGATGTCAAAGAGACATAATTTCACGAATTGACAAAGCAAGAATGAATTTTATGAAATTGCCAAATGAATACGTTATTAATCAATGCTACATTGAAACGAGATTAGAGAATTTGGACAGCATTTGGAAGTTGTTCGTGGAAACGCACAAATCTATTTTGGATTCAATCACTTCGGTAGAAGTCAAAGCTTCTTCTTACAAAACGGAGTTCGAGCAAGCAGAAGAGCTTTATGTAAGATATAGAAACCAACTTCAAGATGTGATATTTAGCTTCCAGTCAAAAGAAGACTCATCCAAAATCTCAATCGTAGATCCTGATCTGAATAGTTTGCAATCGGGAGATTCCAAATGTGAGACAAAGAGTTGTGAGATAAGAAATGTCAACGTTTACCACAATCCTGTAAATAGTGTGTATGAAAGTCAACTGTCACCTTGTACATACTGCAATAGTTATAGTCATAAGTTAGGAAATTGTACTCAGTTCGCAGCAGATGATATTGACTCACGTCGACACTTTGTTCAGACCCGCAAGCTGTGTTATAACTGTTTAGGTTCTAATCATTCAGCTCACTCATGTCGTCATTCTTTCAGATGCCGTTTATGTCAAATGAAGCATCACATGTTGCTTCATCCCAAAATGATACAGTCAACCAATCATAACAGTGAAGTCAAGAATCCATTGGTTGACAAAAATGTCGTTGAACACGCATCGACGAGGGAACAACAAGTGACCAACACAATACTTCTCCCAACAGAGAAGGTCGTTGTACTGAGAAAATCACAGCTAGAAGTCACCAGCTCAACCGAGATTATAGTTAAGGCAAGTCACTCGGTTGGCATAGGTGTAGTTAAGCAAGCAACTTCAGCTACTTCATCTAACGATGAGTCTCCTCAAGCCTGTATTTCGACCAGCCAGTGTCAATTGTCGTTGGCATCGGCTTTGGTTCAAGCTCAGTCGAAATCTGGTTCAAGCAAGAAAGATTCCACAACACTTCAAAAAAATAAGGTCGTTGTACTATGTAAATTACCACCAGATGAGGATGTGAAGTGCGACACGTCAAGCGGCATATCGGACAAAGTTGGCATGCCTTTAGAAGCGGAAGTACGAGTCCAAGGGTCGGATATGGTTTCGCTAACATCTTCACAAGAACCACTACTAACAACCAGCTGTATTTCATCTGTTTGCAAAGGCGCGGCTGGTGAAGAAACAATGTTTGACGTAATCGGTGATTCTGAAGTTAAAAGAAAAATGCGTTGCGATACGTTGAGACCGAATAAAGAGCAGACGAACCACCAAAGTTTGCGCATGGTGGGCGGAAAATTGTGTTTCTTTATTCTGTCAAAGGATGGCGCTACTGACAGCGGTATGAAGTCCAGGTGCGACGAAATTTGGTTGATTATCAGTCCAAGATACAGTCCACAAGGAGTCGAAGCAACTAAAATCGCAGAGTCAAACCAAATTCTGTGCAAGTTTGTAGTTACGTCTGCAAATAGTGCTCAAATAGCAAAAATGAGGATTTATGAAACAAGAGAACAAAATACAGATTTAAGAGTTAAGCTGATGCTGTTTCATAGAGCAAGAATTAAGGAACTATTATAATTATTTTCATCTTGGCAACAAAGAAACGGCGCAGTCCCTTCAAAGATAAGTTTAAAGCCAGTAGATATGTAGGGTCGAAGTGGCTGAAGATTTGTTTCAATTTTATAACAATGTTGGTGTTAAGTTATTTGTGTTATTTTGTTGTCATTTTTAGTGCAGTGCGGTGAATTCAGTTTTGTGTTGTTATAGTATGTGAATAAATGAAATGTTTAATAGAATACGTGACAAGTATATATTTTTATTCAGTACCTGCATGGGTGTTTCATAATTGCATTTCATTCATTTATTTCATTACATTGCTTATAAAAATAGTTTTGCTTCTGCCAGTTTTCAGGGTGTCAGTAGTCACTGGTCTGAGCAAGGTGGCCTACCTGTGTCTTACTATGTTTTTTGTACTTAGTTGTATGCCAATGGCATTAAAGAGAATTGCAAAGTTGTCATTTTGTAAATTTACCTACATAATTAATAATGTTATTGTAAGAAATAAATTAAGAAGCAAACGGTTTATTAGTTGAGTACCTATCTAGGTTTTGAATCGAGATAATCTTTCAGTAGGTAGTTGTGTTGTAAGTCATGAAAGGTTATAGGTGTTTTTGGTCAAGTCATTTTCAGTAAGATATGTGAATGTAAATATCAACTATATATTAGCACATCAGGAATTTTATCCAGTTAGTTATGGACAAGGCTGTCCATGGTGGGCGGTATGTTCAACGGTGTTTTATAGGTTCAGTATGTTTCGCTGTAAATAATTTGTGTCATGTTTAGTTAGTTTAAAAACCCATAGATGTCGCTGTTACATGTCCATAGCAATCCTGAATGGCGCTATTAAGATTTTTCTGTGACCGTATAAATAGGCTGTTTGTTATGAATAAATTGTCATTCCCTAAGCAACCATCGTTTCATTCATATCGATGCATACGGCGTGCGAACAAGGACAAAAGATATCTTGGATAATAGTATCGTCAGTTCCAATCCACCAAATGGACAGTACAGTTGGCCAGTGAAACCGTAAAGTTCTTAGTAACAAAGTTGCTATTGTAAACGTTACTGCTCTCAGATAAACAAGGCATCTAAGTTACTGCTACTCGAACTATTGGCAGAGTGCAAAGCGGGTGGAGGGGGTAGCCTAAACGATCACAGCGCTCGCTACGGCTAAAATTGTCATTTTTGTCGCTGACTTGAGCTGTCAAATCCATATTGCAGTAAACATTTTCTAATCGTTTTTGAGAAAAAAATATGGTCCTGGTAAGATGTGTTGTTGTGAATTGTAATAACACCAAGAAGAATAGCGACTGTAAATTTTACCAATTTCCAAGACCATGGTGGAAACGAGACCAAAGAAATAAGTGGATATTTGCCGTAAGAAAAAAAAAGTAAGTTACCTAACCTCTAAAATTTCACTGAAAACAACAATTTTAATATTATTGGCAATAATGTTACTGACTACCATTGTCCAAAATTGTGTAATATAGTAAAATAACACAAGATTTCATTAATATTTTTCACAATATTTACTTACTTCTTGTTTGACAGCGGTGACAATATTGTCCATAATGGCCGCCTATCACGTGGCGCTGTCGTCGCGCACGGTCCCAATACGACGGAGTCTAAAAACGCTCAACATTTTCGTAAACCCTATCAGTATCGCAGTAAGCCAACTTATTATTATGTCCCTACAAAGACCGGCTAAAAATTAATTAAAAGATCGCTTCTGATTACAAAAGTTGCGGGCAGTTAAAATTTGAACGCGTCCAATATAAATTGTGTAGGCCGACTGACGACCTATACGGGAATTACGACCCTTGTTAGCCTGTCACCGCTTTGCCAACAAGTTTGTTAGGATCACAGCCACGCTGCCAACTACGCACGATCCCTTTGGTATATTAAAATTTTGCTGGGATATTACACTGCGACAAACAGGATGAGTAGCCTCCGAAATTGCAACAGTTTCGATCTAAAGTTGCCAGTTAATTTTAAAATCAGGGGTGAATATCTATTTTGCCAACATTACTTGGTGCTCATCGTGTTTTGGTGGTCTTTAATGTCACCGTTTAACGTTTGATACGAAATGAAGAATGTGAATTCCTCAGTTTTACCCCTGTGCCACGTTAAGTATACAATCTGGCACGCTCATTACTTTGCTCGCCATTGTGCTATGTAGCAAGCACACATTGTTCTCGCTTTCAACTGTTCCCTGTTTCTCTCACCAGTCAGAGCAACAGCGAGGTGGACACAACGAGTAACATTACGTGCGCCATGAGAAGCGACGGAGCTACACTAAGAGTCTTAGTCCTTTCTTCGCCATTTTCCTTGCCATTCGTTGAGTTTGTGGCGCAGGCATATGGCTTAAGCTTGTCCTGCACGTTGCAATATGAAACATTTTGATGGCCGTTCATTGAACAGAAATAGTTACTATTACCGCACCTGATCATTTTCGGCAACGATGAAATGGTTCAAGTTTTGTAAAGGTCTGAGGTTTCAAGTATTGTATAGTTGTCAGTAAATTTCTTAAATGCGCTGAAGAGAATTTAATGTCACTTTGGTACCAAGGATCATGGGCAATTTACCTCGACCACGTCTCCCAACGCTCAAGAAGTTTGCCAGCAACTGTAATTATCGTAATTAGCTGAATCTCGTGAAAAGAGTCCTAAAAAAGGTAAAAACAGTTGCGAAGTTCTGTTTCTACAGTTCTTGCATTTTTAATTCTGGAGCGCGATCAAGGGACTACTTTTTACTTTTCCACGTTCTGCAGGTATTTTGGATGTTGTACTAAAGCATATTAGATGAGGGTATAAGTAGTATATTTTAGCAAGCACGTGTGGACCGACGACGCAAATCCTCGCGAATTTTTTATGAAGGTCTACCCCAGTAATGGGCTCAGCAGCTGACGCTAATGAAAATTGATGTTTTTCCAAATCCATCTGCGACCTGTGTGGCAATAGAAAAAGTAAAGGCAAGAGGAATCTCCCCAGAGTACAAACTAAAAAGTAAAATCAACTTGGACGCAGCAGACTAGAAATCTAGTGCGCCATACTTACTGGAAATAGAGACGAAATGAAACCGTTGAAGAGAAATGAAACGAAAATACAATTTTGAAAGCATCACTGTTAGTTATTTCTGCGCCGTTGACGCTTGTACGTAATGTCGTGGAATATTCGCTGTGAAGTGTTTATTGCATCGTTTGAGACGCGATGTTTGTACACTGAAGAGCAAAAATACCAGGCCGCTTTTGTACGTTTGGGTCCATACAAAGTGATCAGATATTTTTGCTCGTCAGTGTAGTTAGTGAGAATGACGCCTGCTTTTGAAGTTTACCTTCACGTCGCGAACAAGAACTAAAAAATACTACCTACTTACATGGAATAACATGGTTTTCTTTTACCAGAGTCCTTTGCTAACTTTAGTTTTCATCGCGTGGCAAGAGAGAAATTGTAAAAATATAAAGAACGTTTTTGCAATGTAATGTAACTTGATTATGTACGAGGTACAAGCTTGAAAGAAACAGTACACAAATTTGGAAGAACTAAGCATTGCCGCAGCATGAAATGTCAATGTAGCAGGTTCAAATCATTTTGGGCGAGTTAATAAGTCTCATTTGTCATTTTATCCACGAGTTTAAACCATGGACGTACTATCTAAACAGGAAGAGTACTCTGAAAATTTGTGTTTGAGAAAATGAACCATATAACAAGGTGAGAAAGTATCTTTTTGTGTTGCGCCTTACACAGAGGATAATCTGCGCCGAAAGGGATAGCAACAAGGGAGGATTGTGTCTCGTTCTTTCATCTTGCCAGCCTAAATCAAAAAAATTGTCTCAAAAAAAGTCCGTTGAAAATGCAAGTTTCATGATATTTTAACAGTTTTAAGTTAGCGTATTATAAATTGATTAATTTCGTTGTATTAAATAAATAATAGAAGATATATTTTTGTCCCGTCTACTTTTTTATTTCTAATGGTAACCCTTCTAACAACTATGTTGACCATGAATAATTTTCGTGTGTGTCCTTAGTACATTATTTTTTAGGTTGTTTTACTTTTTTGTTAAAACTTTTAGTTATTGATAGCTTGTACTATTTGTATTATTTATTTCGTTCTATCCCTAATCCCTCAAAAAAATTTCATAGCTAATGAAAAACTTCAGTGTTTATAATAAATAAATAATTCTGCAGAAAGATTGCAAGATTGAATTTTGTCTCACATAACAAAAATCTTATTGTTACCCTGTTAGAGAGGGACACGCTCTTCTATACTACCTATCTCGGTCGGGTCGTTTTTCAGATGCGAGTATTCAGTCCTATTTAGTAGTATTACAGTAGTACGTCCATGGTTTAAACACTTTTAAATAATTATTTTTGCGTTTTCTTTCTGACATAGGTTTAGCAAAGACAGATAGGTAACGCTCTAAATTTAAGCGGAAATATGAGCCTTCGATTTGTGGTCGTATTTCTGTAGATTGCTGTAATAAAATTGGGATATCTTTATTTTACAACTCGTCTCCACGTTTCTAAATGTCCACTAAAAAAAGGTCACAGCGAACCAATCTAAGATTTATGGATACTTTGCCGGAAATAGTACATATTTCCTACGTTCTGTGAATACTTTTTCGTAGATTTTTTGGAGTCCATGCATTTTGCGATATATTGCTTACTTAAACTACCTTTAGTGTGAGCATACGCTTACTTAATAATTTGTAAGTTTATTTGAGTGTATGTCTGTGTGTATGTTTGTCATTCTTTGCATTGGTTTGACGGTTTTAGATGAAATTCGGCACACATTACTACTTGGATTAATTCAAGATATTTTTTATCCCGGAAAATTGGATATTCTGCCTAGAGCCTAATGGTTATGCACCTGCTAGAGATGTACGCCAAAGCGGGGAGAACTGCACGAAAAAATCAACAGTAGGATTACTTCATTTTCCTAGCTTCACCAAGTGCTGCATACCTATTGGTGGAATTCCCTCGTATAGTTGTGACGGATTTGCAGCGTAAAGAGCTGCCCCATAGAAGATGTCATCCAAAATAATGCCAAGCGCTGGTAACTAATGTCACCTTAGCAATTAGTGTCCATAGTTCTATAAGTTGTTGTCGTGCATTGATTTAACATCTAGTGCTAATAAGTAATCAACGCGCAAGCAAAACTTCGTGTTGTAAGCATTGAGTGCATTGCTCACCATCAGAGATAATATCCCATTTTCTCGTCGTCAAAATGACACGGATTGGGGTCCCACGCGAGCTTAGCGCTGATTGAAAACTTTACACACATGTCATTATTGAAGGTATTTTCTTACTTACTTTTCCTTCACCGTAAAGTTAAAAATGATACTTAAATTTCAAATGTAATTTCGCACATAAATCTCATAAAACTGTGAGATGTGTTCGTTTTTTGAGCAACTGCCTGGTCCGGATTTACTTCAACTCAGCAAGTAGAGATGACGAATAATAGTAAGTGAATTATGATAGGAGAAGGTATATTAGATTAATGCCGAGGCCTAGGAATTAGCCAATTGCTGGGTGAGTGTTTTTTAAAGTTACGAATCCAGCAGTTGCTCTTCCAGCTGAGGCAGATATAAAGTTTTTCTCAAACATTGAGAAGAAATGAAAATAAATTTTGGACTAAACTTCCACGCAACTTAAGTGGTTTTCACGTTCCCGTCTTTTTGCTTAAGTTTTTTTTATGACATCAGTCACCGTAAGCTATTTGAAACATTGATAAAAACGTTAGACTCGAACAAAACGCGCACTCCTCGGCCATCGGCTTGGCTGTATGACATTGTTGTTCATTATTCCATAGTCTCTTTGACTTTAAAAAAAGTTAAAAACAAATGAAAAACAGTCCAGCATATCCGATTTATGGTCAGAAAATCGCGCCTGCAATGTAAATAATGTAATTCGGAAGTCAACAAAGCCCTTCGTGTTCTGTTACTTAGAATACAATGACGACATTTACGACAATGTTTGAGAAAAGGTACTACCTACCTGCCGTGAACACTTGCAAAAAAAGCTCTTATTAACACTCTTTTTTCGGACACTCGCTTATATGGTTGTGGTTCAAAGATCCCGTGATTTGCTGGTCTTGTTGACGTGGTCATGGATATAAAGCATTTGGATCGTGTCAACCAGTAGCATCGTGCATGTAATGTTTATTCATGCCCCGCCAGAGAAGCGGCGGCAAATGGGTTTGACACACAATTTGAATACTTTCGAGACTATCTAGACTTGGAACGACTTAGGTACGCTTTTCTTAGAAGTATTGCATTAAATGTTGCATTTATACACGGTGTGCGTGAGGAGTAAAAAAAATTACATGAACATAGGTCGAATTATGCGTTTTTAAATTCCGTTTTGTATGGACATGGCCGACATTGTGAAGAGTATAACGTATGATTAAGATTAATGCTGATAAATAATGTTTTTTTTTAAATTAAGCAGTACTCTGCCTTGTACAAAACTGATGCTTATACCGTCTCGCCTTATTAATATAACCAAACCCAGTAAGTAGGTAAATCACTAGTTTAACAAATAGATCAATTAGCATATTAGTTCCCGATCCGCAGTGGATTCGCAGGATTCCTGTTTCGCCGAGTTCTTGTTTCGTCGTATTCTTGTTTCGTCGGAATTATTAATATACAATAAAATCAGTTACGTAAAGAAAGCATGTGGTAATATTTTATTATTGTATGAATTACTATTTTGTTGCCACTTTGCCAAATTATGTTACCTAATTAATTTATTAACTAAATAACTAATAAATATTTTTACTAATGTTGGTAATAGGTACCTACCGAAATATCTGCCTTTTATTTAATAGGTAGATAAAGCCGCAATATTTCTATAGTTTTCTTTAATCAAAAAAAACCGGCGAAACAAGAATCCGGTGAACCAGGAATCCGGCTAATCGGGAACTAAACAAATAGTGTGTACTTCACTGAAAACCCAATAAATAACAAGTAAAATCTATCTATCTGTGTACGTAATGACTTATTCACAGCTATCATTATAACCGAACAAGGTTCGGGAAAAAAACTGTTTCTCAGTGGAAAAGGCGACATTATCCACAGCCACAAAGTCCATACGGCGATCAAAAAAGCAACTTAACCTCCTCAGCATTTTCCGACATCCTGATTGAAAGGTGCCAGTAATTAACGTCAACTTAAATTCAAAACATACAGCGCGTTCCCGTACGCGGAAAGGGCGTGGAATTTACTTATTAAACGCAGGGTTTGGGCTCGCCCTAAGGGTGACCGAATTATTGCGTCGCACTGCGGAACCGTTGTTGTCTCAATCTGGAATTGGAACAATCTTGGTTAAATTGCCCGCTAAGTTTGTACTAGATCCTGGAGATTACCTGAGAACGTAAAGCTTTCTCAGTAAATCTGATGTCGGACCGGCTACGGGCAGAGCGAGCAATTAGGCAAACGAGAGCGAGTTAGATGCCGTCTTGCTTGTGTCGTATCAATTGAGGGTCTTGTATTGCAACAAGTGTTTTGTTTCTTACAAAACCGTGAGAGTGGGACGTAATGAATAAGATTACTCAAGTATTTTTAGGAATTTATTTAGAACCTACCTGGGCTCAATGAAATTACGGGTTAAACACCAAAGACTTTTTTCACCAAGGTACTTATTTATTTAAGTTAACGTTATAATTAGCCTTATCTTTTCCGGATGTAGTCGCTGTCGAGACTACGGCAGTACTTTATTTGTCAATTAAAGGTTTCTCAAACTCAAAGTCAAACTCTAAACTAAGGATGTATCTAGCGTGTTCTAGATAATAACATTTTTTCTGACTGTACTTGGACATTTTCAGTAGAAAATGTTTGATAAGCGTAGACGACGAGTGCATATCTTTAAAAGTTACGAGGAGCAATCACTTGAAATAAACTATATTGATATCTACCTATCAAGATTCCAATAGGTGTTGGATTCAGTTTTAAGTTCCATTAATTTTGCTATTTACCTATATGGTCGTATCGATAAAATAGAGCATAGCCTGATTCATGTTGTTATTTTATTTTATGAGGTTTTTAATACATTAATACATAAATCACATCTTTTATCCCTTACGGGGTAGACAGAGCCTAAGGTAACAAAACCTAAAGGCCACGTTTAGCATGATTGTGGGCGTATAGGTAGAAAGGGGAATCAAAATAGTAACGGGTTGCTAGCCGCATTGCCTATAACATGATTCCTAAGATTGCCCATTCCCTAGATGGGCATTGGGCGCGGGAAGAGAAGCAACTGGTACCTACATTCTGTTTTTTCTTTGCTCCCAGACCAGCATGGAAGAGCATGGTTTTAAATCATGGTACTTTATACTTGCGTAGAATTTTTGAATTAGGTCACTGGACCTAACTTAGGCAAAACAACATTAACATAACAGTGACATTAGCCAAACATACATGCGCTTTAAAATATCCGGTACTTCATAAATAAAACAGCCAGTTAATTTTCTGCTGGCGTTACTTAGTCCCATTTTCAATAACAACCCAATAATCACTAAGCAAACGAACAAATCGCGTGCCCGACGTATTTTGATTTCCACTGATCAAACATACGATCCAAGCACAGTAAGGCACGAAGGCATAATTGGCCATGCGGATAAATTATTACCTCTATCTATTAATCCCTATAGTTTATTCGACCCTTATATCTGCCTCCATCCAATCACGTGATAAACTTGCAAAATAGGCAATGAAAACTCAATAAATAACAAAGCAGATTCTAGGCCTCACCCTCTTTCGAACTCTACTTGCCAAGCAAAAAATTCACTTTGGGTGCCGTAATCGCAAATTTGTTTGGCGAGCGTAAAATGAAACCTCTTCTATGGTACCCCGAAGGCTGCAAAATAAATACTTTTTGTTTACTTTGTAACTGAATTCGAGATTCATTCAATCGTTTTCCGCTGCTGTAAGCCTGCGGTACAATTATATAATTTGTAGTCGTAAAACAGAGGTGTGCCGGGCCCCTCGTAAATTCAGGGCGAGACAGGGTTTCAATAAAGTTGCCGGCACGCAGTTCTTTTACCCGATGGACAGGTGTGTACTTGATATATCAAAATAAGGTTTCGTCCGCGTAGGCGCTGAAAAAAGTCGCAAAAAATATGGCCAATAGGAAAAAAGATAAATTTTTCTTGGACCATCTTGTTAAGAATGTTAAAAAAGAATATTGCGTTTAAAACTTACTTATTGATTCGCTTACAGTAAATACTTTATTTATTTAGTTAAGAACTAAATAAAAGGCAATAGGTTAGATGCTACGAATAGCTTAAAAAGTATTCAGATAAATGAAACATATTTATAAACAACTTGTTCTTAACGAATAGTAATATAGAATTGCAAAACGGTTGCAGTCATAATATGCCGATTTTTATCTTCTGAATATTTTCTATTCTCGTTGGCGTTTATTCGACAGCACGATATTTAACATACCTACTTACCAACTTGGTTGAAACCTGTAGCCTTCTTCTCAGACTTTTAAAGAAGTAAATGGCTGCTTCATTGCTCTACAATCGAGCCACTTTGGCCAAGGGTCAACCTCGGTGACGATAAGAGAAATACAACGGAACTGAGTGCATTTAACTCAGCTTCGTAAAAGCACCGAGTATGTAGGATTAATATTTCATGAGGCAAGTGAACGATTCGAATGGAACTTCAGTTCAAAATATTCTTTTATCCAAGGTAGGAATAAAACATGGCCGCCGTTTTATCGACGTCTCGGCTTTGTTGTCGGATTTACTCGTGTTTTACTTAATCGGATTAAAAATTATTGCAACATCTGAAGCGGACCGCACTCACTGAATTTATGATGACTACGCTGGAACCATTCATACGGTGATCCAAAGAATCTTTTAAACACGGGTGGTGAATGACAAAATTTATTGAAATACTCTAACATATAAATAAAAGCGTATCATGTTAGGATTCACTGAAAAGGGATCTTCGGGGCCCAAACCTTTGGTGTGATAGATGGAGATTACTTTTGGGGCCTCTTGGTTTTCACCCGCTTTTTATTCCGACTAGATACAAGGCGCGCGTCGGGCGCCGTCGGCTGCGCAGTAACATTTCGATCCAGCATGCTCTTGAATTTGTAGAACCCGATCTCTTTAACGTTGCTCTGCCGGGTGGTGCGCTTTACTGACGCCGCAGACGTCGCCGGTTCCAGTTCTATCTTTGGCTTGGATTCGTTTCGTTTATTTTGCTTTGGCTTTATGTTTTCCTTCTCCTTCGTTTCCTTAGTCATTATCAAAGTACTTTATGCACTTTAACTAACATTTAGCCTTAAACGAATAAGCCATCGAGATTCTATAAAATGTTTTTGTTTGACATTTTTAAACCTGACGTTTGATTTTTTAAATCTAGCCGACTAAGATGTGTCTAATGTCGAAAAGGTAGAATTCACGTTCTGACTCTTCATTATAATTTATGGAATTCTGATTTTTATCTCAGACGTAGTGATATTACTGTTTTAAAAAATTACAGGTCATTTCCGTGGCCCCTCGTGCTTCGCTACCTACGATAGTTATGTAAATACTTAATGCTCTGCTAGGTCTCATTGAGAATGCATCGACCATCCGAGAATCCTTTGTTGCGGCTGCAGTGGGCTTGTTCAGCATTCAGCGCACGACGAAGAAAATGTCATATATGTACTTAGGGGAAGGAAAAAGAACAATCAAATCGACTCATAAAATTTCCTTGTCGACAAGGCAATAAGACAAACCACTATCGGCCAAAAAGATAACCCATTGAACACATAGTTCACGACATTAAGATGGTATTAACGCTTACATAAAGCTAGGTTTTACTATACCTACTTATGTAGCTAAATAAAACAATTTGCTTGTTTGCTTTCCTTGTCGCAAAAAGACACCTTTTTAGTCTATACATTTTTTAAATTGCTAATAATATGTAAGCCTGATAACGTGTAAACTTTGTTATTTTGTAAGGAAAATCTCTAAAATGAAATAAAGGGCAAATGAGTCCCAAATGTTAATTTAATTCCTGCAACCAACTTTTATCAAGCTTTAATAATGGGTCAAACGTATTATTTTCATTACATAGTGTATGCGTCAGTGCGTGACAGCAAATATTTGGTTGAGAGCGATTAGGCTGCGACAGAAATAGGTGGAAATCGATCCGTGACGAGCCTACTGGGCTTGATTCAAAACTATGAACAACTTGAATAAATAATGCGCTCGGTTGGAGACATTTGCTTCACTGTCACATAAACCAAAATGACTGGTACAAGGTTAAATGAGATAATCAGTCCAATGCACTGCTAGCCTTTTTTAACCTTCTTGCATCGTACAAATTCCAACTCTTCTCTTCCAATCCCTTACGAATGTCATCGCTCCACCTAGCACGTTTACCGACAAGCGGTCTCCACTTAAGCACTGTCTAACCAACTGCCATCGGTTCTAGGGCAGGTGGTCTGCGTACTGCCACTTGATTTGATTGGCAAAGTAAAGGTAAATTTATTAAAAACAAAGGAGTAAACACACACGTGTGATTCAAGGGAGTCCAAGAGGAAACTTGTTTTATTTTTTGAGAATAATGACGTTTAGTTAAATCAAAAGTACGACAGGGAAATGGGACCTCCGAGACTCTCATTTACCGAACAACACCCAGCAGAGGTTACTGCTAATTTACGAAAATGTTGAGTGGATTTCGGGTCGAGCAGCACTGTTAATGGCGATTAACGTTAGCCAAATTCACAAAAATAAAAGAAGTATGTATAACATAATAACGTAATTCAAGGAGATAAACTTATGAAACAAAGAGTAGTTCCCACTACCAAATCAGCATCGTTGATACCTACGGCAATGGGTACGTATTAAAATACATAAAGTTTAAAATGTATAATGGGTTAAAATACATAATGGTTTATAATATATAATGCGATTTTCTCAGAAAGTTACAAATTAACAGGATTGTTATGAAACAAACCTAACCTAAACCAATCTATAGATTACGATATCAAAAAAGTTCATTTAGCTAATAGTTTTACAGAAAATTGCGTTATATATTTTGAACCATTATGTATTTTAACCCATTATACATTTTAAACTTTATGTATTCTGATCCGCTCCCACGGCAATAGATTGTTGCGCTACACGAAAACTGTACGCTCTAATGCAAGTACAAACTTGTTCGTTTTGGTAAAGAACCATTTTCTACAATGAAATATGGTTGAACGAAAATTGATGCCGCTAGAATAAATTGTGCGTCGACAGAGACATTGTTCCCACAAATACGCGGGTGACGGCCTGACGGTTTGGCTGAACGCGGTTATTTTGGTAGGCAAATAGAAAGGTTTCCACTAAGAAAATATTGATGAACAACACGTGAAAGGGGACTCGGAGACGTATTATAAAGTAATACTACTCTATACAATTATTATACTTACATATAAATTACGGCCTTCGTGAGAAATGATAAGCTAATTTTATTACATTTGAATCGAATTTTACTTAGTGACTCCGATTTATAGGTTAACATACGGTAGGTATTAAAATCAATATCACGCGTAGCACGCTGTGTTATAGCTTTATTTGAAATGGAAAGTGGCCCGATAAATTACATCCAACAAGTCTGCTCTTAAACTAAAACCACTGAATACTTAATGCTCAAACTCAAACTAATATGTTATGTTCTGGGTTTCATTAAACAGCTCTTAATTAATTCAGCCCCGTCGTTACAGATTCGTCGTTTTTGGGAACAACATTAGCTAATCATGAAGCGGCTATGTCACCGATAGATTATTCTGAGGGCCCGATTATACGCTAGCATGTAGGTATTATAATTATTTATGCAACAGTATTTGGCGACTGAATCCGAACTCCCATGCAAATATGCTAAACAGCGTGAAATATTCCACTTAATTGTCATATCTGGTCAGCGTGTTGAGCGAAATTATAGTTTCTGTATTTACAGAGGCGTAAATGAATAATAGTTTCAAGATTAATTTGGTAAAATACCTACCTCATCCATCTAATTTCAAATTCCACGTGCCAATGATACAATCTTCTAATCTAAGCGCTCTTGCGTTAACTTTTACAAGTCACGAATAACGTGAAATATTTAGCAGGTTAGTTATTTACATAATGCTCTTTTACTTTTGAGAGTATTAAGTGGGTCATAGTGATTTCAATCCCATGGTTTACTTATTCAACAATGTAGCAGCTGCTGGCCCGTGCTGGCTATTAGAAGCACCTGAATTTTCTCGCACTACACGAAAGTAATTTCCACACCGAAAGTTTCACGGAAATTATTATATTTTTCCCGAGAAAGTTTGGAAAGAGTAAGCGAGGTCTCCCTCCCAACAAGTTACGCCGTTGATGCCTTGAAATATGGGGCCAGGAATGACGTGAATAGTAATAAAAAGAAAATTGCGAATCAAAAATGGCAAAGTTCCTCGGGGCGCCGTATTATGTCTGTGTTGACTTTTGTTTTTGTTATAAATTTGATAATAACGATACCTTTATACAGGAGAAGGATAAAGAAATCGTTTTTGTTTTTTTATTGTGTACTAACACTACAACAAGCCATGTCCTTGAAAATATGAGAAAAAATAGGCAAGGAAGCTTAGGATATAAAACATTTTTTGCTTATGCTCTACATTGGGGTGATGAAGATCCTATTAACTTTGAAGTGGTTAGGTGCTTACCGAGCACGTTTTAAACAATAGCCCGGCACATTAGGGCCCGCGCCGAGAATGCGATATGCCTCGATTCGAACAACATACGCTAACAAAAGGAATCCCCTTACACAAGTTTAGGAATCCTGCTTCGAAGAATTTAAGCACTTCATCGAATCCAGCGTCGATAAACTTTGAAATGGGAATTCAATGAGTTTGCAGTATTCGCGCGTTTTATTGAATCATAACTTTGCTGTTTGAAATTTATAGCTTTCGACGAGTATGAGCATATTATTATACTAAACCTACCTTAAACTTACTGCTAGATTTTATAAGTTGGACTAAGCAAAAGATAAAAATTTACCGGTAAAACTGTGATACAATTATCAAAAAATAAAACAGCAAACGCTTTTGAAATACTCAGCTACCTCTCCGCTCTAAAGACATTTTAGCTCAACTGACGTAACCTTTTGCTAGCTCCCAATTTAGACTGTCCCACTTCGTTACGTATTAAAGTGTTATAATATAAAGCAGACACGGTAATGACCACTCTGTATCCAACGTGCCAAACAAAAGGAACCTCTACCCAACACAGCAAAACGGAAACATTAGTCATCGATTATTAGTTTTGGCTGGGTGATTTATTACTAAGAACATCTGGCGATGTTGAATGAAATGGTTTTAATTTAGTCTAGTCCGTATCTTGTAACTGTGGGTGCGGTTTGATACGTTAGGATTTTGGGTATCTCAGCTTGCACTTAGTATCTCAGCTTGCACTTAGTATCTCAGCTTGCACTTAGTATATGTTTTAACACAACAAAGCGCCTGAACAGTTAGATACAATAAGGAAATTGGCGGCGCTACTACCAGTGCTTAATGGCAACAAATTGTCCCTTTATCACATTTGACACTTTAATACGAATGTGCGAGATCTTTGTTGCAGCGACAAGCTTACACTTAAGGCTCTGTATGTAAATAAATACAACACAGGCGTATAACGCACGAGAGAATCAGCAAACGTGACTAGTGAGCGCTATCCGATAGTTTCTATTCGTAATAAACACGCATCGTCGCTTTTCCGTTACGCTTGCAGTGTCCGTACCAACGTTAGAAGCCTGACGTGTGATTTGTACTAAAAAAGGCTACAGGTTAAAAACCAGAACAGTAAACACATTGTAAAGAGAGCCGACGAACCGATAGATTAACTTTAGCTTGTCTTAATATGAAATACTTACTCCACACGTGCACGCTCCAACCATGGTGATTTTCTTCCTCGAGACCAAGACTGGCCGCCGCCTGCATCTGGTCCTCGGCCACCTCGGACTCCGGCAGCGTCCTCCACCGTTTCAGGAGCTCTTTCGTCTTGTCCTTCGTTTTGTCGCAGGCTTGCTTCCAATTTGTAAAATACTTGCGCGATACTTTTGGACTTGTTATCGAGGATTGCTTTGAGTCTTGTCTGTGGACAATGAGGAGAGATATTTGTGAGTATGCAAATACTAGTAGTATAGACACACATATATACACAAATCACGTCTATATCCCTTACGGGGTAGACAGTGTCTAAATTAACAAGGTTTAGCATGATTGTGGGGGTATAGCTGGAAAGGGAAATCAAAATAGTGATAGCCGCATCGCTATAAGATGATTCTTAAGATTTTCGCACATTTCCTTGATGGGGCTTTTACCATCTGCGCAAGTCGAGAAGCAACTGGTACATTCTGTTTTCTCTTTGCTTCCAGATCAGCACGATAAAGTAAAGTATGCATGTAGTTTTAACACAGTTGCATGCATTATGGTGACGAGTAGACTGAAGACGCGGCACGGTCTACTCTATTTTTTTTGCGCCAAAAGCGTGCACTCTCGTTACTTACCACTGGACGCTTTCTCGCCCAGGTATCACACTCAATCCAAACCCACAACGCTCACATTCGCCGACAACGCACTGGCATCGCGTAAAGCGCTGCTGGTGTCTATGGACAGTGGTGATCATTTAACATCAGGTGACCCACTAGTTTGTTTGTCTGGCCTCTCTAAGATAAAAAAAAACATTCGCCCCCAATTTCTTCAGTCTCCCTGTGTTCATGATCAACTGCGTTGAATTATCGGCAGCTCGTTGAAGGTAATCGTGGTGTGCGTCTCGTAGAAAATGTGTCTTGACGTATGCATGTGTCTACCAGACTTCGTTGTATGGGTAGCCCGAGCAAAGAGAATAGTTAGAAATGGAATGTCGTACTGTCAGAATTTTAATGAAAATTGCTCGAATGTGGGAACAATTTTGTGCTTAGTTCTAAGAGAAAGTTTGGTTCCTCTTTTGTTCGTCTTTTAAACTTTTTGGTGGAACTGTGGCGTTGTACGCAGCTTCAATTAGTTTCTACAAGCATTATCTTATTGAGCCACGTTTTACAGTGCAGACAGTAGTTGCTGCTGCTGCGAGCCTGTAGCTTGGGCAAGTGGTATGTTTTGGATCGACGCCGACACTGACTCTGCGCTGTGTTTCTAACTCTCTAGAGTTAAGTACATTATTATCCATCTACTTAAAGATTATCCCTGGGTAACTTTGCATTTGTATGAACTCAATTATGTAGAGGCGCTGGCTGTAATGGAGTGTTGCTAGTAAAAGGTAGAAATTAATTATGAAATGTAAGTTAAAGTCATTCCCAGAGGGGGACTTTAATGCTGTGAGATGAATACATTACTGAGGATAACAGGGGACGAGGCGGAAAATGTGTCCAAGTAAAACAAGACGCTTTAAACATGTGGGGCTGTATTGTAATACTCGGGAATTTATTTAATTTAATAGAAAAAAGGTCCGCCGGAAATAAAGGTATATTATTTTACTTTTGTCCCACATTAAAAAAATAGGAGTATTTTAAACCCATCTACGGCTGCGTAGCTTTTTGACTGTAAACATAAAACTGGACATTGGGGCGCAAGGAGCCAACCAAATGATTCGCTTCATTCACTTTTCTAGCGCTATTCTTATGCTGCCCCTTTTATATTAGGAATAAACCAATAGGTACCATCGTTTATTTTATTCCACTTCTACGAATACGTACTCCGTTCGACAAAAGTTACATCTTAATTTTAAAGCATCGGCAAAGAAATAATACATATATACATATACTACGTCTTTATCCCTTACGGGGTAAACAGAGCCTAGGGTAACCTTTAGGCCACGTTTAGCATGATTAAGGGCGTATAGCTGGAAAGACAAATCAAAATAGTGATGGGTTACTAGCCGCATCGCCTATAACATGATTCCTAAGACTCGCCCATTCCCTCGGTGAGCCTTTACCATCTGCGCGGGAAGAGAAGCAACTGGTAAATTCTGTTTTTTCTTTATTCCCAGACCAGTAATAATAAGTTAACACAATCTTAATAAACGTTTATTAATACCGGGGGATGTGATCAGCATAACCAGCTGTCAAGCTTATGCCCCAAAACTTTGATCCTGATTAGTTTGGGGCGTTTCGAACCATACTTTACAAGCGACAAGGCGCCTAGTTGTGGTTTGACCTGACCTACATACCTACCACGTATCGGTGCAATGTGTATCGATAGCTTAACTGTCTAACGCATTGTTTCATTTCGGTTTTAGTAGCAACGCGGCAGTTTTATTGAAACTTTTTAATATCGTCCTGTTTCAATTTGCTACAAAAGTATTAAAGGTATAGAATTTTCACTTAAACTGTTTTCTTTTCAGGTGTGTTTTTACTTATTTTCGACTGAAATGTACCGATAACGTATAAAAAAATTCGCGCGTTTTTTTTTCATACGTTTCACTGTAAATTTCTAAACGACACTGATAATTATAGAACACAGAAAAATCCGAAAAGTAAAGCTATGGTCAAGAATCAAACCCACTCACTGTACTTCAAATTAGTCCACAGATTTTAGCAAGAACAAGTATAAAGCATACTAAACTTAATTGCTTAACACATATTCGCAAATTTTTCAAATTCATATACCTACACCCCACAAGATTTACTTCAAGAGTCGGGATAAAAGGTTGATTTCATCAAAATTCTTTGAGGCATTGAGGCGTCAAGTAAAAACAAACAAACATTTTTTTTACACTTAAGTATTAAATATACAGAACTGTTTCTCTCACCCTCTTCGCAGAATCAAGATACGTCTCAACACCGCTTGACAGTTCTGTGCGAAACTTCCGTCAAAGTATTCGACTCTTGCCACGAAATTAGCCGATTCATTACGAGTCATTAGTCAGCCCTCTCATCGATCATGCTCCATCGTGCCTGCTCTAACACACTTCGCTCTTGTATTTGACATGCCATCCTTTTCTAACCCAGTCTTCGGGATAGGGATGGCGCGCTCGCGACGGTAGTGTTAGGCCTGCGTAATCGGAATAAAGTTGTTCACAACTACATATTTGACTAATAGTCGGATTTGGAAATGACAAATTTGTGTGTTTGGTTGAAATTTCGATGGGTTTCTTTGGATTTAAAATAAATATGAAAATTGAATGTAAGTATTCAGTAAGCGAGACGGTTTGGTCGACGTAATGATTATGCCAAATTGGTACTAATTTAAGAACCTAATTAGCTCTGAGGCATATTCTATGCGTACAGTGAAAATGAAGGGCTGATTAGGAATTTAAACATTTTAATGTGTAATTTTGAAACAAACGACATAATTTTCAACGTTAAAGAAGTGCAACTCTGTAATAAGATTAAATCGTGATTTAGCTTAGCGTATTTATTTGTTGTCGAAGGTCAAAAACATCAACTGAATCTATAGATAATTGTGTGACAATTATTAATACCAACATAATAATTTTTACGTCCTCCGCAGGTGCTTCGCAGTCATTCGTATGGCTAGTCTATTTATCACGAAAAGGCCCCACTATAGCACGTGATCGTCTCTTTAATTGTCCAATAATATGCCTAAACCCAATCATGCACTCTAGCTGATTAACCCACTCTTCCTGTGGAACCAGCGTGCAGGTCAAGTTCGTAAACATGTCCATGAAAGTAGGGTTACCAGGCCAAATATAAAAAAAGAAACGCATAAAATACAAATAGAAAAACAAAAGCTAGAGTAGGTATTTAAGAATTTTTAAGAGCTTTCATTTCCCTAAAGCCCATAATAATAATCTCATATATTTCGCGTCTCCATTGAAGAGTGACGGTCGCATCCCGTCCGTACCGTGCATTGAAAAATATAAAAACACCCTAGGTAACCTAGGTCGTTTTTGTGTGATTTTTTAAAATTTTGAAAAATAGATTGTTCAAGTTTTAATTTTTTAAGAACTATATGTCTGTCACGCACGGTTTAATTACTAAAAAAATATAAGCAGTTTCTTCTTGCCACCAGGCCCCTATTCACCAACTCGTCAATTTTCGGTGACCATCGACAATTCGAATGCAATGCGTATTCAACATGAAGCCAACCGGCGTAGATTCTCGTCGATTTTGTAATGTACAGAGAATTGTCATTTGTCATTTGTCACCGACAATTATCGTATTGGTGAAATAGGGCCGGGACAACATTCCGGACATGTTTGGAAACTCTTACCGCCTGGTAACCCTTCACGGGACAGTGTTTCTCCTTTACGTGTTTTCTATCCGTAACGCGCCCCTAGCGACCTATAATGCTATTACTCGCTGACATAACCTTAATAAAGTACCTAGTTTGGAATAGATCTCTCGCTTTGATTGACGTTAAGTTAGACAAGTTATTAATTTGATCGATATTCTAGAACTAATGAGGTTAATGAAGCTTGTGCTGTTCTAAGGCGTATCTGAATAGGTAGAGCCGACAAACGATGAGTCAAGCTTTATTCATTTCGAAACGTTTAGGCTTTATTTCAGTTACTTACAGTTAATTAAAATTAAATCAAATCAGATTTCGATGGCAAGATCATAACACAGTACATAAATACTACTCTGAGATTTAAGGCTCTTGTTTTCATAAATTGTTTATCAAAGTGAAAATAATAAACGTGATTGTTATTATTTTGGTAACAGGCATGATAATTAGGTTAATACTTTTGAATTTTAATCATAAGGACTATTTACATAATTTGACCGTTAACAACGCGTTCAAATAACTTTTTTTATCGATTCTATCAAGATTAAAAATCAAAGAAGTGTCAGCTATGCGACTTTTACACAGAGACGAGATGAGACACTCAGCAGTCTTTTCCTAATTTGTCATTCGTCTCACGCCCGCCGTCCTCCGTCAGTGATCTCGATCTCAATCGTCCTTTTGTCCAGTCTGTCAATCTCGTCGTTACTCAACGGGTCATTGGAAACGTCTTTTTCTCCCCTTAATGGTGAAACAAAGGATTGAGCATCTCTGGATTATTATCAACTTTAGCAAATTTCTTGCAAATTCCTTTTCTGCTTCTAAGAGCATGAAAATATGTTAATTTCTAATATCAATAAAGGAACTAATTGGAACAAACTACCATTGCTCTGGGAATACAAAAGCCAGCACTAACAATTCGAAGCTTTCATTGTATTGTGAAAAGTCTTCGTATTTCTATTTAAATTCGATCAATAAAGTTACCATCTTTAACTCTATTAATAGGATGTATGGGTAAATGTATAAAACACAATTTTTTAACGAACTGCTGCATAGGATCGTCGATTCGTGGGATTTTTCTCCTCCCAAAAAAAGGGTACTTACTTCATATGCAACGCCATCTCTGATGACATGACAGAAACTGATTCTAAGATGAAACAAAGTTTGCCAGGTCAGCTTATTTATTATACCTAAGTAAGATATAAAAAAATCTGTAACTTTTTATAAGTAAGGTGATAATCACCTACTCTGTCTTAATAACCAAGACTTACTAAGTTTCTGTTAATCTAACATTTTGTTTGTCTTAATTGGTCACGTTAACATTATTTATACCTTCGCCGGACAGACAAAACGTTTTTTTTTTCATACATATATACATATACATAAGTCACGTCTTTATCCCTTATAGGGTAAACAGATCTAATGTAATAAGATCTGAAGGCCACTGATTGTGGGTGCATAGGTAGAAATCAAAATAGTGATGGGTTTCTAGCCGCATCCTAAAACATGATTTCTAAGATTTTCTCATTCCCTCGATGGGCTTTTACCATTGTTTTTTTTCTTTCAACAGGTCTATATTAAACTTTTTACTAACGAAGAGTTAGAATGTGAGCTTAAATTATAGAAGTTAGTCCTCGTTTTGGTATCATGCAGTTTAAGTGCCGCTGAAGCGATAATTCAACTCGTGGTTCGACTGTTCCCAGTTCGTAACTTTCATAATGGCCACGCGTACCACTAACTCATGGCGACTGCACTTTGTTTTTTTATTTATGGTGCAATTTTATTAGCATTTTTTTCAAATTATGGAAAGAATACAAATCTCTTTGTTTTCCTTTTTATGCATAAAATATAAAACAAGCCAAAAATGGCACTGGACTTTTAAAACTGGCCAAGTGCGTGTTGGGCTGTATCCCCTTATTTGATAAAATAAATGGTTATCCTAAGTTTGTGAGTATGTTTGGATGTTTGTTACTCTTTCACGCCAGAACGGCTGGACAGATCTGGATGAAATTTGGAACATAGATAGTTTGTAGTCTGGGATAACACATAGGCTACTTTTTATCACGGAAAATTGCGTAATTCCTGCGGGATAGCGATAAACGAATTCTATGCAGACGGAGTTGCGGGCAACAGCTAGTAATCTATAATTTAATTTGCTATATATAATACATACACATACATAAATCACGGCTTTTTATCCCTTACGGCGTAGACAGAACCTAAGGTAACACGACCACGTTTAGTAGATAAAAATGATTCTTAAGATTTTTGCCCATCCCTCGATCGGCTTTTTTTGATATAATTAGTACCTGTATTTTATTTGTAAAAGCTTTTTCCCCGCGGCTTGGCCCCCGTTACATTCTTTTTTTAATTTTCTTGTTTTTTTTCCCTATATTAACATTCGTGGAACTTAAGGAACATATGTAAAAAGAACCGACTTGGTACAGCCGTTCTCGAGTTTTGAGCTTCATTTCTATTTATACATTTGCCTACTAAAGTGGACCACCGCCGACAGTAATTACAACGGTCCTACACATACCAACGAGTACGTAGCTGTTGAAACCTAACCATCTCCTTCGCATAATAACCCCCTTTTAGTGAGGCATCCAATAACATCATAATTGCAAGCAACTATGCCTGAGTTAAACGGGACGTGTAATTATGCAACATGATCGATTTGGAAGCCGATCCATCATGGGCTCGAGTGAGAACTGGGACTCGGAGTTATTACGAAATTGGTATTTACGAATGAAGTACGAACCATACATATATTGAAAACGAAAAGTATACTTTTTAATTACGGTCGAATTGTTTTTTTTTTTAAGTTTCGAGAAAGTAAACCAACTATGTTCATGCAAATGATGTGGAAATAAATGACACACACATACACACATAAATCACGTCTTTATTCCTTACGAGGTAGACAGAGCCTAAGGTAATATGACCTAAAGGCCACGTTTAGTATGACTGTGGGCGTATAAGTGAAATGGGGAATCGAAATAGTGATGGGTTGCTAGCCGCACCGCCTATAACATAAATATTTAACTAAGATTTTCGCTCATTCCCTCAATGGGCTTTTATCATCTACGTGGGAGGAGAAGTAACCGGTGCATTCTATGTTTTTCTTTACTCCTTGTCACTTCAATGTGTTTTTAAAACCTTTTGCTCAAAAATATTTATGTATGTGTGTATAACTTTTAGTCGAATTATTTTAGAATAAAAAGGTTTATAAAGGCGAACTTATCCTTTAAAGAGATCAGAGAACAGAGACCAGAGTCACAAAAAAATATCACCGTTCCTCAAAATGAAAAACCGGAACCTTATTACTCATGCTCCTGTCCGTTCATCTGTCTGTGTACCTACAGTAAATTTGCTACAAATTTGTTAAGCCTGCAAAAAAATTTAAACACATGCATTTCTATGATCCAGATAAATACCTATCCGCAAAATTAGTAACGAAAAAAAACTATTCTAAAAATACTCGTTAATGTAGATTATCACTATAATTTATCACACAAAACAAATTCACTACATATGCGAGTGGCATTAGTTCCTTGCTAAAGCTAAACAAGATTTTGTTGAGCCTTCTTCAGGAGTCCTCGACAAGATCCCTTCTTATTAAGCGCCTCGCACAAACAGGAGTGCTTTCAATTGCATCACGTACAAAACGTTTTCTTCACAAACTGCCCGTAGAAACAGCTTGCACCCGCAAGTCGACACTACAGGTTTGTATTCAAAAAGAAAAACGTTCTTACTACAAAATAATGATATCTCATCAGGGGCGTACCGTGGGTTTGTGTTTTATTTTGAATACAAGCCTTTTTGCTGACTCTACTTTTTGTTAACATACACATATCACGTCTTTATCCCTTACGGGGTAGACAGAGCCTTAGGTAACAGATACCTACAGGCCACATTTAGCAAGATTGTGGGCGTATAGGTGAAAAATGAAATCAAAATAGTGATGGGTTGCCAGCCTCATCGCCTATGACATGATTCCTATGATTTTCGCCCATTCCCTCGATGGCCTTTTACCATCTGTGCGGGTAGAGAAGCAACTAATATATTTGGTTTTTTTTTTTCTCCCAGACCACCATGGAGGAAACAGCAACCCAAAAACCCTTATATAGAGATCTGTGCCTGTATCTCATGTAAGTGGTGACCTGTATCTTATGTTAATAGTTACTATATGCCATTCGAGACCTTCGTTTTCTCGCTGTAGACACATGATTGCTGTCACTTCATCTGGAACTCTGTCCGAAATATTGTCGTGGATAAATATGGCCAAAACGCCTTAGTCTTTATGAACATCAGGCCGGAATCGGGTTGACCGGACGCGCCGCCGACTTTGGCATGAAATAAGGCATACTCTTAATAATACAAGTTATTAATGTTTGTTGTTTCTTCTTTTTATGGCTGTCTACTAAATCTGGCGTTACGGTCACGCAACCTAAATATTCTTCTGTCCGTTAAAAAGCATAACACTACACAACTTTGTACATTAGATACACTTTAGTAGTACGTTTAATTACAGGCTGAATATGCTTTCCAGAAGTTTTGATATTAGATGAAAGGAAAAAAGGGAAGATGAACCAGATGATAAATTTTAATAAACGTAAAGTTAACCCAAAAGGTATGTTTAACAAAGCTACAAAATACACAATGCGGCGTACAGTAGAATGCATTTTACTTGCATTTGCTCGAAGACAAAACAGTTTTAAGAATGTAACAAGCTCTTTCAAAGTTTACTCAACCAAGTTACAGTTATAGGGTCATGCAGTTTACAAAGGTCTCCGGACAACGTATTGTAGTTAGTCTGAAAGATATTGTTGGCCAACAAAATCGTATCAACAAACATTTGTATCAGCTTGTGCCCAAAAAAGGAATAGTAGAATTTATTAAACTACTTTTTTATATACAGCAATAGATACCATAAAACATATATAACCAACCATTTGTACTGATATTACGAATTTGATACTCAAACTTCGTTTTATAGAAAACACTAGAACGCGCAGTTAATTCTCATTTGTTTCAACTGTGAAAGCGTTATGTAATTAAGCTAAAAACCCGTGCCAAAGGTCTCAGTTTCACGGAAAACTAAATGGGGAATTAGCAGAATGCGCCATAATTTAGTAGACTGACCGTATTAACTCTTACTACTTACAATAAATACAAATATTCTTTATTGTACGCGATTCTCTGGTGTTGTGGATATTCATGGTTTACCCACTATAGCTTTTTTTTACACCATTTCCAACACAATTGCATAATAGGTGTGCATTTCCACGGAATACAGGCAAGTGGCAGAACTTCCCTCGTTGTGTATATTTAGCGCTTATAAAAGTGAGCTCAAAACATATTCTCGACATTGATTAAAAAAAGAACTGACTGACTGCCTCAGTAACGTCCAGTCGAAAACTTTAGGCCTAGAAAGCTGAAAATTTGCATGAACAGGCTTTCCGTATAAATAAAAATTAGACAAGGAATATGGACGGATCTTTAAAAACTCCTACGGCATAGAAAATTCACTAAAGGGGGCAAAGCTGTGAGCAAAACTATAGTACTTAATAATAATATACCTTTCAAACGTCTCTCTCGAACTGTCACTAGCCTTGGAAGGGCGTCGTTCCTTCTTACCGCCACCTTCGTCGCAGGGCGACTTCTCCGGAGGTAGCTTTATCTCCTTCTCCGCCCTGCTGCCAGAGCGAGATGCCCGCTCTTCGCTGTCTACTCTAAGTGCCGGCTTCACTGGGGATAGGCTGCCGGGCTTCTCCTGTTTCTTCATCTCAATTTTATGATGTTAACTGTCATTGTAGCGGGGACTCTGCAACAAAAAGTTAATAACGTCACTGAACAAAGAAAACCTGGGTATTTCACAACGACAAACTTCACTAAGTATCTATATTACATCTCAAGGGATTCTCCAAACGAATAGATATGTACTAGGTACACTGAGTAATCCGTATTACAGAACTAATTGAGGGACTATTTATAGCTAAAATCCCAAGAGCCGGTGTCCGAGCCGAAGAAAGACTCTTTCATAGTGGATACATTGTCTAGGAGAGCGCACATAAAATTCCCTCAAGTCTAGATTTTTAACAATGAATTTTAACAGTCGTAGAATTCTTAAGAGACAGCCCCACTACTTATTCACGCTAGTGTAGACACGGGCTGTAAAATTTGTAACAAGCTGCATTAAAAATTAAAGTTCAATTTTCCAGTCATGATAGCAAATGTTGGATACGGGTAGGTACGTTTATTAATTAAAGCTCGTCATGATGCTGAATTCAATATCCGAAGTAATTTGTTTGTTTTTAGCTTTATGAATTCGAAATGGCCGCCTGTTATTTGGTGGGTTATAATTTGTCGTGAGATAATTTGCGTTGTTCAGTGATGATCCAGGAAATGGGCCATTGAGATTCTTACAAAAATACTGATCACTCCCGCAACTTGGATTTTTTAAAATAATTGTAATAATAATAAAAACATTTATTACCATAACATAAACAGACGGTTCAACGAGGAAACGTAGCCAGCATTATGGGCACCTTGCCCCATGGCAACGATCTGGGCGATATTTGTAAATATAGAATTTAGGATTAGATTAAGGTAGTTTAAGGTTTTTTCGTATGAACTTTTAACTTCTAAATATGTATGTTTGTTTTTTTTTTAAATTACATTTCTTGACAACAGCGATTAGAAAAAGAGATCGGACATGACATAAACAGATAGAAGTTAAGTTGACAGATTCAAGACTAGAGAAAAAAAGAGACACTTTAGGCTGGCTATGTTCCGGCAACGGGTACCAGTCTCAGCGTGTGCTGGGCTACATGAACCCAGCGCTGGTTTTCAGTCTAGTCCCTTTAGCGGAGGCTAGTTGTAACTTTTGTAACAGAAAGAGACGATTAAAGATTAAATGTGGAAAAACGATTTTTTTTTCTGGTACATTTTCTTGTTTGAATTTCTTCTTCATATTATGTCGTGTATTATGAAATATATCTTTTATCAGTAGATTTATATAGCGTTATGAGGGTATTGCATCGAAAACCGAGGACCAGATTGTAGTTGAAGAAAATCAGAGAAATTAATATTAAACTTCTATTAACCGAGTACCTACATACCTACAATCTAAAAATTAAGTTAAATAATGCTTGTTGCCCGCAACCTTGATCAAAAATCCTTTAAAAAGTACCTACATCCAGTTATTCTTCACCAGCTGTTAACTTACTAAGAAGTTTCCTGAATACTGTTTTAAAAGAACATTAAGTAAGTACCTAGGCGTAATCTAACCTTTACGAGCCCCACTTTGTAACAACTGAAATTAAAGACTGATCTCTTCAGCCGCCAAATCCCTTTTATTCGCTGATACCTGAAAATTTAGCTTTAATCTTACTTTGATTGAACTATGATCCCAACCCACATCAACCGTCTGAAATTTCAGTTATTTCGGACTAGTTTAGATTGAAACCCACCATGGCTTAGCTCTAGGTATCTTTATATAAATCCATTGATTTATAATAATAATATTATTTGTATATCACGCATTCCAAGCCTACCTACATTGCATGGCCGTGAAGGGTTAGATCTAATAACATCGATTGATCGCAGCAATGAAAACGCTAGTTCGAATTTTCTCGCAACTGAGCATTATGTAACGCCACGGTTATTTAAACATGGTTTCACGAGAACACGTAAAACGCTCATTAAAAATACAGCCCACTAAAGTGAAGTAAGACTTAAAGCACTGCGCACAAATAGTTGGAGCTGAGGGAACTCCCCTGAGTCGTATGTTTTCCCGCGTTGCCTTAGCATACCAATTACAACTGTCCATTATTCTTTGCAATATAGTCCCGTGTTAGGTTCTAAAAAACTTTGACAGCCGTTAAACGTGTCTTTAACATATAAGGACAGTAATTTTAAGGAAGCCTAAGACGTGTAGGTACGTAAGTTTTTTGTGGTGAAGCTGTTTTGTCGCCTGCAACTTTATACAATGCGTACACCATTTAAGGCAGGCGCACACACGCGCGTGACCACGCACCTGATCTAGCATCTATCTCATTCATACATTACAACTGGTGCGTGCGCGTGTCACGCATTTGGTGTGCGCCGGCCTCTTAGTTGTTCATATTGTTATTGGGATTTCACATGTTTCGCATGCCCTAGACTCTCATGCCTATACCTCTAAGTATAACAAGCATGGAATACGGCTTTAATATCCATATTCTCCTAATCCTTAAATCTTCTTGGGTGCGACCCCATTTTTGACGAAATAAATTAAGTCGAGCGTCAATTCCTGACACGAACAGAGACTGATGGTAATTAGGAGCTCATAAAAGAATAAAGAATCACCGCAGAGCACCGTAAAAAACGCATCTGTGACGAAAAGCTTGATCAATATTGTTGAAGCTACTGTCGTTTAGCCTATGTATTATTCATGTAGCTTTTGCAAAGGTTCTTTAGTGTCCTGGGTACATGATACCCTGTTTCGTGTATCATGGACATTTGGCTTCTTTGTTTACCAAAGAAAAAGACATACCCATTCATTATATTCCACATGACCATTCTAGAATTTTATTACAGGTTGGTCGCTTAACAGGGCTCAATTGCATAAAAAAAATACAAGCAGAAAGTATTAGTGAATTTTAATGCAAATAATATACAAAACAATATATTACAGAAGCTACCTATATGTAGCTTTAATTCGCCCAGGTCAGGGAAAGTAAGGTCATAAGGAGCGTGCATGAGAAAGTGGAAATGCAATAAGGAAAAGCATTCTATGCACGTCGCGGGCCTAAGCGAAATAATAGCTTGTAAACGCCTTAATTAGGCAAATGTAGGTCAGACGCTTGACCTACCTCATTCAGCATTTATGCTCATTGTTTACTCTGGCTTACTAGTCACGGTATATTTTGTCACGACATGAGGGGTCAAAGGGACCTTGCCGCTCCGTTGACATTTCACATTTTGTACCGGATTAAAATTGAACTCGTGTGCTGACTGTTGATATATTAGCTTTGTGAGGTCATATTTTTCCCACTTTGAAATAAAAGGAAACGTAGGTAAGTTAAAACTGTTTTACCGAAATCGCCGACGTTGGCGACGCCAAACGCTCTGTCACTTTGCTATGTGCAATGCAGTGGAGCTATTGAAATCTGAGGAAGTATTTGTTATTAAGACAAGCTATGAGGGATTAACATCACGCTATTATAACGAAAGGTTCAGCAATGCCATATCCGGCTGTTTCCCGCTTCCGTTGTATGATTTGAGATAATCCTATTCGTATTCACGTTTCGTCTTTAGGATAACGGTTGTTACTAGAAACAAAATGCTTTTTTTGTGAAATAGGTTTCCATGGCAACTCCTAAGGATTGCAGATGCGTTGCCAGACTAAAGAGCTAAGATGGTATATATACCTCATGTGCCAGTAACTTCACCGATCGTCTTACTCTCCGAGCTCCAAACGCAGCAGTGCTGCTGCTTGTCGGCAGAATTAGCGAGTAAGATGATGGTAGCAAATACAGTCTTATCGCTTGCCAACGAATGAGACATTAAAAACTATAGTTTTATGAATATTCATAAACTTACGAAGATTTATGGTTTTTATCAACGATTGTGAAACTTTTGCCTATTTGAATAAAAACAAAGAGCGTGACTTTTTAGCTGCGCATGATAAAATGCGATTTATAATCCTTGAAGTTAAAAGAGTAATAAGTGGGGTAGAAACAACCAACTTTATTAATTGAGACATTTTAAAACCCATCACTCACAACAATGCTACTCACGCTAATGTTAATGGACGTTGTCCCGATTATGCTGTCAAGTAGAATTAAGAATGGAGATTGATGAGACCTGAAAGCAGTTGTTTCCCAAAGAAATTTATGAATTTCAGTAAAAAGAACCACAGAAATAAACCCGCGGGACTTTGAAGAGAGAAAGACTTTATCATAATTGACATAGACATATCGTACGGTTGTTCTTACAGACTTCAAAACTCGCTTTTGCAGGTAAATATCGTGGCACGTATCAAGCAGGTTGTATTCCCCAAAGACGTCGATAGGCGTAGGATTGTGGGTCGTACCTTTTTCCAGCTGATGGCTGTGTTCGTCGCAAATGTTTTCTCAAAAATTTGAATGAAGGAAGTAACATTAATATTTGGCATCTTTGTGTAATACAATGGACCGAGAGTTTAACAGCTGAGAAATCTGAGGTCCAAGTTATGTGGATTCAATAGTGAAAAAGGTTTGGGGAAGACAAGATAATATTAAAAATTGACCTATTAGCAGAAGTAGATTTGTCTACCGTTCTACGAATCTACCAATGTGTAGAAAAATTTAAGCTCTTCGACTTTAATACAATTAAGTAAATAAAACAGATTCAATATTCTCAATATTAAAACAAAGATTTAAAAAGCTGGGTAATTACAGGTAGGTAACTAATTATGTACCTACTGTGATAAGTAATTATGTTATGAGTAAAAATCGAAAAAGTTTAATTTTTTTTAATACTAAGCTATACTACCTAAATATTCGAATAACATGCAAACAGCTGTTAACAGTAACTTATGAATAATACTCAGTTTGTTTTGCGGCAATGTAATCAACGGCTCTCCGCTGTTGCATGCAAATGGACCAATAGATAGCGACGGTGTTTGCCACAAATTCTGCCTCGACTAAAAACAATTGAATAAAGGTCCATGAACTTTGCACTGACAAGCTTCATTTGCCAGCAAACCACAACACATTTATGAAATACGGACTTCCTATCGGAAATAAACAGTTGATGGAATGACGACTTCAAAATATCTGCCTATTACAAGTAAAAACGCGTTTTAAAACTTAACTTTCCGTCTGCAACAATGTAAAAGGACACATAGAATTTTTTTCGCAAGTTTTTTTTGGATGTCAAAAACAGCTTTACAAGTCAATGTAATATAATTTTATCATATTCGAAGAAAATATAGGTTTTTTCACTCCAATCCAAATCGTTAAATTTATGCCCGCAGAAAAAAAAATGTTTGTGAGTTTGAAGCAAAAACAAATTCCTCAAAATATTATTATAATTCTTTAGATTACCTTCATTAAGTAGTGTTTACATTGAACAAAAACTCTACGGAGTAGCAAGGAAATGTTTTTTATTCATTGAAATGGACCGCGGCAAAGTAACGCCTGATTCAATAAATTATTGTTAACATTGTTAAGACATGTCACAAACCGATGTATACTAAAATACAGCCGAATTCTCTCTATGTCGACATGGACCCATTGACACCAACGTCCATTGAATACCTTTTCAGCTTAATGAATTTACAATCCAATCTATTAGGACCCTGTTCCACGTCACATCACGTAACCGCATCGTCAACGGGAGCTGTTAGGCAAACAGCCGCTGCAACGCAACTAAATGGATTAACTCATCAACTGAGCTTCTAAATGGGGTCCATATTTATAAAAGAACTGTTCCATTAGCGAGCCATTTCTTTAAAATTCAGGAATTTCTTTAAAAAAGACATTGTCACATGTGACAATCAGCCTTAGGTACTGCGTTTTTTTCTGTTGTAGGAACTGTCATAAAAAATATAAATGACTTACTTACACTTGGTCGACAAAATAAGATTATCAATATTATTGAGTTTCCCATATAGACTACAGGCCCATGACCAAAAAATGTGGGTCATATGAACCACCAGGTGACGTATATAGGACGATATAAGAGCATAAAATAATAAGCATCAGTTTCATACTGTTTCAATACAGCTTCTAATCCATTATTCCGCAACGCCGTACGAGTACAACAATCATGCGACTAGGGGAAAAATCGAGGGTTACACTTTTGAATTCTCACCAGCACTCAGTCGGACAGCTTACAAGTGACGGCATAGTGCTGAATCTTATTATTTTATGCTCTTATATCGTCCTATATATGTCACCTGGTGGTTCATATGACCCACATTTTTTGGTCATGGGCCTGTAGTCTAATATTGTAACGGGCGTAACATGAGACGACTGAAAAGTCAGTCTGTATACACATACTTACCTATAGCTATATAATGACCACTTTAAACTTCCATGCTGGTATGGGAGTAAAGAAAATACATAGAATTTACCAGTTGCTTCTCTTACCGCGCAGATGGTAAAAGCCCATCGAGGGAATGGGCGAAAGTCTTAGGAATCATGTTATAGGCGATCCGGCAAGCAACCCATCACTATTTTGATATCCCCTTCCAGCTATACGTCCTTAATCGTGCTAAACGTGGCTAAAACTATCTGTACACCAAATTTCAACTAAATCGGTCCAGCGGTTTAAGCGTGAAAAGGTAACAGACATACAGACAGACAGAGTTACTTACGCATTTATAATATTAGTAGGGAAGTATGGATACAGCATAATTCTAATTCAAGACCTAAGGGGGCATAACAATTGAGGTTTCTACCTGAAACAGATCAATGAATCCTATGCAAGTGTTATTTATAAAATAATAGATTAATGGCGATGCCTGGGAAGTAGGCAATTGCTCTTCCAGCTGAGGCAGATTATAATGTTTTTCTCAAACATTGAGAGGAAATAAAAATAAATTTTGCACTAAATTTCCTCGCAACTTAGGTGGTTTTCACGTTCGTCACGTTTCACCGTAAGCTATTTGAGACATTGATAAAAAGGTTAGACTCGAACAAAACGGGCACTCCTCGCCCATCGACTTGGCTGTATGACATTGTTGTTCATTACTCCATAGTCTCTTTGTAATTTTTTTTAAACAAATGAAAAACAGTCCAGCAATCCGATTTATGGTCAGAAAATCGCGCCTGCAATGTAATTCGGCCGTCAACAAGGCCCTTCGTGTTCTGTTACTTAGAATACAATGACGACATTTACGACAATGTTTGAGAAAAATGTATTATACACAAGCACTGTATAATAAAAATAACATAACACTAGGTATAATACAAACATATTGGATGTTTATTTGATGCCGTAACTCAATTTTTATTGGGATTCGTCGCCAGAATATCAACTGACATGGTAGTGGCAGGCACAAATGTGAATGTGTTTTGAATGTGAAATAAGCGGTGAGATCTGATATGATTGGGCCATGTGCCAAGCTTTTATGTATATCCAAGGTACTAAGTAGAGATTTTACAGCAGAAAATTGTCTAAAACGCTATGACACCTTAAGGTATGTCTTAGAATTGCCAAAATCTATTGACATTAGGTACTCATTGCTTACTTGCTTAGGTACTTCACACGGGTTCAACAACCACTTGAGTGTGTCTACTACGTTATTCACGAGATCTAGGCTCCTATACACGATACCTCTGCCGAGTAAACTCTAGCTTTGCTGTCGTCATCTAACCTAATATAGGCTGCATGGCGGATTACGGGAAGTGACTATGCAAGTACGGTATGTCCTTAATTAGTCAGCCTGTAATGGATTATATCTGTAGTGGTTGCTCTCACTAGAATTGTTAGAGGGATGGCTACCGAAACGACGTGCTCGCTCAGTCATCAAGCTAAGTGACTATGCTTATACGGGAAACACTAAGCAAGTTGTACTTTGTAGTGCAAAATTTGCTGACTATTAATTGTAGCACATATACTATGCAGGTTTAGAAACAACACATCGTGTTAAATAGTTTATTTATTTGCTGTATTCAATACGGATCTAAGTAAGTGGACCATTTGATTGAATTACTTTTAATGTCAATTTGTAAGTTCCGTATAAATTTTACCGTCTTGTACGTAGAGTCAATATAACAGAAAACTAAAGATATTTTGTTATGATATAATGGTGTTAGGAGCTGTTCTGTTATACATAAAGCTTAATTTAAACATGAACTATCAGTTGTTTTAAGTTCTGTTCCGCGGCAAGAGTCACTATTTATATAGTATTTCTAACTTTTACCATTGCTATGCTGTTCAAGTCTATTTTCTGGTCTGTATATCTTCACTTTTTATTTAAACTTTTTAAGTGACGTTTTAGCGTTTCTCCAGTAAATTTTTGGATCACCGAACCGGCGAAGTTGAGCTCGCGAGCTCATTTAAGTTTAATGCCGATTGTTTATTTTGCTCCAACCAACGGATGCTCCCGTTAGGCCACGCATACTTAATGTATGGAACACGAATTGTCCCCGCTGACTGGCACCTATTTCACTAACGCGACAACTATCGGTGACACGTGACAATTCTGTTTACATTACTAACTCGAGGAGAATCTACGCCTTCATTTGAATACGCATTTAATTTCGAATTATCATTTGTCATCGACAATATTGTCGAGTAGGTGAAATAGGGGGCTGGCGGAAGGACCGCGCCAGTTGTAAATACAAGTAAACTGGCAACACATGCAACTTGCCACTCTTGCAAGTAATGTTTCGCTTTATTACTCTACTTATTACTGGATGTCATCACAGCTTGTGTTACGCCATCTGTAGAAATAAATGGGATAATTGAAGTGAGGCAATGTTTGTATTATTTTGTTTGTGTGGGAAAGTTTTATTTTAAAGTGAAATAAGACAAGTATC